>CM075977.1:144093045-144174030 GCA_038087875.1 Malacoraja senta
GTGTATGGAACATGCTGCCAGAACATGCTGCCAATTCAGACTGAGACTATCCCAACGTTTTAAGAAACAGTTGGACAGGTACATGGATAGGACAGGTTTGGAGGGAATGGACCAACGCAGGCAGGTGGGACTAGTGTTGCTGGGACATGTTGTGGGGAAGTTGGGCCAAAGGGCCTGTTCCCACGCTGTATCATTGTCTCTATGCATGTCTTCTAACTTCACAGGCAGGCTACCAATTTTGGTCTCCAAATGGACCACAATTCTTTCACTTTAAAAAACAACAAGATTTCTTGATTTTACCCATCAATATTTTTGTGCACTCATTGTGCCTTCCTCGTTTTCTTCCCAAGATTTTTGTAACGTTGAATTCTAGGTATTCATCACAAACTTTCCTTTTTTTCTTACCCTTCTCCATGTGTTTCTCAACATTGATAGAATTTGCAGCTCCTCCTTTTAAGCGTGGCTATATTTGGTCTAATGCCCAGTGAAAACCTCTATTACTCACTGATTTATTTTCAGGTTGATTTTTCCCGTCCATTTTCGCTAAATCACAATTCGGCCTGGTAACATTAGTTCATCATAAAAATTTAACATAACTACAAATTAATAAATTTCTCAGGTTAGCATGTTTCTCAGGTTAGCATGACTGCCTCGAATTGGGCAGCACAACTGGGGCCAGAGCACAAAACCAGCTGGGCTCCTGATCACAGATTGTGGGAGGTGTAGAATTCTTGCCTCAAGATTTCTGTCTCTACAGTGTGTCCCCCACACCACCGCCACCACCACCCCCCACCCCCCCCTCATATGCCTCGAGGTATCTGGGTAACGATACGGTACAACTTTATTTATCCCAGGAGGGAAATTGATCTGCCAACAGTTATAAAACACAAGATGCATGAAACGTGATATTAAAGTGATGAGTGGAAAGGATTGGGGATGTGCAAAGATTTGGGGGTGGGAGGGAAAGGAGGGTCAGTCTACCCCACAACAGATGGGGGAGAAGCTTTGCAGTTTTGATAGCCACAGGGAAGAAGGATCTCCTGTGGCATTCTGTACTGCATCTTGGTGGAACCAGTCTGTTGCTGAAGATACTCCTCAGGTTGACGAGTGTGTCATGGAGGGGGTGAGCTGCATTGTCCAAGATGCTCCGCAGTTTGAGGAGCATCCTCCCCGCCACCTCCCATGAATCCAACTCCGCCCCAGGACAGAGCCAGCTTTCTTGAAGAGAAACTGGGTGAGATCATCACCAGTCACTTCTTTTAAGAGACTACGCATTTCTCGGTGCTCTCCTCCCACACACACACTTACTGTCGCATCACTGGTATGGTAATTTTAATTTTTAAAATCAAAATGTAACATATTTCTGATAACCAAGGCCATGAGAATGTAAGGGAATGGCAATATTTGAAATTAAATTGCAAATTAGAAATATCGTACAGAAGAGGTAAAGCTCCAAGTGGCATGTTTCTGCCTACTCTGGCAGAGCTCGGAGAATAAGGACTATGAATATTTTAGAAAAGCTTCTTACGGCTATTTTTTCAATGCCACCACACAAGGACTGCGCTTACAATAATACACATTAAATAATACACATTGCGCAAAGCCACAAATGTCTTTAGAGAATTGAATGATGTAATTAGAAATTTGTTTTTTGCAAAATGCTCCAAAGCGCACCAATTCACTGACTAATTATAGTAGAGATGGGACAGATGGGGACAGGGGATGGTGTGGGGAAGGAAGAACCAGCATTTAGGCTCATAATGAATTAAAAAAAAACATAGTTCAATGCAGACCTTCCACAGGCAATTCTCCTTTTGGGCCATTCTTTAGCTTCCCGAGAAAGTGGCTCTCTGGTTCGTATGTTAATAACAAAACAAGTCACTGAAAATTCAATTGCATAAAATCGAAGTAGTTCGACCCACAGCTGTCCCACAGGCACAGTACTTTGTTGATTTTTATCAAAGACGAGTGGAACCTACAAAGGAAAAATGCTTGATAAATTATTCTAGTTTGATCGGTTACCAAGATAAAAATCAATAAAATCTATCCATGCTGGGAAATCCTACCTTTCCTCCAAATGAAACGTCTTCCTCACTTGGTTTGTATTCCCAAATGACCTCATTGTTTTCTACCCCTTTAAGACTGAAGTTGGCCAAGTTGTCCACCAAAAATCCTTCAATCTTTACAAAAAAAATTGGTAATTTCTGGTTAAAAAAAACATTGTTTTTTTATTTATCAAAAAATCTTCCGACAATTATAATGAATGCCCAAATTTAGAAGTGCCACTGGATCAATTTCTTGTTTTAAAAAAAACACAGATTATACTATCTTGATAAACAAATTGATATGACCTCAACTTTAAGCAAAGCTTTCCTACACAATGATTGACTTCACCGATCAAATACATTTATACTACATTTTAAACCTTCTCTATTTGGCAAAATGAAAATTTAAATAAACACTACGGTAAACTCGCAATAACGGAGGGGGCGGGGGCAGGGACGGTGTCTGTTGTTGCCGATTATCCGCTATAACCGGGTGAGAGGTAAGTTTAACCCAAGGGGAAGAAACACTGGGGGGGGGGGGGGGGGGGGGATGGGAGAAATTTTGGGGTTAAACTAGGGTTAAGAATTCACAGGGCAGAGGAGCCACAGAGCCTCCAGCCCGCGTGTGGTACGCCAGGGAAGGGCCCGGAACTCACACCGCCTTCATGCTGCTCACTCTCTCTACTCCGCAACCGGAAACACGCCACGTGGCGAGAGCTCATTGATAACCTGGTGGAAGTGGAGGGCAGTGCAACGGGAGCCTCGTGCTGTTACCAGGCAACCATGACATGCACTGCCAGAACCATGTAGGTGCTGTGGTGTGTGCCAGGTTTATATCCAACATGCGGGGACCTCACTTTATGGCAACCACTCCAAACCCATGCCAAATGAAGCGCTCTTCAAGAGTGCTTTACTGCTTGCCCTCTCACCGCCCGCCCTTCCGCTGCACTACGTGCCGACCGCCACCATGAACAGATGATTCGATCTGCGATAACCTAAATCCATTATACAGAGCTCCGTAATCGCGAGGGTTTACTGTACTTCTACATTTCAAATGTTTCTTGCAATTATTCACCAGAAGAGCAGATAGAAATCTTACCCATAATCCAAGATACACAGGTAGCACACATTCACTCCTTTGTTGAAGAAAGAATATTACCATTATAGCAAAAGCATAGGGTGGCAACCCTCCTTCCTCTGGGCTATCAATGTGACAAAGCTGAAAACATCAACAGATTAGTTGGATTTAAAAACAAGTCCAGATGCTCATAGAAACATTTAAATAATGCGAAGGGGGAATGTCCAGCACATCATGCTTGCGCTGTTCTTTGAAAGTTTCACGCTATTTATTTTCACGTGTAACCCTGTAAAACAATCATCCTTCAATTATTTTATGTAAACAACTTTCACAGTCTGTGTGAAATATGATGCCAAGACCTTATGTGCCTGCATTGAATCCATGTCCCTCCATATTTATATGCCTGTCTGAAAGGTTCTTAAATGCCACTATAATATCTGCCTCAACCACCAACCCTGACAACAGTTTCCAGACACCACCCTCGGTGTAGAAAAACTTGCCTTGCACATTTCCTTTAAACTTTGCCCCTCTCACCTTAAAGCGTTACTTTTTCCACCTGGGGGAAAAAAGGTTCTGTCTAACCAATCTATGCCGCTCATAATTTCATATACTTCCTTCGGTCTCCCCGCAATCCAGTTCTGTTTAACCTTTCCCTGTAGCTAATACCCCCCAATCCAGGCATTATTGTGGCAAACCTCCTCTGCACCCTTTCCAAATCCTCCACATCCTTCCTGTAATGGGGCGACCAGAACTGCACGTAATACTCCAAATGTGGCCTAACCAAAGTCCTCAGATTAAAGTCCATCTGCCATTTTTCCATTCATTTCTGAAGCTGCTCTGTATACTTTGACAACCATCCTAACAGTCCACGAGTCCATCATCTACAAACTTGTGAACCAACCCATCTACATTTACTGCACATACATTTTTCACTATGGCAATAACAAAATTTTCCTGGGTGTTATATACTGTGCCCTCTATAATGTTTAGGACAAAGACCCATCATTTATTATTTTGCCTCTGTACTCCACAATTTGAGATTTGTAATAGTAAAAAATCACATGTGGTTAAATTGCACATTGTCAAATTTTAATAAAGGCATTTTGGTTTCATCGTGTAGAAATTACAGCTGTGCTTATAAATAGCGCCCCCATTTCAGGGCACCATAATGTTTGCGACACATGGCTTCATGGGTGTTTGTAATTGGTCAGGTGTGTTTAATTGCCTCCTTAATGCAGGTATAAGAGAGCTCTCAGCACCTAGTCTTTCCATCACCTTTGGAAACTTTTATCAACACGAGGACCAAAGTTATGCCAATTAGTCAAAGAAGCCATTATGAGACTGAGAAACAAGAATAAAACTTAGAGACATCAGCCAAACCTTAGGCTTACCAAAATTTGTTTTGCAACATCATTAAGAAGAAAGAGAGCACTGGTGAGCTTACTAAACGCAAAGGGACTGGCAGGCCAAGAAAGACCTCCACTGTTGATGACAGAAGAATTCCCATTTGATTTATTTCTATTACAAATCTCAAATTGTGGAGTACGAGGCAAATAAATAAATGATGGGTCTTTGTCCCAAACATTATAGAGGGCACTGTATGCAACATGCATAGGGAAAAAATAAATTAAGTTAAACATTGGAAAAGATTCTACCCGAGCAACAAAAGCAAAAATTTGAATCATTTAAAACCCGCTGTAATGTTGCAGAGAAAAATGACATGAAATTGGTCCTTCGACCCACTGAGACCACCTGACAATCAAGCATCCATTTATACTAATCATATATTCACCAAAGAATAATTGTTTGTAAACATGAACTTAATGGTCATCTTCACCTTAGTTGCAAGATTTACAGCAAAAAACATTCTATCTCCCAGTCATCTGGACGTCAAAATTTGAAAGATTTACAATGCACACATGCCATTGGCCTTTCTCCTTGCTGTAATTCATATGTTAACTATGTATTTGAAATGCAAGGTTAATCATATCCAAACAATTGCATTTTCCAAATGTATTAAATGTAAAACTGATTTTCTATTCTTCTTCACAAAATCAATAATCTCATATTTATCCATTTTATATCCATCTATTATTTCCTGACCATTCACTTTCTGGCCTAAATCCTTGTTCCACGTACTTTGCACAATTAGGTACGTGACATTCTGCCCCCCCCCCCCCCCAATTGACAATTACTAACATTGGTGAGTCAGAGGAAACCAGTTTTGCCATTTATAGGAACCAACTTCTGGCCGGTCACAGTGGCGCAACGGTAGAGTTGCTGCCTTACAGCGAATGTAGCGCCGAAGACCCGGGTTCGATCCTGACAACGGGTGCAGTCTGTACGGAATTTGTATGTTTCCCCGTGATCTGCGTGGGTTTTCTCCGAGATCTTCGGTTTCCTCCCACAATCCAGACGTACAGGTTTGTAGGTTAATTGGATTGGTAAATGTAAGAATTGTCCCTATTGGGTGTAGGATAGTGTTAATGTGTGAGGATCGCTGGTCGGCGCAGACCTGGTGGCCGAAGGGCCTGTTTCCACGCTGTATCTCTAAACTAAACTACACTTATCACATATATTGTACTTTTTGATTTAATAGTATTATGTGAGCTTCTCTGCATGTACCCATGCCCAAAAGTCAGGCATTCGTAACTCAGGGACAGTCAATATGGTTCTTAACAACGGAAAGCATTATTTTGTTTTAAATTTCAAATTTCATTTCATTGGATCGATCATTTCGTATCTAGTAGCAGAAAAATTCAAACATTAAAATTAAGTATTTTATTAAAAATGAGGTGTCACAAATGTAATTTGTTTTCTTGAAGAGATGATGCAGAGGACTGATGAGTGGAGGGCAATAGATATTTCTGCATGGACTTTATCAAGGTCTACGACAATGGAAAGAGTCAGAGGGTGATAGTGAAGGGTTATTTTTCAAATTGAAGGCTTGTAACCAGTATTGTGCCACCACTGAGCATGGTGCTGAGAATATTGTTGTTTGTCATCTATATTAACGATTTGAATGACAATATTTTTAATACAGTTAATAAGATGCAGTTGACACCAAAACCTGATTTCAATGAAGAAGGTTATGATTATAAAAAGATTAGATTAACTGGGGAAGTGGGTCAAGGAATGGCAGGTGGAATATAACTTGGTAAAGTGTAAGGTGTGGCACTTTGGTAAATTAAATATATCTTGTACAGTAAATGGTAGTATTCGGGACCATATTGTAGAACAGGAAGATCTAGTTCCCCGAAGGTGGCGACTCAGACAGACAGGGACGTGAAGGCGGCATTGGGCATGCTTGCTTTTGTCAGGCAAGGCAATGAGTACAGGAGGTGGTATGTCATGTTACAAGTCATTGGCGAGACCACATTTGGGAGTATTGTGCACAGATCTGGTCGTCCAGCTATCTTTAAGCCGAAAAGGCTACAAAAATGATTTGCGAGGATGTTACCAGGAAAGAATTTAAGGAGGCTGGCTATGACATTGTTTCCCTGGAGTGTAAGAGGCCGAGGGGTGACATTATACAAGACATATAAAATCATGATGGACATAGATAGTGAATGGTCAGTCTTTCATCCAGGATAGGCAAGTCTAAACCTAGAGGGCATAGATTTAAGGTGAGAGGGGCAAGATTGTGCAACATTTTCCATAGTGAGAGGTGAGTATCATGAACAAGCTGCAAGAAGAAGCAAGCAGGTGCAATTACAACATTTTTTTTTTCTGTGTTTCACTGTGTTGACCAGGCTGCAACATCTATTCACAGGCGCGATCCGACTACTGATGGGCACCGGGTACTTTGACCTGCTCCGTTTCCGACCTGGGCCGATTCACCCCTCTTTACACAACCTGGTGATTCCAGATTCCTCCGGAGACACCATATCGATGCCCAGCTTAGTGAGGACACCCGATCGGCACAGCCCGCAGCAGCCCAGAACTCCTGGCCTCAAGCAATCCTCGAGCCTCTGCCTCCGAGCAGCCGGATTACAGGCGCGCGCCACCGCGCCTGGCTGGTACAATTACAACATTTAAAAGATATTTGAACAGGTTCAAAGGTTTAGAAGAACATGGGACAAACATGGGAAAATAGGACATATAGATCAGCATGGACAATTTGGGCCAAAATGCTCATCTCCATGCTGTAAAACTCGATAACTCCTTGAATAAGTTGAAAGCAATCTAAACTTTAAGGAAAAGTAGTTGTCAAAGTAAGGTTGGATAAAAAAAGTGAATATTGACAATTAAACTTGTACTAAACAAACTACTATTTTAGTCCAGAAAAAAAAACAGAATTTCTTACCTTTCCCCAAGATCTAAGGGCAATAACCAACGGAGTAAGAGAAGGTTCAAACTTTGCCAAGGCAGCTAAGTGACAAGTTGTGAGCCATGCATTTTCATTGCCTGCACTTACTTTACATAAAAGGCCGCTGAAAGGGAGTATGGGGAGGAGATTATAAAATCATGCAGGTTAATTCATAACTATACAGTGCTCTCAAATAAATTCATACACAGATTTAGAACATAATTTTTTTTCTTCGAGAAAAACAAACATAAAACTGATCTAATAGATCAAATATAAAAATTAATTTTCAAAATCTAAAAAGCAGATGTATCAATATTTCAGGAACACTTTGCCTTGCATGTTTACTTGCTGCAGGTTGATCGAGAATTTTGTAATAAGCCATTCAAGGAAGTTGGCATTCATGGAAGAACCCATGAGTGAAGCGTATCACCTCAATTTGCTTCTGTCCCACTGGAATGGCGGTCTTGATTGGCAGGTGTGTTCATTGTAGCACAGGGCTACATTGTCATTATTTTGAATGTTAACTCTGTGCAATTGAGGACTCAAACTTATACACTTTCTCACAACTTGCCAGTTAGAAGCAATTAGGAACTATTAATATGCAGAGGAACCCCCGGTAAAAAAGTCAGTGAACTTCACAAGGGACAATTTTATCTAATGACTAGTTTTAGCTCAGAACAGGATGCAAATACTACAAACATACTGTCTGTACAGAGTACAATTTCTTTACTTACTTTAATTTATTGCAACACAATAAACTTAGATAACCATTCATTATTTATGAATGTATATTCATCTGCCAGACAATGGAAATGTCAGATATACAGTACCCTCCATAATCTTTGGGACAAAGACTTATAATTCATTTATTTGCCTCTGTACTCCACAATTTGAGATTTGTAATAGAAAAAAATCACATGTGGTTAAAGTGGACATTGTCAAATTTTATTCAAGAGTATTTTTATTCATTTTGGTTTCACCATGTAGAAATCTCCCATTTCAGGGCACCATAATATTTGGGACACATGGCTTCACAGGTGTTTGTAATTGCTCAGGTGTGTTTAATTGTCTTTGTAAAGCAGGTATAAGAGAGCTCTCAGCACCTCGTCTTTCCATCACCTTTGGAAACTTTTATCAACACGAGGACCAAAGTTGTGCCAATTAAAGTCAAAGAAGCCATTATGAGACTGAGAAACAAGAATAAAACTGTTAGAGACATCAGCCAAACCTTAGGCTTACCAAAATTAACTGTTTGCAACATCATTAAGAAGAAAGAGAGCACTGGTGAGCTTACTAATCGCAAAGGGACTGGCAGGCCAAGGAAGACCTCCACAGCTGATGACAGAAGAATTCTCTCTATAATAAAGAAAAATCCACAAACACCTGTCTGACAGATCAGAAACACTCTTCAGTAGTCAGGTGTGGATTCGTCAATGACCACTGTCCGCAGAACACTTCATGAACAGAAATACAGAGACTACACTGCAAGATGCACTGGTTAGTCGCTAAAATAGGGTGGCCGGGTTACAGTTTGCCAAGAAGTACGTAAAAGGTCAACCACAGTTCTGGAAAAAGGTCTTGTGGACAGAGGAGATGAAGATTAACTTATATCAGAGTGATGGCAAAAGCAAAGAATGGAAGAGAGAAGGAACTTCCCAAGATCCAAAGCATACCACCTCATCTGTGAAACACTGTGGTGGGGGTGTTATGGCCTGGGCATGTATGGCTGCTGAAGGTACTGGCTCAATACAATACAATATTAGCCAAGTATGTTTTGCAACATACGAGGAATTTCATTTGCCAAGTCAGTCTTTCAAATAAAAAGCACCAGAACACACAAAATACATTTTAACATAAACATCCACCACAGTGACTCCTCCACATTCCTCACTGTGATGGAAGGCGAAAAAAAGTTGAATCTCTTCCCTTCTTTGTCTTCCGCGGTCGGGGGCCACGAACCTTCCGTTGACGGGACGATCTTACTCCCATAGCCGGCGATCGGACCCTCCTCATCAGGGCGATTAAGCTCCTGCAACAGGGGGAATCTCAGCTTCCCGCGCCGAGCGATCTGACCCCGGGTCGGGGTTTTTCAAACCTTCTGGACCGTTGGAGCTCCCGACATCTACCATCTCTACCCGAGACTGCGGGCTCTCGACGGTAAAGTTCGCAGGCAAGGGATTGGCTCCGATGGTAAGTCCACGATGGGGCTTAAAGTCCCGCGCGATGCCTCCAGGTCCACGATGTTAGGTCGCAGAGCGACCGAAGATACTACCCGGAAAACAATCGCATCTCCGGCAATGTAAGGGATTGGAAAAAAGTTTCCCCCGACCCCCTCCCCCCACAGAAAACAAACCAGAGGAGGAGTTTTTCAAAGAAAAAATTGGTCAATTCATGAGTGGCCAAGTCAATCACCCGATCTGCACCCAATTGAGCATGCCTTTTATATGCTGAAGTGAAAACTGAAGGGAACTAGCCCCCAAAACAAGCATAAGCTAAAGATGGCTGCAATACAGGCCTGGCAGAGCATCACCAGAGAAGACACCCAGCAACTGGTGATGTCCATGAATCGCAGACTTCAAGCAGTCATTGCATGCAAAGGATATGTAACAAAATACTAAACATGACTACTTTCATTTACATTACATTGCTGTGTCCCAAACATTATGATGCCCTGAAATGGGGGAACTATGTATAAACACAGCTATAATTTCTACATGGTGAAACCAAAATGTATAAAAATGGCCTTTATTAAAATCTGACAATGTGCACTTTAACCACGTGATTTTTTTTCTATTACAAATCTCAAATTGTGGAGTAGATGCAAATAAATAAATGATGGGACTTTGTCCCAAACATTATGAAGGGCACTGTACTGATAACTCAAGTCATAGCATCTGCCCCATGGAAGTCTTCCCGCATACCAACTCAAAATTGGTAAATTACAATGCCAAGATCCCTTCCCAAAATAGGAAAGCGAGGAATGAAAAAGATAAAATGACTTCAATATATTATGGAAATAAATTATGCTTGATATTGGTGTATTGTAATATACAGCCAAACTAATTAGCACTCAATGGATTATCTTTTGTAAACATTTCATTTCACATTACACATAATTACTGCAATTGCATTCAGATTAAGAAAAAGCACCACACACCTTTGCTTGGCTCTGCATAGTATGACAGGCACTCTGGCATGGAACTCCGCCTCAACATCAATGAAAGAAACTGAATACATTTGGGAAAAGCAAAAAAATTCAATTAACAATTCTTTTGTCTTTCTGGCTACAGTTCTTTCTGCTCACCAATGGTGAGGTGATGGGAGTTAATACATTTGAATAAAGCTAAAACAAAACTAACCTGAACAATACATCTGCTCAGAGCTATTCTGGAATTCAAAATGTAGATCCCTCAGAAAGAACCATTTCGTCAGGCAGTTACAAATCCTTATATTCGTAAGGCAGATCAGCATAACTACATATGTAGTCAATATATAAATGGGGTCAGTCGTTTTCAGTGGGCAATAATCATCCAGAAACTTTTGAGGTCCTATTTGTGATATACTGGAGCACAAATATATATTTTTTGTAAAAATGAGCCTGGTTGGGATTTGCAAGATTTCAGCCTCAGCAATTCTGGTTTTGACCTAGAAGAGCACAGGCTGAAAAGGACAAAAATATAATGAAATGTGCCCACGTTTTAATCTGATGACAATATGAGTTTCAAAAACTTTAGCATCTCTATATGGTAATTTTGATTCATATTAGAGATGCAGCATAGAAGCAAACCCTTCGGTGCACTTGAGTCTACACTAACCTATTTTATTCTCTCCATATTCCTATAACTCTCCCTGCACACCAAAGATTCCATCCAACACTCATCTACACAGTAGAGGCCATTTTCAGTGACCTATTAACCTGTTAACGTGCACATTTTTAGGATGTGGTGGAAAGGTGATGTGGCAAAAAAAGAACATGCATTCCAGCCAGAGAGCATTAAAGGTAGGACAGAGCCCGAGTTGCTGACGTTGTGTGGCACAGCACTACTAGTTACGTTCACTGTATCACCCATATTGAGCATCATAATTTGTGTGTATCAAGCTCTTCGAAGGGCAAGGCATATTATAGTAGCCCCATGCCAGCTCTAAAACAAAAGATAAGTAAAAATAATTCAAAAATTGAATTCAAACTGATACACACAATTGGAAGTTAGTTCTTTTTCTACTATTTTATTCAAACGTTGTACGTAAGACCATTCTGGATTAAGTAGTTACTTCTCAATGACGGTCAAATTATGCATATATGAAAAAATATGCTCCCATATTTTTTGAAAAACTTACTGCTATTCTTGAGGCTTTCCTGAACTAGCAATAGCACATCTGGTTGATTCATCTGAGGAACAAAGATACATGTAATTTATCAAACAGTTACTTCATTTATACTGCTTTAAAATAAAACACCCTTTCATCTGTTTAAATTATTTTTAAAAATGCTATATTTTTCCACCTTTCCAAGGTCAACCGTTTGCAACCATAACTTTAATAAGAGTTTCTGATAAACCGCCATATACATTTATGATTATATATTACATTTCTTCATATTTACTGGTTAACAGATATATCAAATGTAAACAATTCAATCTTTAAGTTTATTCCAATATTCTAACGTCAGTTTTTGTTGAATTATGGTATAGGCTAATCTAGTCACAGTGCCCTCCATAATGTTTGGGACAAAGACCCATCATTTATTTATTTGCCTCTGTACTCCACAATTTGAGATTTGTAATAGAAAAAAATCACTTGGTTAAAGTGCACATTGTCAAATTTTAAATAAACGCAATTTTTATACATTTTGGTTTCACCATGTAGAAATTACAGCAGTGTTTATACATAGTCCCCCCCATTTTAGTGCACCATAATGTTTGGAACACAGCAATGTCATGTAAATAAAAGTAGTCATGTTTAGTATTTTGTTGCATATCTTTTGCATGCAATGACTGCTTGAAGTCTGCGATTCATGGACATCGCCAGTTGCTGGGTGTCTTCTCTGGTGAAACTCTGCCAGGCCTGTATTGCAGCCATCTTTAGCTTATGCTAGTTTTGGGGGCTAGTCCCCTTCAGTTTTCTCTTCAGCTTATAAAAGGCATGCTCAATTGGGATCAGATTGGGTGATTGACTTGGCCACTCAAGAATTGACCATTTTTTAGCTTTGAAAAACTCCTTTGTTGCTTTAGCAGTATGTTTGGGATCATTGTCTGGCTGGAGAATGAACCACCGGCCAATAGGTTTTGAGGCATTTGTTTGAACTAGAGCAGATAGGATGTGTCTATACACTTCAGAATTCATTATGCTGCTACCATCAGCAGTTGTATCATCAATGAAGATAAGTGAACCAGTACCTTCAGCAGCCATACATCCCCAGGCCATAACACCCCCACCACCGTGTTTCACAGATGAGGTGCTATGCTTTGGATCTTGGGCAGTTCCTTCTCTCCTCCATACTTTGCACTTGCCATCACTCTGATATGTTAATCTTCGTCTCATCTGTCCACAAGACCTTTTTTCCAGAACGGTGGTTGCTCTTTTAAGTACTTCTTGGCAAAATGTAACCTGGCCATCCTACTTTTTGCAGCTAACCAGTGGTTTGCATCTTGCAGTGTAGCCTCTATATTTCTGTTCATGAAGTCTTCTGCGGACAGTGGTCATTGACAAATCCACACCCGACTCCTGAAGAGTGTTTCTGATCTGTCGGACAGGTGTTTGGGGATTTTTCTTTATTATAGAGAGAATTCTTCTGTCATCAGCTGTGGAGGTCTTCCTTGGCCTGCCAATCCCTTTGCGATTAGTAAGCTCACCAGTGCTTTCTTCTTAATGATGTTCCAAACAGTTGATTTTCGTAAGCCTAAGGTTTGGCTGATGTCTCCAACAGTTTTATTCTTGTTTCTCAGTCTCATAATGGCTTCTTTGACTTTCATTGGCACAACTTTGGTCCTCACGTTAATAAACAGCAATAAAAGTTTCTAAAGGTGATGGAAAGACTGGAGGAAAGACTAGGTGCTGAGTGCTCTCTTATACCTGTGGCAATAAATGAGGCAATTAAACACACCTGAGCAATTACAAACATCTGTGAAGCCATGTGTCCCAAACATTATGGTGCCCTGAACTGGGTGGGTGGGGGGGGACTATGTATAAACACAGCTGTAATTTCTACATGGTGTAAACCCTTTAATAAAATCTGACAATGTGCACTTTAACCACATGTGGTTTTTTTCTATTACAAATCTCAAATTGTGGAGTACAGAGGCAAATAAATAAATGACAGGTCTGTCCCAAACATTATGGAGGGCACTATAGGTGACCCAGTTTAAATCTGGCAGAATTATTTTTAAGGGAGACTCGACTAAGTGCAGTTTCCCCCAATGGTGTGCGTTGGGGAGCTGATGAAGCTGTTTTTGAAATGAGGCCCTGGAAGATGGTGGAATATTCTGTTTCACTATACCATTGGTGGGGGTGGGGGGGGCATTGTGACTTCACTGGAAGCTGGTGTGTTAAACAGTGGTTATGGCTTTAAAAAAAAACGTTAATCATGAATAACCCGGGGGGGGGGTGGGGAGTGAATAACCAAGGGGGCGGGGGGTGGAGGGGGCGTGGCACTCGGCAGTTTGGGAGCCCATTGTGATTGGTGCACCGTGAATGGCATTGTGACATAATCAGTGGAAAGTCCTGGAAAAAGGCTGTGTGTGAGAACCGTTTTTTTTTGCCTTTTAAAAAGAAACTTGAATCGTCAATAACTTGAAATATAACATGAAATGTGAAGGGAACCTGTTTTTTGCGTCGACTGGGTTAATTTGAGTAATAATCTGTAAACATTTCAACTGTAGCGCGTGGTGTTTTGATGAAAGTAGAACAACACATACGGAACCACACACACGGACGTATACATACATACAAGATGACACTTTTAATAGTATACTAGACCAAGAGCAGACCCGTTGGGTCTGGACCCCGAACGTGCTTCAGACCCCGGGGTCTGGTTCCCCGAACGTGCTTCAGACCCCGGGGTCTGGTTCTGCTTCAGCGAAAGAAAAACAATGGTGGCGTTTTTGGAGCAGAGCCGGGCGGCAGCAGCCGTTATGGTGGCTGGCCAGCAGGAGGAGACAAAATGAGTGAGTTGGGGGGGGGGGGGGGGGGAGAATGGATTTTATTTTAAAATGTGTACATAAAAATGTCTAAATCTAATAAGGAGTGTGTTAGGGTAATGTCTAGCAAAATGGAAAAAATCGTGGAGTTTTCGCATGTGGTTTTGGCGGAGCAAGGAATCAAAGGCCAAATGTGACACCCACAAATAAATAAACACACCCACACATCCACAGAGTTTTAATAGTATACTAGACCAAGAGCAGACCCGTTGGGTCTGGACCCCGAACGTGCTTCAGACCCCGGGGTCTGGTTCCCGAACGTGCTTCAGCGTCTTGACGGCGTCTTAAGCCAGCGTGAGAGAGCCGGCCCGGGGGGGGGGGGTAGTTGAGGAGAGCCGGGCGGCAGCAGCGAAAAAATAAAATTTTGGCGTTTTTGGAAGAGAGCCGGGCGCTTGAGCCAGCGTGAGAGAGACGGCTCGGGGGGGGGGGGGGGTAGTGGAGGAGAGGCGGGCGGCAGCAGCTAAAATCGCTAGCGAGAGAAAAAAACGGCGGCGTTTTTGGAGCAGAGCCGGGCGGCAGCAGCCGTTATAGTGGATGGCCAGCAGGAGGAGACAAAATGAGTAAGTGGGGGGGGGGGGGGTTTATTTAAAAAATGTGTACATAAAAATGTCTAAATCTAATAAGGAGTGTGTTAGGGTATGTAAAAGTGTAATGTCTAGCGAAATGGAAAAAATCGCGGAGTTTTGGCGTGTGGTTTTGGCGGAGCAAGGAATCAAAGGCCAAATGTGACACCCACAAATAAATAAACACATCCACACACACACAGAGTTTTAATAGTATATAGATTGATAGATAGATTAAACAGGTCCGCCAAAGTAACTGAACATATGGGGGCGGTGTGTGAAGCAGGTGTGAAAGGTTTCAGGTTTGATACAATGTTAATAATGTTTCAGGAGAAAGGGCCCTATGGCTAACTATTAAACATATCTATGCAGTCAGAATCTGCAACATTGATCAAAATATAATGCTGGCAGAGAAAACATGACATACAGTAATAATTTACAAAGCATATCAAATGAAGGGCAGATCAGAAATTATGTGCATTTTTTTAAAATGTAGAGTATTTAGTATTCAGAGGATTACACAATGTTCAGTTTGTCTATATCAATTGTAACAATTATCCTTAAAATCTGATTGAATAAAAAATGTTACATCAACTATGTATACAATCTATAATAACTTACATAAACTGGAAATTGAATATCAATGTTAAGGTCAGAATCTCTAAAGCCAAATCCTGTACAAGATGATCCATAGAGTCTAAGTGAGCAGTCTGGATGATAAAAAAGAAACACCAATATATAAATATTATATATATCAATGTTGCCTTAAAGCAATATTACAACATGAAATAAAACCTACATCATGATATACCTTGAAAGAAAAGGATTCTATAGTGTGCCTAAAAAATTAATGCAGAACTGAAATATGAAATAGCAGGTATAGGCCTTACGCCTGTTTGGCATGCACTGAGAATATGGATCAGCTCATTAGATTTAGCCCAGGCCCACTTTCCCGCAATAACCTCATATTGCTCGATTCCATTAACATGTAAAAATCTATAGATCCCTTCCGTGAATATGTTCAGCACTAGAGCTTCCAAACAGCCTTCTTTCATAATGGATTTCAAAGAAACACCACTCCATTCAGGAAATATCTACTCATCTTTATTTTGAATGTCCAACCGCTTATTTTCAGATCATCTCTCATTCTTTACAAACTCTCTATCCAAGTAATCAGTCTGGTGAACCTTTGTCAGACATATCCTGCTTTGGGTGGGTAAACTAGACCTGTACATTATACTCCAGAAGCAGTCTCACCAAGCTCCTTTACTCTTGGAGCAAAATGATCTTGCAATATTTGCCAACTTATGTTTACCTTGATTGTGAACTTTCATATTAACATTCAATGATTTGTATACAAGCAAACTGTCGCTCAGAACACCTTACACTATCTTTCTATTCTTTCCACCCAAAATGGAAGACCAAATACTTTTCCACATTATATTCTATGTTATCACCCACGCGCTGAGCTTGTCTACATATCCTGAAGTCTTTCTGCATCCTCCTCACAGCCCACACTTTGAATCATCAGCTTTGCATCATCAATAAATTTGGATAAACTGCACTGGATTCTGCCATTCATATTTCTTGGAGTGCGAGCAACAATCCCTGTTACTCCACTGGTCACAAACTCCCAACTCAAAAGTGACCCATTTACTGTCACTACTTTCTGACTATTCACCAATTCTCAATTCACAGTATTATTACTCCCAATAACATGCATTCTAAATTTGCTAAGTAATCTCACGTGGCACTTAATCAAAGGCCTTCTGAAAGTTAAGATACTCCACATCATCATGTTCAGCATTAGCTACTCTGCTGGTTGCAACCTCAAAAACTCTAAGATTTGTCACACACGATTTCTCTTTTATAAATCCATGTTGACATTGTTCAATTCTATTAGGATTTTCGAAGTCCCCCGTTAACAACTCCTTAACCCTAGATTCCAGCATTTTCCCCATACTACAAATATCAGGTTGACTAGTCTACAGTTCCGTTTTCTTTCGTTCTCCTTTGAAAACAGCTCTACAGAGCAAACAATCAGTATCAAAGGTAATAAATGTTGAATTACACAAAATAATACTGTACCTGGCAATAAATGCTGCAGAACATTTTCCATTGTTCTGGTAATTTCATGCCTTTTTCTCACGTCATCCTCAGTTAGGCCGTCCTCCTCAACAATCTTGTAAATGGCAGCATCAATTGCTCTGACTTGTGATGGACTTGGCGCTGGAAGCATTGCAAGCATTCCCTCTTCTTGTATGTCCTAACAACAAAAACTCCAAGTTAACTGATAAAATATTTTAATTGTCTCAAATGTTATGCACTTTGTTTATCCCTGAAATTATAGTTATGAAATAATGCATATTCCATACATTTTTTACATTTTCAATAATTTGACTGCTGAGCTATTTTCTTTGTATCATCAAATTCTACGGACAAGGAGTACGGTGGCAAAGACAGTATATGATGCACATCCCCAAGTATATTTGGGACGGTGCCAGTTAGCTACCTCCTTGAATTGTTCAATCTTCCTGGAGAAGCTACTCCCACAATGCTGCAGGTAGGTAGTTCCAGGCAAAGATTATAGAGCAGAGCAAGATGCGCCACTCTGCGAAAAAAGCGTAGTATGACATGGGTGATTGTTGACGCCATTTTATTGGGCTGCAATTTACAATAATAATAATAACATTTACAATAATATTAACTAAATATGTGAAGTGATAGATGCTATATAAAACACTGTTCCCTACAACACGGATTACACCAAAGATGATAGAGCGGGTCAATCTTTGGAACGGATTACACCAAAGATACTAGAGGAGCATTGCCCGCTGCCTTGGGAGCGCCGACCGCGGGCAGACGCTTGAGGCTCTCCCGCCGGACAGGCTCCTCTAGTATCTTTGGTTCCAGGAACCACAATGAAGGAACAACGATACATAGTATAGTGTGTAACTTGAAGGAAAGTCTGCAGGTAGTCATATTCCCTTGCACCCGTTGCCCTTATACTTCATACGTCACAACTCGAGAGATGCTGTCAGTGTAACCACTGTAACTGCAGTGTAACTGCAATACATTTGCAGAGTGTACACACTGCAGCCACAGTATACAGGTGGTGGAACACAGTAATATTTAGTGATGGATATGATGCCCATCAAGCTCCATGAGTCTTGTTGGAGCTGCACCCATCCAGGTAAATAGAGAACAATAGATTATCCTCATGTCTGTAAATGCTGTCAAGATGCAAGCCACATGTTGAGGATATTTAGACTGACCTGCCTTTGCACACCATACCTCCATCTACAACGTAAGCATACATAAGCATGTCAATACCAAATTCCCTCCACTGTGTAGTCTTAAGGGCCCCGACCCGAAATATTGCCTATCCACATCCTTCAGAAATACCGTCTGACCTGTTCAGTTATTCCAGCACTTTGTGTTCTAGCCAAGATTCCAGCATCTGCAATTCCTATGTCTACATTTTTCAATAAGACATAGGATCAGAATTAGGCCAATCGGTTCATCAAGTCTGCTCCGCCATTTGTTCATGGCTGATCTATTTTTCCCTCTCAGCTCCATTCTCCTGCCTTCTCCCCATAACCTTTGACACCCTTGTTTGCAGGCAGAGTACAGGATTAAAGCTCATCAAAGACATATATTACAGAGGTCAATTATGTCAGTAGAAATATTTTAATATCTATATTGAAACAAAAACAAATTATAGAAACAGCCCATGCTGCTATAATCTCTTTTTTT
The DNA here is from genome assembly GCA_038087875.1 of Malacoraja senta. Lineage (NCBI taxonomy): Eukaryota > Metazoa > Chordata > Chondrichthyes > Rajiformes > Rajidae > Malacoraja > Malacoraja senta. The sequence goes on from CM075977.1 coordinate 144,111,993, forward strand.
TCCCACAATATGATTTCTTGAACTTTGCATGGTCCCTATTGCCTCCACATGTAATTCACTAGTCTCAAAAAAGGTCTTTACTCGTAGGACTCGAGGGTTTCTATTAGTAACAATTAGACTTTATATGTTCACTATAGTCAGTTCCATCAGAATAGATTACTGTGAATGCTGCCTTGAAAATGTTGTATCAATGATGAAATTAAATTTTATATTTGCAATTCATAAAAAGTATTCTCAGACTCCCACTTCCATTCTGTAAGTTGCAGATATCCAAGAAGGCAACCAACATAAAAAGATAAAACTTCAGTACTGACTCACCTTTAGGCACTTCTTGTGTCTTTTCTCCTTAATGTGTTTGTAGGCAGATGACTCTGATTCGATCAACACATCACAAAGTTTACATGTGTACTTTGCAGCTGGACAATTTCGTGCACGCTGAAAAAACAACAGATGAACCATTTCTATTCCTGTACCTGTCCAAATATCTTTTAAACATTGTAATTGTACCTATCTCCACAACTTCCTCTGGCAGCTCATTCCATACAGCATGATCTATGTGAAAAAAAATGCCCCTCGGGTCTCTATTAAATCTTTCCCTTCTCACCTAAAACCATGCCATCTACGTTTAGACTTGCCCACCATGGAAAAAAAACTGCTGCACCTTATTTATATTCCTCACGGGTTTATGTGCCTCCATAGAGTCACCCCTCAACCACCTACATGCCAGGGAAAAAAGTTCAACCTATCCAACCTCTCCTTGTAGCTCAAGCGCTCCAGTCCAGGTAACATCCTTGTAAAACTTTCCTGCACCTTTTCTAGCTTAATAACATTTTTCCTAGTCGTGCAACCAAAACTGTGCACAAGACTCCAAGTGTGATCTTACCAACGACGTGTTCAGTTGCAACATGATGTCCCAATTCCTGTAGTCAAAACACTGACTGATTATACAAGCAGGTCAGATGCACTTCTTCATCACTCTCTCCACCTGTGTTGCCACTTTCAAGGAATTATGTACCCCTAGGTCTCTCTGTTCCATAACATTCTCGACCCTACCTAAACTTGCTCCACTGTCCTCTACACCACCAATTTAGGAGTCAAAAATAGCAGTGCCCCATATCTATCACAGTACTGTCATCTGAATAACAACCATTCACTACTACCCTCCTTCCACCGGCAATTTTGTTTCTACTTGGTTAATTTAACCTTGGATCCCATGTGATCTGACCTTCCTGTCCAACCTACCATGTAGGATTTGCCAAAGTCCATGCACACATCTATTGCTTTGCTCTTTCCAAACTTCATCACTCCAAAATTTGAGAGATGCCATTTCCCACGTGGAAGCCATGCTACCTCTCCCCTCGACAGCTCTTGCCTTTCCAAATGCCAGTAGATCCTGTCTCTCAAAATCCTCTCCAGTAAATTTCCCACTACTAATGTCAGGCTCACTGGTCTGTAGTTCCCTGTAGTCACATTTGATAAATCTGAAATTTGTGTTTTTGAGGTTGTAACTAACACGATAAGGACAAACTAGTGGATGCAACGTATTTAGATTTGTAGGACTTTCAATAAAGTGCCACAAAAGAGTTCACTGAACAGAGTTTGAGCACATGGGATTGGAGGTAATATGCTGATGTGGATAGAGAACTAGTTAATGGACAAAAATCAGAGGGTAGGAATTAAAAATGCCATGTTAGGAGTACCACTGTTCCCTATCAAAAGATTTAGAAGAGGACCATGTTTGTTGATGATAGTAAACTAGGGGGCAGTAGTGCTGGGGGGAGGGGCGGGATATAGAGAGAGGCTTCACGGGAATATAGACAGGCCTATACTTGAAGGCATGACAGATTGAATACCATGCAGAAAAATATTTGGCATTCCAACTGGTAAAAGTTATTGAAAGATGATGTTTTAAATGGTGCAAGATGAAAAGGATCTAGTCTTCAGAGGAACTTGGGCCTGCTTGTATATGATTCATTGAAAGTCAACATGTAGGTTTACCAAGCAAATAGTATGTGGGCATGAGGACTTAAGTTTAAGACTAATGCTTTTACTCCAAATACTTAAGAGGTTTGGCGAGACCACATCTAGAATAATATGTACAAGTTTGATTTCCTCATCCAAAGAGGGATGTGCAATAAAACTCCAATAAACCGCTCTCTTTTTTGAAAATTTAATGGCTGGACATTTGGCTCACCAGGTAATGTTTGCCATATTCTTCACTCAGATGGCCCTGGTTCCTCAAATCCCTTGAAACATAATTTTTCTGTTCTGCGTGCTCCCTTTGAAATTAGTGGTTCACTGGAAAATGTGTTATTCTTCTATTTTATATCTTTTAAAAATGTGAACAATAGCTTGAAAATAAAGTATGACATGCCAGGACAATAAGGCATCAATTGCAAGAATTCACTACGTTTTGTGTACAGCACGAAGAACCAATTGGCTAATTTCCTGTTCTCGTTTCTTAATTAAATATTTTATTTACTTATATCTTTTAATATATAATTAAAAGATTATTACTAACTGTTGTTCTACTGTATGGTTTGATTGTATTCATCTAGAGTATTATCTGATTTAATGGGATAGCCGCAAGCAAAAGCTTTTCACTATATCTCGGTACACGTGACAATAATAAACCAATACCAATAATATTACATCAAATTTGAAAGCAATTAAAATAAGCAAAACGTTAAAAACAGTATCAGCAAGAATGTTACTTGACGAATAAAGGGACCCGCATTCGATCCTGACTACGGGTGCTGTCTGCACGGAGTTTGTACATTCTCACCGTGACCTGCGTGGGTTTTCTCCGAGATCTTCGGTTTCCCCCTCGCACTACAAAGACGTACAGGCTTGTAGATTTAATTGGCTTGGATAAATGCAAAAAAATTGTGCCTAGTGTGTGTAGGATAATGTTATTGTGCGGGGATTGCTGGTCGGCGTGGACTCGGTGGGCCAAAGGACCTGTCTCCGCACTATAAACTATTTTTAAAAATCGGTCAAGTGATGGAGCACAATTAAAATCATTGGAGGCACTCAATTGAATACTAAATTACAGAGAACATTTTATAACACATTCTTGTAACTTTTCTCCTGCTCCTAAAGTCAATAAATGAAAATGTGTGTACAGAAACAATACTTTTTTAAAAATCCAATAAAAATGCCAGAGTAGAGTTGCCACTTAAAATTCTTAGCAGGAGCAATATTGAAATGTTTTAAGTAGGCTAAAAGTAATTTGTTTCTATAATCCAGTAAACAAAAATAACTACCACTCTACCTTCTTGAGTCGGAAGATAGAATCTTCTTTGAGCCTTTCTTCAGCCAGATCTAGTTGATCTTCTTTTGTTAATTTGGATTCATCTGTAACTATTGTAAAGTCTTGCACTTGTTCATTTGTTTTTGTTCTCTTTGATTTCTTTTGGCCTTCAAATAAAATGTAGTCTTTAATCATCTGCACTGAACCAGGGTAGTTTACAATGTTGTAAATCATTCCTTCACTGAATCATCTTAAAGCAAAACAAACTCTTGCAGCATGAACATATTTTCATTTAGAAATTGAGCAAATACTGATCCAGTTGAAAGAAACAGACACTTTAAAACTTTCGCTTATAAAACTTCAACAAATAGCAGATATAAAATAATCAATGTTCTCATATCGGGAAAGTTTGTCCAGCTTTCTAATTTTGCCAAAGGTCTACATTTAAAATTGATACAGCGTCAAGTGGCAATTATTTGTGAACGAACATCTAAAGCAGATAAAAGGGTGCCCTGGTCATTTATTTCATTGCTATTTATGGGAGTTGATTGTGTACCAAATGAAAAAAATCATGTGGTTAAAGTGCACATTGTCCGATTTTATTAAAAGGCATTGTGTATATACACTTCAGAATTAATTATGCTACTGCCATCGGCAGTTGTATCCAGGCATGAGACAGGAAAAAAATGAAAAAAGAGGTAGATATATGGGGGTCCGGAGGGGGTAAAAGGGGGCAGCTCGCCCTTTATACAGACATTTTTTGATAATTGTACCTTGAAATGACAGTTTTCTTCCCTGTTTACCCTTAATTTCTCAAAGGGTCTTCCCCACACACTCACAGGGACACCCCCCAACCTTTGCACACACTCATGGTGTCCCCCTCATTGCTCACTCACAGGAAACCCCCCACCTTTGCTCACTCACAGGGAACCCTTCACTGCTCACTCACAGGAAACCCCTCACCTTTGCTCACTCACAGGGACCCCCTCACTGCTCACACTCACAGGAAACACCCCACCTTTGCCCACTCACGGGGACCCTCTCACTGTTCACACTCACAGGGACCCCCCCCCCCTTTTTACCTTAGCTCGCACTCATAGGGACCCCCTCACTGCTCACACGAAACCCCCCACGTTTGGTCACTCACAGGGACCCACTCACTGCTCACATTCACAGGAAACCCCTCACCTTTGCTCACACTCACAGGGACCCCCCCCTCACTACTCACAGGAACGTCCCCTTACCTATACTCACTCACAGAGACTACCCCCTCTGCTCACCAGGGCTCACACACACTACCTCTACTTGCTTTAAAACGCTTATTGACACCGACAAGGCTCCAACCCTGCAGCCGCACCCCAGCCCAGTGCTCACTCTTCCGCTGCCGTCCCCCAGGCCTCGCCTTGTCCCGCCCCCGGACACCTCCCTCCTCCAATCATCGCCCACAGAATAGGCAAAAAGCCAGTGAGCAAGGAAGAAGGGTTGGTTTAAACTGCACGTATTTTAATGCAAGGGGCTTGATGGGTGAGGCAGATGAGCTTAGGGCGTGGATAGGTGCGAGCGACTGGGGCGTTGCAGCCATGATTGAAACCTAGTTAAGGGAGGGGCAGGACTGGCAGCTCAATGTTCCAGGGTACAGGAGCTTCAGGAGAGACAGGGATGAGGGAAAAAAGAGGAGGGGGGGGGGGTTGCTTTTTTTTGGTTAAGGAGGATGTCACTGCTGTGTTTAGAGGTGACATTACAGATGGTTCATCTAGTGAGGCTATATGGGTGGAGCTGAGGAAACAAGAAAGGGATGATCACCTTGTTGGGGGTGTACTACAAACCCCCGAATAGTCAACGGGAATTAGAAGAGCAAATGCGCCGGGAGATTGCAGACAGCTGCAGGCTGAATAAGGTTGTTGTAGCAGGGGATTTCAACTTTCCCAATATAGACTGGGAAAATCATAGCGGGAAGGGTTTAGATGAGGTGCAATTCCTCAAAAGTGTTCAGGAGAGTTTTGTTAAAACAGTATGTGGAGGCTCCCACATGTGAGAGGGCAACGCTGGATCTAGTATTGGGAAATTATGAAGGGCAAGTTAATGAAGTGTGTGTGGAGGAGCCTTTTGGGACTAGTGACCACAGTTCAATTAGGTTTAAGATAGTTATGAATTGGGACGGAGAGGGTCCACGTGTTAAAATGCTCAAATGGGGTAAGGCCAACTTTGAGGGTATGAGAGAAGGTCTCGCTCAAGTTGACTGGAGCAGGTTATTTGAGGGGAAAGGAACATCGGCTAAGTGGGATGTTTTTAAAAGTGTACTGAAGAGAGCTCAGGATGTGTACGTCCCCATTAGAGTTAAGGGCAAAGCAGGCAAACGTAAGGAAGCTTGGCTGACGAGGGAAATTGAGACGTTAGTCAAAAACAAGGATGCATGGGACATGTATAGGCAGTTCATCCCTGGAGGAGCATATCAAGTGCATCCCTGGAGGAGTTTTGGGAACTTAGGAGCAAATTAAAAAAGATCAGAAGGACAAAAAAGGGGCCAGGAGGATAGCTCTGGCGGGTAGCATAAAAGACAATCCCAAAAGATTTTATGAATACATTAGGGGGAAAAGGGCAACGAGAGACAGAGTGGGACCTCTCAGGAATCAAAGCAGTCACCTCTGTGTGGAGCCACAGGAGATGTGAAGGGCCCTCAATTAGTATTTCTCCTCTATTTACCGAGGAGAAAGACAGTAGGACGGAGGAAATTGGAGCAGTCAGGGTTGCCGTCGAGGAAGTACTAAAGGTACTGTCATGTTTGAAGGTAGACAAATCTCTGGGGCCTTATCAGATATATCCGAGGACATTGCGGGAAACTAGGGAGGAAATTGCGGGAGCCCTGGTTCAAATTTATGAGTCATCGTTAAAGACAGGAGACACAAGCTTCTCGTTTTCACCCAACAAACAGCTAACAATGGCCTGATTCCTTTATCATTGTTACTTTTTTGCATATCTTTAATTCATTGTTCTTTATCTCTCTACATCATTGTCTATATCTCTCGTTTCCCTTTCCCGTGACTTTCAGTCTCAGAAAGGGTCTCGACCCGAAACGTCACCCATTGCTTCTCTCCAGAGATGCTGCCTGTCGCGCTGAGTTACTCCAGCTTTTCGTGTCTATCTTCAGTTTAAACCAGCATCTGCAGTTCCTTCCCACACATTTCTTTCCGACGATTGAAATGGAAACCCCTCTGATATTTCTCAACTCTCTACTTTTTGGAGTGCAGGATGGATGAGGTCACACCCCATCTCACATCATCAGCCAGGTATTTAATAGACCCGTCACTGGATGGTAAGTAATACACATTACAGCTGCAAACTACCAGCATGTCCTGGGCAGAACTTCAATCAGACAATCCGGTCAAATGGAGTGGATGACAAAATTTTAGGTGAGGGAACCATCCAAAAATAGATGTGGTGCAAAATATGTAGTGCAATAATTTTACAGCCATTCAATAACAACTACATCCATTAATATCACACGTTAAATGTGGCAGTAACTGCCCAAGGCATGTCATGGAAGTTACAACAAATAAAACTATGCCAAGTTACTTAAAGGAAAAATCAATTATGATAACTTGATTTAATGAGTAGGTTTGAAGCAGTGCCTTAAAAGAAGGAAGGCAGGAACGCATATGAGTTTTGGAAGAAAATTCCAAACTTAGGCCCCAGGCAGTGATATATATGAACAACAATGAGAAAGTGGTTAAATTCAGGAACACTCAAAACTAGAAGGCCTCAGATTTCTCATAGGGTATTTTTAAACCTTCACAGATAAGGATGGGACAGTTTTAGGGATAGGGATGAACACATTGAATGGATTTGGAAATAATAGGAATTTTAAATCAATGTTACTAGACTGAGAGGCAGTGCAAATTAATAATTCCACATTGAACAAAAATGCGTTCAGACAAAAGTCTGAAGAAGGGTTTCGGCCCGAAACGTTGCCCATTTCCTTTGCTCCATAGATGCTCCTGCACCCGCTGATTTTCTCCAGCACTTCTGTCTACCTTCGATTTTCCAGCATCTGCAGTTCCTTCTTGAACAAAAAACAATATTTTTCAAAAACTACAATGGTAAAACCAGGTAGAATAGACAGCCAAATCAGATGCACCAAAAGAGGAGAACGGTATAGGTTAAGGCTCTAGGTTCAGCTATAGCTTAGGCAAAGATAGACACAAAAAGCTGGAGTTACTCAACGGGACAATCAGCATCTCTGGAAAGAAGGAATGGGAAAGAGAGAGAAAGAGAGAGAGAAAGAGAAAGAGAGAAAGAGGGAGAAAGAAAGAGAAAGAGAGAGAAAGAGAAAGAGAAAGAGAGAGAAAGAGAGATCGAGAGAGAGAGAAAGGGAGAGAGAGAAAGAGAGAAAGAGAGAGAAAGAGAAAGAGAGAAAGAGAAAGAAAGAGAGAGAGAGAGAGAGAGAGAGAGAGAAAGAGAAAGAGAGATGTCACGGCTACCTGGTTAGAGAAATCAATATTCATACCACTGAGCTGTAAGCTGCCCAAAAGAAACATGAGATGCTGTTCCTCCAATTGCCGTTTTGCCTCATTCTGACAATGGAGGAGACCCCTAGGATAGAAAGGTCTGTGTGGGAAAGGGAAGGAGAATTAAAGTGTTTAACAACCAGGACATCAGGTGGGTTCAGGCGTACTGAGCAAATTTGTTCAGCGAAACAATCTTCCAGTCTACGTTTGGTCTCGCCGATGTACAAGTCCACATCTTGAACAATGCTTACAGTAGATGAGGTTGGAGGAGGTGCAAGTGAACCTCTGCCTAACCTGACAGGAGGGTCCCTGCACAATTGAGGGAGGAGGTATAGGGACAGGTGTTGCATCTTTGGTTGCAGGGGAAGGCACCTGGGGAGGGGATGGTTTAGGTAGGAAGGGATGAGTTAACCAGAGAGTTGCGGAGGGAACGGTTTCTGCGGAAGGCAAAAAGGGGTGAGATGGGGAAATGTGGCTATTGGTGGGATCCCGTTGAAGGTGGCGGAAATTTTGGAGGATTATGTGTTGTATGCGACAGCTGATGGGGTGAAAGGTAAGGACTAGGGGGACTGTCTATATTGCGACTAGGGGGAGGGGGAGCAAAGGCAGAGCTATGGGGTACCGAGGAGACACAAGTGAGGGCCTCATCTATGATGGGAGAGGGGAATCCCCGTTCCCTAAAGAATGAGGACATATCGGATCTTGGCATGGAATGTATTGGATAGCTGTGTCAGGTTTGATTCAAATTACCCTTTTCACTTGGTCACTGGCACCAACCAGTTTAAACAAGAGAATAGTATTTAAAACAATAGGTAAAGTAAAACTTTTAGCAGATAGGGCGACAAACAAGTTCTATAGTCCCTAAATATATATTTTTTAATCCCTGAAGAGATGTTTTTGAGGGAATGCTGTGACAAACAAGTTTAGCTATTATAACTTATTTGATAAGTAGTGGCACGGTAAAGTGAAACAATAATAATCTCAAAAAACAGATTAGCAGTTAATTGAGAAAAAAGGAAACACTTAAACTTCAGGAAAGACAGCAATACAGAAAGGTGGAATAGTTTAAATGTTTTGCTTACCTTGGAAAAAAGCAATGTAAATATTTTGATAAAAAGATAAACGTGTGACCAAGGAAGTCTGTCTGAAAATACGCAAAACAAAGGCAGGGGAGAAAATGCAATGCAAATGGATTAAAGGCTTCAAAATGTTAAATGCCTTGAAAGGCAACATACCTCTGGGTTCAACTAATGGCGAGTGACCCAGAAAGCATACTGGGAATAAGAATTAGTGGCATCCTTTGGTGACATTGTGAACAAATTTGCCACACTCACACAAATCAAAATGTTAGCAATATAAATTTAAGGATAATTTCAAAGTAATAAGGATCAGGATGATAAATAGGGTCAAGTCTCCAAAACTCCAATAGACAACTAAAATAATTCTTTTGAGGTGACGTCATAAAATAAGCAAGAAAATAAATTCCAAGCAACAATGAACGGATAACAAAAATGTAATACAAATGTAGTACTAATATGTGAAATTATGTAGAATGGGATGTAGTTTACAGATTGTAGAAAAATGAGAGGGGATCATGATGACATCTATACAACTTCAGAGAGCTGGTTTCCGGATAGAAACCATTTCCCCGGCTGCAGAATCAACTTTCAAGGATCCCAGATGAGTCAAAGGGCTAGAAGGCTGTAAAAGATTAAAGAGGCTATGGAAAAATTTGAAACATTTGAGCATTTTTTAATTGTCACATCACTTAACAATGTCAATGTCGATCAACCAGTTCAGGGATCAGGACTAAGGATTATGACTCGGGATTGAGAGGAGAAAAATAATCTCCCTTTAGCAGGAACCAATGGAATCTGTGGTGCTCTGAATGCTCAAGTTTTGAACAGAATTTCTCCATTAAGGAAGCACGGAATAGGAAAATAATGAGAATAGACACAAAAAGTTAGAGTAACTCGGCTAGACAGGCAGCATCTCTGGAGAGAAGGAATGAGTGACGTTTCGGGTCAAGACCCTTCTTCAGTCTCAAAAAGGGTCTCGACCCAAACCGTCACCCATTGCTTCTCTCCAGAGATGCTGCCTGTCGCGCTGAGTTACTCCAGCTTTTCGTGTCTATCTTCGGTTTAAACCAGCATCTGCAGTTCCTTCCTGCACAGGAAAATAATGAGGTTGAGGTAAAAAATAATCTAATAGCAAAGCAGAAGAAAATCAAAAGATGATTTGGGTTATCCTAGGTACACAAAAATGCTGGAGAAACTCAGCGGGTGCAGCAGCATCTATGGAGCGAAGGAAACAGGCAACGTTTCGGGCCGAAACCCTTCTTCAGACTGATAGGGTTATCCTGCTCTTATTGCTCATTGCCTTAAGCCTTGCAAAACAAGATGGACAAGGCATGAAAATATTTAAGAAATGAGAATTTCCAAAATAAATACTGAATGAAGAGGAAACAGGGATTTCAGATTAAACGCAGCAGAAAAGCCAAATGAAAAAGTACTAATTATTTCAAACTAATCATCCAATTATAGTTTCCACTTCCCAGATGAGGTGATGAGGTCGTGAATTCACACCAGCATTACCATTCCACGGTTTAATCCTGGGGTGGAATGGCAATGCTGGTGTAAATTCATGACCTCATCAGGGATGTGGAAACTATAATTGAATGGAATTATAATTGTGGTGGGATTTTGTCTGCTGTCAAGGCTTTCTTGTTTTTTATGTGTTGAATGAACTTTTCAACCTTCTGCGGGCTGGAAAAGCACTAAGATTATAACCGATAGTGTTAGAAGGGATGCCAGTCAAGGAAATTTAAGAGTCTCAGTGAGGGCAGCGTCAATGTGTTCCACTCTCTCCTTGATATCAGTAGGGTGGATCCCTTGTGTTCAAACGACGCATTAATTTGGCAATGGTGACAAATTAACGCATGCCATGGTAGTCAACTAGATAGAAACATAGAAAATAGGTGCAGGAGTAGGCCATTTGGCCCTTCAATATTATCATGGCTGATCATCCAAAATCTCCTGGGAATCTGTTATTTTGCTCGAGACAGGATTATGTTTCTAGTCTTAGAATAGTTTGGGATTGCAATGAATTTGCCCCTGGATCTCCTGATCATTCTAATTAGATCAGAGTCTTTATCAATGATGGACATGAGGCAGTTGCTTATCCAACGGGAGCCAATAAGAGGTGAGACCAGAACATTCTGTTGACAAAATCTATCCTAAGACAACTGTGCTCCTCTTCCAATTTTTCTATCTAGAAAGTGTACCCACTACCTTGTTCTTTGACCTGGACTTCTCCGGGTCTGCAAAAGTAATACCAAATCACCCAAGTTTCTGGGTTATGTTTGGGTCTGTTGTAGGAATCCCCACAAGTGGACTGACCTTCTACATCGCTAATTTTGTTCTGAAGAATGGAAGATGCCTGTGAATTTTGGCCTGTAAAACAGTAACAGACTCTGTGCTATCATTGCAGTACACTATCACTGCAGTACAGAACAAATAAAGCTTCAATGGAATTGAAGTGTAAATGGTTGAGAGCTTCAAGTTCCTTGGCGTTAATATTATCTATGATCTGTCCAGGCCAAACCACATTGAGGCATCAGCCAAAAAGGCACATCAGCAACTCTACTTCCCTCAGAGAATGTGAAAATTCGGCATGCCACGAATTACTTTTAGAAATTCTACAGAGGCACCATAGAAAGCATACTGTTCACTGCTTCACTGCTCGGTTTGGAAACAGCTCTGCCTAAGACCACCGGAAATTGCAGAGAATTGTGGATGTAGCCCAGTCCATCACACACACCAGACTCCTCACCACTGACTCCATCTATACTTCACGCTGCCTAAGAAAACCAATAAAGATAATCAAAGACTTGTCCGGCCCCAGTCATTCCTTCTTCTCCCCGCTCCTGTTGGGCAGAAGCCACAGAAGCTTGAAACCATGGACCACCAGAGTCTGGAAACAGCATCCTCCCCTCTGTTATCAAGCTTCTGAATGGTCCTTCCATCAGCTGGGTACTGTCCAATTCACCTCTACCCCATTACGGACACTGGACTTTATCTAAGAAACTGGCGAGCCGCAATGCTGCGAACTATATTCTGCATCTTTTCTATATGAATTTGACGATTATATTTATGTCTAGTATTATCATCTCAACACCGACAAGACAAAGGAGTTAGTGGTGGACTCTAGGAGGAGAGGAACACCCCTGTCCCCTTCAAGGGTGTGGATGTGCAGTTTACCAAGGAGTACCAGTACATTGGAGTTTGCCTGGTCAGTAAACTGGTCCAGGAACGCTGAGACACTGTATAAGAAGGGACAGAGCCGTCTATACTTTCTGAGGAGGCTCCGCTCTATCAACATCTGCAGTAAGATGCTGCAGGTGTTCTATCAATCGGTGGTGGCCAGTGCCATCTTCTTTGCTGTCGTGTGCTGGGGTAGCAGGGCGAAGGCGCCAACAGAATCAACAAGCTCATCAGGAAGGCTGGTTCCGTCCTGGGAGTGGAGTTGGATTCATTGGAGGTGGTCTTGTAGGGGAGGATGCTCCTCAAACTGCGGTGCATCATGGACAATACAGCTCACTCCTCCATGGCACACTGGTCAACCTGAGGAGCACCATCAGCAACAGACAGGTTCCACCAAGATTAAGCACAGGACGCCACAGTAGATCCTTGCTCCCTGTGGCCATCAAACTGTATAACTCCTCCCCCTTCTGTCATGGGGTAGACTTGGACTCCCCTTCCCTAATCTTTGCACATCCCCTATCCTAGACTTTCCACTCGTCACTTTAATTTCATGTTTCATGTATCTTGTTGTGTTTTATGACTGTTGGCAGACCAATTTCCCTTCTGGAATAAATAAAGTTCTATAGTATCATATCCGATCTGACTGGATAACATATAAAACAAATCTTTTTACTGTACCTCAGTACGCATGACAATAATAAACCTAAACATAAGTAGAAAAAAAACAAATCCTGAAAATGAAACAGACAAGCAAGGTAAGTAATTCATAAATTCTAATTCTATTTTGCCTTAAAAGTGTTATTGTACCTAACTCAACAATCAATTCCATTGTAACTACAGTTGACATATCTTGTTCTATTCTCTATAATCCTGAGACAATACAAAACTATGCTGCCTGTAACGTAGTTTTGATCAATTACCTCTCTGCTTCTTGACTGATATTAGCTTATATTTAGGCCCTGCTTCTTATAAATAGTCACCTTCATTTTCAAATTCCTCAGTGATATTATCTCTATGACTATTCTGTTTGGCATCTTCGTAATTCATGAAACAAGTTGTTCCGACAAAGGCTCCAAGCTCTCCATAAATCCAGGTTCTAATTCCCCACCATAAAATCTCTCTTCTCCAGATACTCAAGATTTGCTTTTCTCATTCAAACACCTGATCATCAGTTCCAATAGCATTTAACATTGATTTTCAATTAGATTCAATAATGCTACTTTGAAGCACCTTGAGAGATTTTGCTAACTTAAAGAAACTACATAAATACATATTGCTGCTGAAAGTGCAGATATTGTTTTGTAAAATTATTTCTGAAAAACGGGTTTGTGTCAAAATACCGATTAACTTAGGTTGTTCTCTTGTGAACAGAGATAACAATAAGACTTGGCAAGTATTTTAAAAACACAGGTTGCTAAACTTTTAAAATTGGAGGGGAATATGAAACAGAAGATTGCCAACAAAATTTTATTTGAGCACACACTGCCTTAGTACAGGAGATGCAATCTTGCCGGATGTCCATTCTGCACTGGACCACTTGGATAATAAGAAAACATTAGCATTCAACATCGCAGATGCAGAATACCGAGTCTCTGCTTGTCCCGATGAAACTTGGTCCTTGGCTTCCTCATTGGCAATCATAATCAGTGCAAACTGGCAACACTTCCCCCTCAATAACCATCAATACAGGAGGACCTCAATGCTGTGTGATCAGTCTCCTGTTCTACTCTCTCTATACCCATGACTGTGTAGTCAAATCACAGCTCCAACACCATTTTTAAATTCGCAGACGAAACACCGTTGATCGATGAATAAAGGATAGCTATAAATCAGAGTACACGGAGCGGGATTAATAATCTGATTGGATGGCGCCAGAACAATCTTACTCTCAATGTTAGCAAGATCAATGAACCGATTGCTGATTTTGGGAAGGGAAAGCCAGAGATCCATGAACCAGTCTTCATTGACGGGATGGCAGTGGAGAGCTTCAACAGCTTTAAGTTACTGGGCATGAATATCTCCAAAGATGAGCCCTGGGATTGATGCAATCATAAAGTAAGCTCATTAATGCCTCTACTTCATTAGAAAATTGAGGAGATTTGATATGTCACCAAATACTCTATCGAACTTCTACACAAGATAATATATCTTGCATCACCACCTGGTTCGGTAACTTGAACGCCCAGGAACCCAGGCTGCAGATTGCCCGGCCCATCAGGGGTATTGACCTTCCCACCAATGAAGGGATCTATTGGAGATGCTATCTCATAAAGGCATCTAATATTATCCAAGACCTACACATCCAGGCCATGGACTCATCTCGCTACTATCATTAGGAAGGTGGTACAGCAGCCTAAAAACCGAAACCTCCAAGTTCAAGAACAGTTTCTTCCCAGCAACCATCAGGGTCTTGAACAATGGACAGCACTAACCAGAATCTTACCTCGGCAACTATGATCTTTCTGGAATTTGTTTTGGTTTCACTATTGTCTTCAGTTTTGCATCGTTACTATCCAGTTACCTAGTACTACTGATTATTAATTTATTATATTATTGTTGTATATTTACATGTGTTATTGCATTAATATGCCTGTAAAGTAGCAGCAAGCAAGAATTTTGTTGTTCCATTGCCTGCACATATGACAATTAAATACTCTTCTGTCTCCCTTGATCCTAAAGTCAACCTCTGATCATCTGCTCAACAATACAACTAATTATCTATCACAACTCTCTTTTGCAGTCTTCTCCACAACTTACTTCCTCTGCAATCTCCAACCCCCAGAAAGACAGGATATGGCAGAGTAAAGAATATTACATGAAGCATAAACCTGGGGCCACTTGTGTGGTATAATATTGGTGCTTCCCCTTCAGTGAACCAGACATGAATTGCTGTGGAACAATTTGGATAGGGTAATAGTTTGGACATCCTAGTCAAGAAAACATAAAATCAACTATTTTTGGAATGAATAACCATGGGGCATAGATTTAAAGTGATCAATAAAATAAAACAAAGGGAGATAGAAGACAATTTTTAAATGTCTAACCATGCTTCAATAGTATTCTACAAAATGAAAATAAACACTTAAATTTGAACATTTGAGGGGTAGTGTAAAAGATGGAATAGAACAAACTGATCACTCTTCAAAAACCTGAAGCTGTCTCATTTTGTTTCTGATTTAACAAAAATGATCCTTAGAGAAACATACCTTCTGCTTGTTTTCCAAATAGTTCATTGTTTACATATTCCTTATGTAGTTGCCTTCGAGCATTCCTGACTTTATCACCATTACTTTGAGACCTGTTCCATTCAGTTTTACTATAGTCATTGTCTTTTGGCAGAGATTTATATCTCAACTCAGAAGCATTCTCCTTCCACTTCCTCTCTTTGTTCTGAGCTACAGAACCTTGTTCCATTCCAGATACCCGCTTTTTACTTTTTTCTCTGTGTCCATCTTTGGAACGAGTCCCAGGACTGTGAGCAACTCTTGTGGCTGTGTTTGGATTGCCCACGATAACTTGAGCACACTTCCTTGCACCAGGACCATTGTACTCTTGTACTTCCCTTTGCTTCTGGATTTCTGCTCTTTTGTTAAAAAATTTAGAGCGGCTTCCAGGTGTAAAGTGATTCTCTTGGTGCACAGTACCCCTCCAATTAGCTTCTTCTTTGCCAATCACCAGTTCCTTGTTCCTTTTAGGAAAATTGGGCTTTTCTTCCATTTCACTTCATTAAAATGCAAGATCCTATAAATTAGAGCAAACAAAATTTAATTTTCTGTAAAAAAAAACACAAAACTTGTGGAGTAGCTTTGAGCAGATTAATTGATGTGGAAATGATTATGTTTAAGAAATAACTGTAGATGCTGGAAAAATCAAAGATGGACAAAAATGCTGGAGAAACTCAGTGGGTGAGGCAGCATCTATGGAGCGAAGGATAGGTGACGTTTCGGGTCGAGACCCTTCTTCAGACTGTGGGAGTGGGGGGCGGGAAGAAAGGAAGAGGCGGAGACAGTAGGCTGTGGGAGAGCAGGGAAGGGGAGGGGAAGGAGGAAGAAAGCAGGGACTACCTGAAATTGGAGGTCAATGTTCATACCGCTGGGGTATAAACTACCCAAGGGAAATATGAGGTGCTGCCCCTCCAATTTGTGGTGGGACTCACTCTGGCCATGGAGGAGGCCCAGGACAGAAAGGTCGGATTCGGAATGGGAAGGGTATTGAAGTGCTGAGCCACCGGGAGATCAGGTTGGTTAATACGAACTGAGCGGAGGTGTTGGGCGAAGCGATCGCCAAGCCTGCGCTTGGTCTCACCGATGTAGAGCAGTTGACACCTAGAACAGCGGATGCAATAGATGAGGTGCAGGTGAACCTCTGCCTCACCTGGAAAGACTGCTTGGGTCCTTGGATGGAGTCGAGGGGGGAGGTAAAGCGACAACTGTAGCATTTCCTGCAGTTGCAAGGGAAAGTACCAGGGGAGTGGGTGGTTTGGGTGGGAAGGGACAAATTGACCAGGGAGTTGCAGAGGGAGTGGACTCTGCGGAAAGCCGAAAGGGGAGGAGGCTGGAAGATGTGGCAGTGGTGGGATCCCATTGGAGGTGGCAAAAATGTCAGAGGATGGCAGTTTTAACAGTGTAGTATATAAGGTAATGAAGTTTTTACAGTGTAGTATATAAGGTACACTTATCTCCTTGAGCCTGTCACATCATTCAATGAAACCTCTGCATTTTAACTTCACCCATCTATCTTTGCTTCACAATACTGAGGCGAATAAATACCCATTTCAGCATTGGAAATTTCAATTTTCAATCTCAGAGGGAACATTTGAGACTTTTATTATCCATTGTGTGACAATGGATAGTAATTTATCCATTTAATTCCAAACATCACCCTGAATTTTTCCTGCCATCAAATACTACTGCCATCTCTATTTCAGCACTCTCTTATATAACGTTTAGTTTATATTGCCTCTGCATTCTTCCCACCAAAATATATCATTTCATGCCTGTTTTAAATTTCATCTGCCATGTCCATATTACCTGTGTGTGTGTTTTATGCTTTAATATACAGGTCCACCACCAATTTCCCTGCACGCTTGGTTCCAGAGCCTTGTGTATCATCTATTTTGACGGACCAACACAGGTCACGGCCTATGGGGGGAAAATTCGAAGGTAGACAAAAATATCTGGAGAAACTCAGCGGGTAAGGCAGCATCTATGGAGAGAAGGAATTGGCGACGTTTCGGGTCGAGACCCTTCTTCAGACTGATTCCCTCCCCCCCCCCCCCCCCCCCCCGACATCAGTGCTGGCTCGAGGGGCCGAATGGCCGGCCTGCTGACTTTAACATCGCGAAGCCGCGGTCTGCAGAGCTTCTAGCAGTGGGCATGGAGCGGACTTTACCATCTCGGAGCCAGGGATCCCTTGCCGGAGAAAAGCTCCGACCGCTGGCCTGCCTGCGGCCTATAACACCGAGAAGCCGCTGTCTCCGGTATAAAGTGGCCGATTCGTGCACTCCAAGCCGCGAAGTGTGTTCCATCCGTTCCGACATCGGAGTTCCCATCATCCCGACGAGAGGGCTTGTACATCGGGCCATCCGTAGCGGCGACTGCGGAGGGTCAAGGCCCCAAACACGGGTGAACAAAAGAAGGAAGACTGACTGAACTTTATTGCCTTCCATCAAAGTGATCACTGTGGTGGATGTTTATGTTAAGTTCTATCGTTTTTTTAAATTGTGTTGTGTTCTTTTCATTGTATGGCTGCATGGTAACTCAACTATCACTGTACCTTAATTGGTGCATGTGACAATAAATGTGAATCTAAATTTGAATACATTTCAAATGTCATAGGGCTTTCCGTCTCAAACAACAGCCAAGGAAAGACATTCCAGACCCTCTACCACCCACTGACTTAAAAAAAATGTCCTCATCTTCCCCCCTGCAACCCTTCCCCCAATTATTTATGCTCTCAATTTTTATATCTAAAAACAGAACTAATTCATCCAACCACCCTGTTTGAAGGCTGTCACTGCAACTCCTACCACATTATTTCCTTTGAAGCTAAACAAAACAAAATTGGTAAGTGGATTTATCCAATGAGTAGATCCCACTCTCAGGCCTGAACTGGGGTCAAGGAAAAAGCGTTCACGTCACGGCCCTGTTTCCACCAATCTCCACCACCAAGCACAAGAAGCGCAAGACGCCATTGTATGCAGATGCCGAGATGTGTGTTCAGCTCTAGCTGAACAATTTCTAATCTTGTGATGTGGACTCAATAAGAAGACCTGAACTCATTCCACTATAACAAAATAGTTGTCTCCCTAAGAAACCTCGCTTTACAGAAAACCAGGTTACAAAAATAATTGTGTCAGTGGGTGGAAGGTTAGTGAGATGAGTTAGAAAACATTGAAAATAAATGCAGGATTAGGCCATTCGGCCCCTCGAGCCAGCACCGCCATACAATATGATCATCCAGAATCTGTACTCTGTTGTTGCTTTTCCCCCCATGTCCCTGATTCCGTTAGCCCGAAGAGCAATATCTAACATAGACACAAAATGCTGGAGGAACTCAGTGGGTGAGGCAGCATCTCTGGAGAGAAGGAATGGGCGACGTTTCGGGTCGAGACCCTTCTTCAGACTAATGTCAGGGGAGGGGGCGGAACAAAGATAGAATATAGGCGGAGACAGTAAGACCAGTGGGAGAACTGGGAAGGGGATGGAGAGAGAAAGCAAGGGCAATCTGAAGTTAGAGAAGTCAATGTTCATACCGCTGGGGTGTAAACTACCCAAGCGAAATAAGAGGTGCTGTTCCTCCAATTTGCGTTGGGCCTCACTCTGGATTGGGAATAGGAGGGGGAGTTAAAGTGCTGAGCCACCGGGAGATCAGATAGGTTAAGGCAGACTGAGCGGAGGAGTTCAGTGAAACGATCGCCAAGCCTGCGCTTGATCTCGCCGATGTAGAGAGGTTGACACCTGGAACAGCGGATACAGTAGATGAGGTTGGAGGTGGTGCAAGTGAACCTCCGCCTCACCTGGAAAGACTGTTTGGGTCCTTGGATGGAGTAGAGGGGGGAGGTAAAGGGACAGGTGTTGCATCTCCTGCAGTTACAGGGGAAAGTACCTGGGGAGTGGTTGGTTTGGGTGGGAAGGAACGAGTTGACCAGAGAGTTATGAAGGGAACGGTCTCTGCGGAACACATAAAGGGATGGAGATGGGAAGATGTGGCCAGTAGTGGGATCCCATTGGAGGTGGCGGAAATGTTGGAGGATTATATGTTGTATGCCATGGCTGATGGGGTGGAAGGTGAGGACAAGGGGGACTCTGTCCTTGTTACGAATGGGGGGAGGGGAAGAGCAGAGCTGCGGGATATCGAGGAGACCCTCGTGAGAGCCTCATCCAGAATGGAAGAGGGGAAGCCCCATTTCCTAAAGAATGAGGACATCTCTGATGCCTTGGTTTGGAACATCTCATCCTGGGCGCAGATATGACATAGACGGAGGAATTGGGAGTAGGGGATAGAGTCTTTACATGAAGCAGGGTGGGAAGAAGTGTAGTCAAGATAGTTATGGGGTCGAGTGGAGGTACCTATATGAAGCGATGGATAGGTTTGGCCTCGGTAACAGTTTTATTCTCTGGGTGAGCCTATTATATTCATCCCCGGTGGCCTCAGTACAAACAAACGACATACTGTCGCCCCACTTCACACTTCAGAGAGGTACCAGACAGGGTTGCCCGTTATCTCCACTCTTGTTTGATGTCGCGATAGAACCCCTGGCGGTCTGGTTACGCGCAGAGAAGGGCTTTAAAGGTATTACACGGTTTGACACAACTCATAAAGTCTCATTGTATGCGGATGACCTGCTCCTGTACATCTCGAACCCAGTCAGTTCTCTCCCTGTGATTATGAATATTTTAGAACGGTTTGGTGCATATTCTGGTTATAAACTTAACTACCAAAAGAGTGAGCTATTACCGATTAACTTACCGGCTAAGCAGCTCCCTCGCTCTTTAACCTCATTCAAAAGGGCAGAGGATGGGTTTCGCTATCTCGGCGTTTTTATCACAATACCCTTATCTGATATGTTCCGCACAAACTTTTTGCCTCTGGTTGAGAAAGCCGAAAAAGATTTTGATCGCTGGTCAGTCTTACCGCTATCCCTCGTGGGCCGGATAAATCTGGTTAAGATGGTTGTCCTACCCAAATTCCTGTATCTTTTCCAGCATGTCCCCATACTTATCACCAAATCTTTTTTTGACAAATTAGAAAGGACAATATCTAAATTCTTATGGGGTAGCAAACCGGTCAGAATCCAAAAGGCGATACTGCAGTCGCCTAAGAGTGACGGCGGTTTGGCCCTCCCTGATTTTAGGCGATACTACTGGGCAGCTAACTTGCAAAAACTCCTGTATTGGATGAATGATGATTGCGAGCACCCACCGATCTGGGTATGTATGGAAAAGGCGAGTTCACGTCTCCCATTGCGGTCTGTCCAATGCTCCCAACTCCCCCTTTCTATAACATCTGTGGGTGCAGACCCAATTGTGTCCCTTTCGCTCAAGATATGGAGTCAATTTAGGAAAAACCTCGGTTTACAGGGCCCTTCCATCTTGACCCCACTGCTTAAAAATCACATTTTTAAACCTTCAAGTATAGACCACGCATTTAAAACCTGGCATAGTAATGGCATCAGTAGTATTAAAAACCTATATAAGGATGGTATCTTCTCATCTTTCGCGGAGCTCTCGTCTAACTACAACCTCCCAAACTCCCACCTTTTTCGTTTTTTCCAGATTAGGGATTTTGTGAAGAAGACATTTCCCTACTTCCCAAATCGCCCTCCTGAAACCCTGACTGATATCATCTTAGCTTTAGACCCCAATCGGAAGAAATGCATCTCTATTTTGTATAATTTGCTAGGGTCGGTTTTATTGAAACCTCATACCTCATTAAAAGCTGCGTGGGAGGGAGAGCTGAATACGCAATTAACAGACCAGCAATGGGACTCTGCCTTGGATTTGATCCACTCTTCTTCCATATGTGCTCGTCATGGCCCAATCCAATGCAAAGTCCTTTACAAAGTCCATTATACAAATGCAAGATTAGCTAGAATGTACCCAGCTGTCAATGACACCTGTAATAGATGTAGTCAATCTCCTGCCAACCATAGCCACATGTTTTGGTCTTGCCCTAAGCTAGCAGCCTTTTGGAGGAGTGCTTTTGAATTGATAAGCAGAGCTTACGACCAGACTATTCTTCCAAATCCAATGTCAGCCATTTTCGGTACCCCTCCCAATACCAACCTCTCTGTTGCGGTGAAACGGGTCCTAGCTTTTACAACCTTGTTAGCCCGGAGACTGATCTTGCTTAGTTGGAGGCTCACCTGTCCCCCGACACACGCCCGTTGGATTAAGGAGGTGCTTTACAATCTGAAACTTGAAAAACTTAGGTTCTCTCTCAAAGGCTCTACCAAGACATTCCTAGATACATGGAACCCTTTCTTTGAACTGGTTAACTCTCTTACCTTGTCCCCGGACTCGGAAGAGGACTGAGTGTTCTCCATCATCGTTTTGTTCTACAGCAGCTGCTTTCCCCTTAATCCCCCTCCCTACAATTGTTTATTTAGATATATATGCATATATATATATTTTATTTTTTTTATTTTTATATAGCACATTTTGTTTCATCTATTCTACCATTTGTGTGTGGATGTGTACGTATGTGAGTGTTGTTTGTTCCCGTTTGGCTCCGACCTGACTTGGGTGGGTTGAGGGTAAGGGTAAGGGTTTTGAGGATCGCTTACATACTGTTGTACAATTATGCCTTGATTATTACTGTCTGTTATTATTGTATGTATGTAAATTGCTGTGAAATTCAAATAAAAAGATTAAATTCGTAAGATAGTTATGGGAGTCAGTAGGTCTGTAGTAGATGTCGGTCAATAATTTTTTTCCTGTGATGGAGACGGTGAGATCTAAAAACGGTAGGGAGGTGTTGGAGATGGTCCAAGTGAATTTGAGTGCAGGATGGAAATTAGTGGTGAAGTTGATGAAGTCAGTGAGTTCTGCATGGGTGCAGGAGGTAGCACCACCAATGCAGGCGTCAATGTAGAGTTCAGGGATAGGGCCAGTGTAAGCCTGGAACAGGGATTGTTCGACGTACCCTACAGAGGCAGGCATAGCTAGGGCCCATGCGAGTGCCCATAGCTACGCCTTGGATTTGGAGGGAGGAGTCGAAGGAGAAGTTGTTGAGGGTAAGGTCCAGCTCTGCTAGGCGGAGGAGTATTGGTAGATGGAAATTGGCTGGTTCTGCGGTCGAGGAAGAAACAGAGGGCTTTAAGACCCTACTGGTGGGGGATGGAGGTGTAGAGTGACTGGACATCCATAGTGAAGATGAGGGAGTGGGGGCCTGGAAAATGGAAGTCATTGAGGAGGCAATATCTAACTATCTCTTGAATACATTCAGTGAATTGGCCTCCACTGCCTTCCGTGGCAGAGAATTCCACAGATTCACAACTCTCTGGCTCAAATAACTTTTCCTCATCTCAGTCCTAAATGGCCTACCCCTTATTCTTAAACTGTGACCCCTGGTTCTGGACTCCAACATTGGGAACATTTTTCCTGCATCTAGCCTGTCCAATCCCTTAAGAATTTTATATGTTTCTATAAGATCGCCTCTCATCCTTCTAAATTCCAGTGAATATAAGCCCAGTCGATCCATTCTTTTATCATGTCTGTCCTGCCATCCCAGGAATTAACTTGGTGAACCTACACTGCACTCTCTCAATAACAGGGGTCTCCAAACTATGGCCCGAGGTCCACATCCGGCCCGCAGCAAGCTTTTAACACGTTCCGTGCGGCAGACTATTTAGCGGGTTCTGTAGTAGCGCAGCTTTAGAGATACAGCGCGGAAACAAGCCCTTCGGCCCATCGAAGTGATGCCCATACGCACTATCACTATCCTACACACACTCGGGACAAATTCAATTAACCTGCAAAAATGGAGTGTGGGAGGAAACCAGAGCACTCGGTGAAAGCCCATGCAGGTACAAACTCCGTACAGACAGCACCCGTAGTCAGGATGGAACCCGGGTCTCTGGCGCTGCGAGGCAGCGATTCGACCGCTGCGCCGCCGTGCCACTGCTCCTGTGTTGCAAAGGCAAGTTGTGCGGGGTGTGGAGCGAGTGGAGTGGGGGAGCTAGTTGGCGGCAGGGTCGGTGTGTTGCGGTCTCCCCCCGTGACCAGCTCCCGTTCCAGTGCGCCACACTGACCTGGACCCTTTGACCGGGTCTCCACCGATGGGAAGGATTCCCCTTCCCTCCCCTTCTCTCTCTCTCCGTCCCCCTCTCTTCCCCCCCCCACTCTCTCCCTCTCCCCTCTCTATCTCTAGCCCTGCGGAGATCAGCGGATCAGTAGCCGCCTGTGTGTGTGTCCGATGGGTGAGCATTATGCGCGCGTGGGTCTTTGTTAATATGCCTGAGGGGTGATCACAGTGCGTGTGTATGTGTGAGAGGGAGAGATAGTGTGAGAGAGCCTGTATGTGTAAGTCTGTCTGTGTGTCGGTGTGCGGGTCTATGTTTTAGTAAGTGGCAGTCCACATGTGCATTTCTGTGTGTGTGAGTGTGAGTGTCAGTGTCTGCGTGTGTACACGTGTGTGTGTGTGTGATTTCTTTATTTTTTCCTACGGCCTGCAAAAACATGCCAAATATATAATGTGGTCCTCATGCTGAAAAGTTTGGAGGCCCTTGCTCAATGGCAAGATTCTACACTGCACTCCCTCAATAGCAAGGTTAGGGGCTAGTGTGTTTTAGATTTGCAATAACAACGTTTTTTTCCCTGTGGTATCTTCAGAAATATATATAGGTATTTTTAATAGCTACGCCTTTATTTTGTTACTTCAAGCTAAATGTACTGAAGTTGTATGTTACATTGTTTAATAGATTATCATTACATAAGTGTCAATAGAAGCGGTTGTTTGTCAATTTCAGTGGCCATCTTCAGTGGAAGTGATTGACTGTGATCTTAAGAAACAATGGTGTCTAGAAATACAAGCTTCTGCAGATGCTGGAATCTTAAACCAAAGTGCTGGAGGTACTTAGAGGGTCAGGCAACAACTGTTATGGGAAATGAACAGACCACGTTTTAAGTCGGGGCCCTTCTTCAGACTGATGCCGATCACTGCAGGCTGGTTGCATGTGAACAGGTTTTTTTGAAGACAGCTATTTTTTTCTGTTTGTTAATTTCCTAAACAACTCCCTAATTCACCAATCGCGTTATCTCCATTTCGCGTTATGGAAATGACGCATTACAGCCTCGATTATCTCATCTCAATTTGCAGAACTATAACAAGCGTAATAAACTATTACGAATCCCAATTTGCGTAAAACGAAAGCGAATCTGAACCCAGATCGCCTTACAACTGGGGAGGAATAGAAACTTATGTACAGAGAGGACATAACTGGGTTTGGCTGCGTTACCCCAGCCTTCGGTGTTTCGCCGAAATTTAGCCCAGACATGTAGACAGCAACCATGTGCAGACATCACTGGAGGGGGAAGCGCCTCAAGGACTGCACTCTCCCCAAATTATGACAAGAACAAAAATAAAAGGCAGCGGGAAGTGGCACGGTGGGACTGTAAGCGAGCACCAAATATTTGATCGCTGCCTCCCTTCCACATAATTTAACATTGGCTTCCTCCCTCTCGAGCAGTGTAATACTTCCCAACATCAAGATCACTTACTACCAATCAAACAATAACGGTGTTAGAAAAATCCCGGACATTCCTGCTCCTCTCTTCATTTTGTGCCGGTATCGTTCCCTGGGACTGGACACCCGGCAATTTCCCCCACCTCCAACTCTTGGGTGCAAAAGTGCAGGCAGCTCGCCGCTCTCGTTGAACAACCGCGTGGGGAAACCCTCATTAATCGGCGGCTTCACAAGTGAGGGGCACACAACGGGACAGCGCACCGAGTGTAGGCAGAGCGGAGCTGAACGGAGCAGCGCCAGCGCCGGCGCCGGGGCCCGGGCCTAGCACCCGCACAACAGCGCCCGGCCTGCGGTTTGAATCCGCCGCCTCCGCCTCCCTCCCTCAGTCCGGGGCGCCGCGGGGAGCAGCTCGGGGAGCGGACGCACTAACCTGCAACTGCGGTCCTCGCCTCGCGTCCCGTCCACTCTCTCTCTCCCTCTCTCTCTCTCTCTCTCTCTCTCTCTCTCTCTCTCTCCCCTCCTCCTCCTCCTCCTCCTCCTGCTGCTGCTCCTCCTCCTCCGACCGCCGATCCCCGTCCGGTCCCGTCCCTCCCTCCCCCCCGCTGCCGCCGTCGCACTCAGGCACCAACTAACCACCAGTGTCTGGAGAGGAGCTCTCCTCCAGCGCCAGCCTCCAGGCGCGCTGTCCCTGCAGGACACCCGCCGAACTACAGCACCCGAGCAAGGATGGAGCGAGGAAGGCACAGCGCGGGGCGACGTGGGCCAAAGTGCCTGTTTTCATGCTGCATCTTTCAACCAAACGTAACCAAAACATTAACCCTGCTTCTCCATTCATGCAACCTAATCCGCATTATATTACCAGCGTTTACTGGTTTTATTACAGATGGAGGGTGATCGGACAGGGCACTTCTAGATATAAAATTAGAATTGAGGACAGATATTCAGGAAACATATCAATTGATTTGATTTTTAGTGGACGTTATCTATAAACATTCAGCCCATTGTTTAGGAATGTGTTTTTTTTTAATTATTTATGTCTAAATATACATTTCATTGAATATGTGAATTATATAAATATTTATCCTATTAACAACTATTTATAGTTATGTGTGTGTGTGTGTATATATATATATATATATATATATATATATATATATATAGTCAGATTTGTTAATTCTTTTAACAAGAAACAGTTATATATAGCTGTGTATAAAGCCATTAAGAAACTGCAGCATCTGATATGTCTGTTGATACATTGTTGCATCAGGCATTGTTGTTTGTGGAACATTGACTGTCTTTAATAAAGGGCATTTTATCTTTAAAAAGACACAAAGTGCTGGAGTAACAGCGGGTCTGGCAGCATCCCTGGAGAACATGGATTGAAGTTTCGGGTCAGAACGCTTCTTCAGACTGTTTGAGGGGGGAAAGAGAGAGAGGGGTGTGGGGACAGGGGAGGGGAGGGGAGTGGGGTTGTTAGAGGTTACATAAAATTGGAGAATTCAATGTTTGTACCATTGGGGTGTAAGCTACCCAAGCAGAATATGAGAAGCTGTTCCTCCAGTTTGCGTATGTCCTCACTCTGGCAATGGAAGAAGCCCAGGGCAGAAAGGTCAGAATGGGAAGGCCATTTAGGACTGAGGTGAGAAAAAACTTTTTCACCCAGAGACTTGTGAATTTGTGGAATTCCCTGCCACAGAGGGCAGTGGAGGCCAAATCACTGGATGGATTTAAGAGAGAGTTAGATAGAGCTCTAGGAGCTGGTGGAATCAAGGGATATGGGGAGAAGGCAGGCACGGGTTATTGATTGGGGACGATCAGCCATGATCACAATGAATGGCGATGCTGGCTCGAAGGGCCAAATGGCCTTCTCCTGCACCTATTTTCTATGTTTCTATGGAAGAGGAGATAAAATGGTGAGCAACCGGGTGATCTGATAGGTCCTAGCACGT
Source organism: Malacoraja senta (assembly GCA_038087875.1). Classification (NCBI taxonomy): domain Eukaryota; kingdom Metazoa; phylum Chordata; class Chondrichthyes; order Rajiformes; family Rajidae; genus Malacoraja; species Malacoraja senta. The sequence continues at coordinate 144,138,650 of CM075977.1, forward strand.
GTACAGCTAAATGGTCACCAAGTCTATGCTTGGTCTCGCTGATGTAGAGGAAGCCACATCGGAAACACAGGATGCAGTAGATGAGGTTAGAGGAGGTGCATGTGAACCTTTGTCTCACCTGGAAGGACTGTTATGCCCCTGTCCCACTTAGGAAACCTGAACGGAAACCTCTGGAGACTTTGCGCCCCACCCAAGGTTTCCGTGCGGTTCCCGGAGGTTTTTGTCAGTCTAACTAATGGTCGAAAGTGGTTTCCGCTTCTTCTATGTTCCGGCGATTATTTCAAAAAATTCAAAACCAGCCGCAACTAAAAATAGGTTGCCGTTTTAAAAATCGGTAATTTTTTAGTTGAAGCCGGTTGCGATGCTAGTTGAAGGTGGTTGCCGGAGGTTGCAGGTAGTGGAAGGTAAGACCTTTTTTTCACCCAGTTTTATTCCACCAGGGAGGTTTTACCTTCCACTACCTGCAACCACCTTCAATTAGCATTGCAACCGGCTTCAACTAAAAATTACCGATTTTTAAAACGGCAACCTATTTTTAGTCACGGCCGGTTTTGAATTTTTTTGAAATAATCGCCAGAACATAGAAGAAGCGGAAACCACTTTTGACCATTAGGGAGACTGACAAAAACCTCCGGGAACTGCACGGAAACCTTGGGTGGTGCGCAAATTCTCCAGAGGTTTCCATTCAGGTTTCCTAAGTGGGACAGGGGCATTAGTGTCCCTGGATGGAATCTGCAATTTTGGTTACATTTTTCTCCCTCCTGTCAGAACAGCCTGACCTCCCAGACATATCCTACAGAACTGCTATTAACAACACATAATTAAGACAAAGAAATGTAATCACCATCCATTAACCCATTTAACTTGACTTCACCTTGAGACAGATATTCCCTTTGTTCTGTTCATCACTGCCACCTTCCACCTTCTCTACCACATAGCTAATTTGTCTTCCTCTTTTTCCCAGTTCTGAAAAAGGGCTTTGACCAGAACTGTTAACTGTTTCTCTTTCCACAGATGCTACCTGATCTGCTGAACGTTTCCAGACGTTTTTCGTTTTGTATCTGTGGCATAAAATGTTATTTTATGTAATTGACATTTTAGTTTAGTTTATTATTGTCATGTGTACCAAGGCACAGTGAAAAGCTTTTTGTTGCAATCAAGTCAAAGAAAAGATGAATGATTACAATCAAGTGGTCCACATTTAACAGATATGGTATATAGGGTATAACGTTTAGTGCTAGATAAAGTCCAATTAAAGATATTTCAAAGGTCTCCAATGAGGTAGATGGGAGGTAAGGACCACACTCTTGCTGGTGAGAGAATGGTTCTTTTGCCTAATAACAGATGGGAAGAAATTGCCCCTGAATCGTTTTCAGAATTCTGTGCCTCTTGCTTGATGGGAGAGAGGAGAGGACGGAGTGGCTGGGGTGCGACAGGTCCTTAATTATGCTGCTCGCCTTGCCGAGGCAGCATGAAGTGTAGATGGCATCTCTGCAATTTCCTTGAGCTCTTGGATGGAGCTGTTCCCAAAACATGCTGTGATGCATCCCGATAAAATGCTTTCTACGGTGCATCTGTAGAAGTTGGTGAGGGTTATTGGGGACATGCCGAACTTCCTAAGCCTGAGCCTAAGGAAGCCTGAAAATACTCAAAAGGTCACGGAGGGAGAAAACAGAGAAATGTTAAATGAAATGTTAACTGTGTTTCTCTTTCCTCCTCCTCTTTCCTGAAATGCTGAGTGTTTGCAGATTTTATGGGGGGGGGTTCTTACATACGAGGCAACAATCGAGGAACAGATAGGTTTCCAGCTCTTCAAGATGGAGATCTAAGGGTAAAAATGATGGAAGTTGGATGCAACACAGAGGATTGGGGAATGAGTGTGGAGACTGAGCATTGTTTGTGGGAGGTGGGAGAAATGGTGGTTGGATATTCATGGCAATCACAAGAGTAATCCTGACCACCAGGACGCAACTCGGAGGTCTTGGCTGCTGCTCTCCTGCCCACATTCTTCAACAAGAGGTGCTCTAAATATATTTCTTCCTTGCACAGAAAAATGATCACCTCACTTTCGACACCAAGTTTCATGAGGCCCAAGAAACTAAACCATCCTACATCAAAATTAGGGCACATGGTATTGGGGGTAGAGTGCTGACATGGATAGAAATTGGTTGGCAGACAGGAAACAAAGAGTAGGGATTAACAGGTCCCTTTCAGAATGGCAGGCAGTGACTAGTGGGGTACCGCAAGGCTCTGTGCTGGGACCGCAGCTATTTACAATATACATCAATGACTTGGATGAAGGGATTCAAAGTAACATTAGCAAATTTGCAGATGACACAAAGCTGGGTGGCAGTGTAAACTGTGAGGAGGATGCTATGAGAATGCAGGGTGACTTGGACAGGTTGGGGGAGTGGGCAGATGCATGGCAGATTTTAATGCGGATAAATGTGAGGTTATCCACTTTGTTGGGAAAAGGGGAAGTACAACGGGATCTGGGGTTCCTTGTTCATCAGTCTATGAAAATAAGCATGCAGGTACAGCAGGCAGTGAAGAAAGCGAATGGCATGTTGGCCTTTATAACAAGAGGAGTCGAATATAGGAGCAAATGGGTCCTTCTGCAGTTGTACAGAGCCCTAGTGAGACCACACCTGGAGTATTGAGTATAGTTTTGGTCCCCTAATTTGAGGAAGGACATTCTTGCTATTGAGGGAGTGCAGCATAGGTTTACAAGGTTAATTCCCGGGATGGCGGGACTGTCATATGCTGAGAGAATGGAGCGGCTGGGCTTGTACACTCTGGAGTTTAGAAGAATGAGAGGGGATCTCATTGAAACATATAAGATTGTTAAGGGTGTGGACACGCTAGAGGCAGGAAACATGTTCCCGATGTTGGGGGAGTCCAGAACCAGGGGCCACAGTTTAAGAATAAGGAGTAAGCCATTTAGAACGGAGACAAGGAAACACTTTTTCTCACAGAGAGTTGTGACTCTGTGGAGTTCTCTGCCTCCGAGGGCGGTGGAGGCAGGTTCTCTGGATGCTTTCAAGAGAGAGCTAGATAGGGCTCTTAAAAATAGCGGAGTCAGGGGATATGGGGAGAAGGCAGGAACGGGGTACTGATTGGGGATGATCAGCCATGATCACAATGAATGGCGGTGCTGGTTCGAAGGGCCGAATGGCCTACTCCTGCACCTATTGTCTATTGTCTATTGTCAAAGTTGTAAGATAGTGCAGTTCTAAAACATTCAGGCTCATTAAAATGTTTACATTTATCTGCTGTGAATTAGTTGGTTACTCAGCCCACATTCCATTCCAGTAAGTAACAGTGGGCTCAAGTTTGAAATTATCAATGTTTTAATGAACCAAATCTATCTATTTTTGAGGGAGAATGTTAAAATAAATTACCCTATCTGTGAGAGGACTATAAATATAGAAACATAGAAAATAGGTGCAAGAAGAGGCCATTCGGCCCTTAAAGCCAGCACCGTCATTCATTGTGATCATGGCTGATCATCCCCAATCAATAACCCGTGCCTGCCTTCTCCCCATATCCCTTGATTCCACTAGCTCCCAGAGCTCTATCTAACTCTCTCTTAAATCCATCCAGTGATTTGGCCTCCACTGCCCGCTATGGCAGGGAATTCCACAAATTCACAACTCTCTGGGTGAAAAAGTTTTTCTCACCTCAGTCTTAAATGGCCTCCCCTTTATTCTAAGACTGTGGCCCCTGGTTCTGGACTCGCCCAACATTGGGAATATTTTTCCTGCATCTAGCTTGTCCAGTCCTTTTATAATTGTATATGTTTCTATAAGAAACCCCCTCATCCTTCTAAACTCCAGTGAATACAAGCTTAATCTTTTCAATCTTTCCTCATGTGATAGTCCCGCCATCCCAGGGATCAATCTCGTGAACCTACGCTGCACTGCCTCAATCACAAGGATGTCCTTCCTCAAATTAGGAGACCAAAACTGTACACAATGCTCCAGATGTTGTCTTACCAGAGCCCTATACAACTGCAGAAGAACCTCTCTACTCCTATACTGAAATCCTCTTGTTATGAAGGCCAACATTCCATTAGCTTTCTTCACTGCCTGCTGTACCTGCACGCCAACTTTCAGTGACCGGTGTACAAGGACACCCAGGTCTCGCTGTACCACCCCCTTACCTAACCTAACCCCATTGAGATAATAATCTGCCGCCTTGTTTTTGCAACCAAAGTTGATAACCTCACATTAATTATATTATACTTCATCTGCCACGCATCTGCCCACTCACTCAACCTGTCCAGGTCACCCTGCAACCTCCTAACATCCTCTTCGTAGTTCACACTGCCACCCAGCTTTGTGTCATCCGCAAACTTGCTAGTGTTGCTCCTAATGCCCTCTTCCAAACCATTAATATATATGGTAAACAGTTGCGGCCCCAAAACCGAGTTGCGGCACTCCACTCGCCACTGCCTGCCATTCTAAAAAGGACCCGTTCACTCCTACTCTTTGCTTCCGGTCTGCCAACCAATTTTCTATCCATGTCAACACCCTACCCCCTATACCATGTGCTCTAATTTTAGTCACCAGCCTGCCGTGCGGGACCTTATCAAAGGCTTTCTGAAAGTCTAGATACACTACATCCACTGGCACCCCTTCATCCATTTCACTTATCACATCCTCAAAAAATTCCAGAAGATTAGTCAAGCATGATTTTCCTTTCATAAATCCATGCTGACTTGGACTAATCCTTTTACTGCTATTCAAATGCCCCATTATTACCTCTTTTATAATTGACTCCAGCATCTTTTCCACCACCGAAGTCAGGCTAATTGGTCTGTAATTCCCCGTTTTCTCTCTCGCTCCTTTCTTGAAAAGTGGGATAACATTAGCTATCCTCCAATCCACAGGAACTGATACTGAATCTATTGAACATTGAAAAATGATCACCAATGCGTCCACTATTTCTAGAGCCACCTCCCTGAGGACCCTGGGATGCAGACCATCAGGCCCAAGGGATTTATCATCCTTCAGTCCCATTAGCCTACCCAATACTATTTCTCGTCCAATGAAAATTTCTTTCAGTTCCTCTCGCCCCTTAGATCCTCTGTCCTCCAGTATTTCTGGGAGATTGTTTGTGTCTTCCTTAGTGAAGACAGATCCGAAGTACCTGTTCAACTCTTCTGCCATTTCCTTGTTCCCCATAATAATTTTGCCCGTGTCTGCCTTCAAGGGACCCACATTTGACTTTGCTATTTTTCCCTTAACATACCTAAAGAAGCTTTTACTGTCCTTCTTTACATTCCTGGCGAGCTTCCCCTCGTACTTCATCTTTTCAGCCCGTATTGCCCATTTTGTTTCCTTCTGTTGTCCTATGAAAGTTTCCCAATCCTCTGGCTTCCGGCTACTCTTTGCTGTGTTATACATCTTTTCTTTTAATTTTATTCTATCCCTTGTCTTGTCAGCCACGGTTGCCTCCTACTGCCCTTAGAATCTTTCTTCCTTTTTGTAATGAAATGATCCTGCGTCTTCCGGATTATGCCCAGAAATTCCTGCCATTGCTGTTCCACTGTCATTCAGGCTAGGATCCCTTTCAAGTCTACCTTGGACAGCTCCTGTCTCATGCCTTTATTGTGCCCTTTGTTCAACTGCATCACTGACAGTTCCGATTTAACCTTCTTCTCAAATTGCAGATTAAAACTAATCATATTATGATCATTACCTCCAAGCGGATCCTTTACCTTGAGTTGTCTTATTAAATCTGGTTCATTGTACAACACTAAATCCAGAATTGTCTTTTCTCTGGTCGGCTCCATTACAAGCTGCTCTAAGAATCCATCTCGGAGGCATTCTACAAACTCTCTTTCTTGGGGTCCTGAACTAACCTGATTTTCCCAGTCTACCTGCATATTGAAATCCCCCATCACCACAGTGGCATTACCTTTGTTACACGCCAGTTTTAACTCCTGCTGCAACTTACACCCTACATCCGGGCTACTATTTGGGGGTCTGTAGATAACACCAATTAGTGTCTTCTTGCCTTTGCAATTCCTCAACTCAATCCACAGTGACTCTACCTCATCTGTCCCTATGTCTTCCCTCGCAAGGGACTGAATTCCATCCCTCACCAGCAGAGCTACCCCCCCTCCTCTGCCCACCTGCCTGTCCTTTCTATAGGATGTATAACCCTGAATATTACGTTCCCAGGCCCGATCCTCCTGCAGCCACGTCTCGGTAATCCCCACAATGTCATATCTACCAACCTCGAAATGAGCCTCAAGCTCTACTTTACTTCTTATACTTCGCGCATACAATACTTTTAATTCCTTAAGCATCTCACCTTTATCATCGATCCCTATTACACTTGGCCATACTCTCCTATCCTTTGTGAGCTTTCTTTCCCGTTAATTCTGGGGAAATTGACTATCCCTTTACACCCTTTCCCTTTAACTCCATCATTGACTATCCCATTTGACACCCCCCTCCTTATTTAGTTTAAAACCACCCGTGTAGCAGTGGCAAACCTGCCTGTCAGAATGCCGATCCCCCACCTGTTAAGGTGCAATCCGTCCCTTTTGTACGGTTCCCCCTTACTCCAAAACAGATCGCAGTGGTCTAAGAATCTAAATCCCTGCCCCCTGCACCAGTTCCTCAGCCACACATTCAGGTCCTGTATCTCCCTGTTCCTGCTCTTGCCAGCACGAGGAACTGGAAGCAAACCGGAGATAACCACCCTGGAGGTCCTGCTATTCACGCACTTTTCCGAGCTCTCTAAAATTCCGCTGCAGAATATTCATCCACTTCTTTTCGACATCGTTTGTGCCAACATGCACTACAACTTCCGACTGTTCACCTTCGCCCTTGAAGATTTTCTGCACTCTGTCCGTGACATCCTGGATCCTGGCACCAGGGAGGCAGCACATCCTTTATGTAATTACACACCATCCTGTATGTAATTTTACATATAATTCCTTTTAATTCCTAATATGTAATTTTATATCAGAAAGTGTGACATTGTGCTTGGCATTCCAAAGCACCATCTCTGGAACTTGCTGGTTGAGGTGAACAAATTAATTTAGAAGGATACGTGCCACACTGGGAACTAGTGGGCTGTAGACAGCACCAGGCTTAGAAGGCTTGCTTGAATGTGAGAGGCCATACAGTCATACTACCCTAAAAGATATTGCTGAGTGCCAAGACTTGGTCACTGATATGGTGAGCACATTGGCTGCCTGGCCAAATGCAGGGAACGACAGAGAAAATAACGATTACATCTTTATATTACACTAGACCAAGTGCAGACCCGTTGGGTCTGGACACCGAACGTGCGTTTGGGGGGGGGGGGGTGGGGATGTGGCATCACACTAACCACCCCCTTTCCTCCAAAGCACGGAATCCGGCACCCACAAACACACACACTCATCACACCCCTTGATATTATTGTAATTTTTAAATTTGCTTCTTTTATCCCATCTCCACCCTATCCACTGATGAATAGCCCTCACCTCTCATGTGCGTCTAGAGGGGGGTGGGCATAGAGAGAAAATCTAATGTTAGAAAAAAAATTTGAGGAGGGTGGAGAGGAAGGGGGGAGAGGAAGGGGGGAGAGGAAGGTGGTGAGAGAAGAGGGGGAGAGAGGAGAGGGGTGGAGAGAGGAAGGAGAGGATGGGGAGAGAGGTGAAGGGGGGTGTTGGAGCGGGCGTGCATGAGTCGATCCGCGGGCTGTGAAGAGAGAAGGGCAGAGAGAGAGAGAGAGAGACAGAGAGAGAGAGAGAGAGAGGGGGGGGGAGAGGCAGAGAGACTTGTATACAAAAAAAAAGCTGGAGAAACACAGCGGGTGCAGCAGCATCTATGGAGCGAAGGAAATAGGCAATGCTTTGGGCTGAAGCCCATCCTCAGACGGGTTTTTTTCTGAAATGTTGCCTATTTCCTTCGATCCATAGATGCTGCTGCACCCGCTGAGGTTATACATTTTTGTTTTGTATACCTTCGATTTTCAAGCATCTGCAGTTCCTTCTTAAAGACAGAGAGACTGTTGACGGGCTGTTTTCCCAACGTGCGTTTGCGGGAGGGGGGTGGTCTGCAGCATCACACACACAAACCACCCCCCAAACACACTCGGGGGAGGGGGGGAGAGGAAGACGGGGTGGGGAGAGAAGAGGGGAGAGGGAGACGGGGTGGGGAGAGAAGAGGAGAGGGGGAGGGGAGAGGGGGAGGAGGAAAGGGGAGAGATTGGTGAGGGAGAAGAGAGCAGAGTGGGGAGTGGGAGGAGAGCGGGGAGGGCAGGAAGGGGGGAGAGGGGGGAGTGGATGTTAGAGGTGGAGAGAGGTGATGAGGGGAAGGGGAGAGGAGTAGGGGGAAGAGAGGGAGAGAGGTTGGGGGAGGGAGAGTGGTGGGGGAGGGAGAGGGGAAGAGTGGGGAGTGAGGGACAGAGGGGTAGCGGGGAGTGGTGCAAGAGAGAGGGGAAGGGGGTGGGGGGGAGATGGAGGTGAAGAGGGGTGGTGGAGGGGGAAGAGAGGGGGTGGGAGGGGAGGGAGGGGGAGAGGAGAGAGGGGGAAGAGTGGGGAGGGAGAGTTGAAGTAGGAGGGGTAGGGACAGTCCATCTGTTCCCCATTCCCTATCTCTATTCCCCCACACGTGACGACGCCCTTCGACACAGGCTGCGGGGGTGGGGGGAGGGGCTGGGGATGTGGCTGCTGCAAAGGCATATGTAAATGGATCCATTCCGATTTGTCATCTGTGAGCATTGGGCATTGTGACATCACAAAACGGAACCTTCATTAACATTCTATTGATGAGAGCTGTTTTTTTTTAACATTTTGAAATTTCCCCATTCTCTATCACCCCCACACACGTGACAACGCCCTTCGACACAGGCTGCGGGGTTGGGGGAGGGGCTGGGGCTGGGGCTGCTGCAAAGGCATATGTAATTGGGTCCATTCCGATTGGACATGTGTGAGCATCGGGCATTGTGACATCACACAATGGAAACTTTACTAACATTCGATGGCTGAGAGCTGTTTTTTTAACATTTTGAAATGTTGGGGTGGGGGGGGGGGGGAGAAGTATTTTATTTTAAAAAGTGTACACAAACACGACCAAATTTAATCAGGGGTGTCTATTCGTAAAGATAAATGTAATCTCTTCAGAAATTGTAACAAATATCGGCGTTTCCGCGTGCTGTGTGGGCCTAGGGCGGTATCAAAGGGGATTTGTGACACATCTGGCGGATGGCAGACACAAGTCAGGCAGCCACAAGTCAGGCAGCCACAGGTCAGGCACCCACAGAGTTTTAATATAATACTAGGCCAAGTGCAGACCGGTTGGGTCTGGACACCGAACGTGCGTTTGCGGGGGGGTGGGGGGAGGCTGTGGTGTCACACTAATCACCCCCTTTCCTTCAAAGCACGGAATCCGGCACCCACAAACACACACACTCATCACACCCCTTGATATTATTTTAATTTTTTAATTTGCTTCTTTTATCCCATCTCCACCCTATCCACTGACGAATAGCCCTCACCTCTCAGATGCGTCTAGAGGGGTTGGGGCAGAGGGAAAATTTAATTTTAGAAAAAAAAAAAGTTGAAGAAGGGGAGGAGGAAGGTGGAGAGGAAGGGGGAGAGAGGAGAGAGGAAAGAGAGGATGGGGGAGAGAGGTGAAGGAGGGGGGTTGGAGCGGGCTGTGAAGAGAGAAGGGCAGAGAGAGAGAGAGAGAGAGAGAGAGGGGAGAGACAGAGAGACTGGTACACAAAAAAAAACATTTCTGAGGATGGGCTTCGGCCCAAAGCATTGCCTATTTCCTTCGCTCCATAGATGCTGCTGCATCCGCTGAGGAAATACATTTTTTTTGTGTACCTTCGATTTTCCGGCATCTGCAGTTCCGTCTTAAAGACATAGAGACTGTTGACAGGCTGTTTCCCCAACACGCGTTTGGGGGGATGGAGCTGCGGCATCACACTCACACTAACCACCCCCAAACACAGGCGGGTGGAGGGGGGGAGAGGAAGTTGGGGTGGGGAGAGAAGAGGGGAGAGGGAGACGGGGTGGGGAGAGAAGAGGAGAGGGGGAGGGAGGGGAGAGGGGGAGGAGGAAAGGGGAGAGATTGGTGAGGGAGAAGAAAGCAAGGTGGGGGAGAGGGAGGGGGGGAGAGTGCGGAGTGGGAGGGATGGGGTGGGAGGAGGAGGGGAGGAGATGAAGAGGGAGATGGAGAGGGGGATGAGAGAGGGGTGGGGGAGGGGAGGAAAGAGTGATGGGGAGGGGAGTGAGGTGTGAAGGAGGTGAGGAGGGAGATGGGATTGGGGGGTGGGGGAGAGGGAAGGGGGGTGGGGGGTGGGGGGTGGGGGGGAGAGTGATAGGGGTGGGGGTAAGGGAGGGAGGGGGAAGAGTGTGGAGTGAGAGGGAAGGGAAGGGGGAGAGAGGGGTGGGGAGGGAGATGGGGAAGAGTGTTGAGGGTAGGGGGAGAGGGGTGGGGGAGAGAGGGAGAAGAGTGGGGAGTGAGAGAGAAGGGAGGGGGGAGAGGGGAGAGAGGGATGGGGATGGAGAGAGAGGTGTGTGAGAGGGGGTGAGGGGTGGGTGATGGAGGTGGAGAGGAGTAGGGGAAGAGAGGGGAGAGAGGGAGGGGGAGGGAGAGAGGTGGTGGAGCGAGAGGGGAAGAGTGGGGAGTGAGGGGCAGAGGGGTAGCGGGGAGTGGTGCAAGAGAGAGGGGAAGGGGGTGGGGGGGAGATGGGGGTGAAGAGGGGTGGTGGAGGGGGAAGAGAGGGGGTGGGAGGGGAGGGAGGGGGAGAGGAGAGAGGGGGAAGAGTGGGGAGGGAGAGTTGAAGTAGGAGGGGTAGGGACAGTCCATCTGTTCCCCATTCCCTATCACCCCCAATCCTCTTTCTCTTATCCCTTCTTTTATCCCATCTCCACCCTATCAACTGATGAATAGCCCTCACAGGCCGGGAGAGAGAGAGAGACGGGGTGGGGAGAGAAGAGGAGAGGGGGAGGAAGGGGAGAGAGGGAGGAGGGGTATTCCATCTAAGTAACATCTAAGTAACATCAATGAACATTTTTCTGTCCCCTAGTTTAATCACTTCTTCCAGTACCTGCATTCATACTGATTATCTCTGTTAATTCGAATATGTTATTTGTTAAACCACTCAGTCCTTAGATTCTCCTTATTTCCCAACAACGGATTTAAGTTCAAATTGTATGGAATTTCTTGAACATCTAATTTTGTGCATTCTGCACTAGCACACCACACAAAGTAAAGGCTCCAGTTGAAAACTCTATTCAGTGGTGCCTGATGCCTTTGGTCTTGGATTCAGTTAACCTTTCAACCAAACTGATCATTGTCTCCTTCCCATCCACTGTGAAGCAGCTATTTACCATGCCTTGGCAGGCACGAGGAAAATTTCAGATCTTTATATTCTACATCGCATTTTTTCATCGCTAAGTTGTTCTCATTGAACTGTTGGGTTATTCATAAACCTTGGGAATATAAATGGATTCCTTTCAGCTATGCCTTCCAATCCTCATGTCACTAAAGTTGGGTAATGATACTTTCACTTGATTGCGGTCTCACTTTGCTGTCTATTTCATGCTAGTATTGCTGTTAACCATGCATGTAAACCTGTGGTAGCCTCACCAATGCTCGAGGCCCATTGTTCTGTCCCATTCATTGAACCAGTGTAAGCCTCTGGTTTGATGATAAAGGCAATGGAAGCATGTGCCATGCAATGGAGTAACAGATTATGGTGAAATACTATTCAGATGTTGCTGATGGCTTACAATGCTTCATGAACAACTAGTTAGCTGTTAATTCAGTGCAGAAGACTTACACGATTTGCAGGTAGATCAGCAATGGCAAGGTCAAGTATATTTGTCCCTCGTGTTATTCTGTCACCACCTGCTGTTGATCTACTCTAGCAGCTGCATTCTTCAAGACTCCCACAGGCAGGTCGGCAATAGCACTATCAATGAGTCTGGAAGGCCCTACATAGAATACGCCATGCTCTTGATATATTCCCAGTACTTTTCCAAATTGTGTTCAACATACAGAATATTTATCCCTTCAACCATAGAGGATGGCAGATGATAATTAGATGGAGGTTTTTGAGCTCATAAAGCCTCATGACAATACTAAGAATTTTTAGCTATTCTCTGCTATAGCTTTCTCTTTCTCTACATCTATATCGACATCTTTCTCTAGTTCCTAATTTCTTTCCTTATGATCTATCTTGCCTGTAAAACCCACTTAATCCTCCTTTGATCTAACTTGCTTTAAACAGTTGGCTGTCTGACCTCTTCCATCCTCCTAGCTACTTTCCCCAACCCCATCATATCTGTGTGATAAAATTTCTCTCCCTTTTATAACTCTTGAATTAAACTATATTCCATTAAAAAAAATAATGCAGCCCTTTGTCCTTGTAAACTAAATCCCATTTCAAATCCCTCTTAGCTGCCTTAACTTTTTAAGAGTTATGCAGTCCTAATTAATGACATGGCCTTCTGCCCTATAAAATTCTTGGTATAGCATCTTGACAATTGAAGTTCAATTCTCAATGATAGTTTAGAAATGCTTGCTTTCACTCTGTCAGAATTCTGCTCTGAAAATGAATGCCAACTTTTCTGAGCTCAGAGCCTTCTGATTTTTACAATTGAGCACCTCCAATATTGAGTGTTGTTAAATTAGTGGTGTCATATTCTCTATATTCAAAAATGGTGTCTTAAGAGCCATCATACAATCTTTCTCCGATGTATATTTACTGTACTTTCCAGTCATTGGCAGACAACCTGCAATGATTTAACTCCCGGCCATCAGTGACATAAAGAGCAGGCACAGCATTGTTATGCCTTCTCCTGTCCAATCTTTTATTCTGCAACTTTAAAGTGTACCAATCTCTTCTATGTTCACGACACTGAGTAAATTAAAGCTGCGTAACCAAAGAGGGTGTTCCAGAATTAGGGTGGAATATTCTGGTGGTGTTGATTTCCAGATCCTCATTATTTTAGAACTGAATGTTTTTGGAGAAACAATTTTGAATGTAGCAATCAAAATATGAAATAATGATGGAAGTACAATTCTAGTTTAAACAGTAGTCGTAAACTATGTGGACATTTCGCAAAATCACTCTGTAATTCGTTCACATCAACTGTCAGTCTAATTGTGCAAAGACAATCTTAAATGCTGTGATCAGGCACCATTGAAAGTGTAAATTTATTTGGCTGATTGGTTGCTCAGTGTACGTTGCTCCTCCAAAATTCTCCAATGGATGTCGTCATTCATTGCTCCCAAGAATAGCCTCTGCAAATAATACCGGGGCTAGTTGCTTCTGTCATCCCCAAAACATTTGATGGATGTCCAAAACGCAATGCGATAATAAAAGGATGATCTTTGTGTGATTGATGGGTATAAAGCAATCAGTAATTGTGTATTTTGTGTCCAGACTTTGGTCTCCTTCTTAAATATATCTCATAACTTGGCCTCCACCACCTTTTCTAGCAGGCAATTCCACACGCTCATCACCCGATTTCCTTCTCAGTCATAAACGCTTTACCCCCATTTTATGAAACCATGGCCCTTGTTGTAAGGCCAGCGAGTCAGGGGAAATGTCCTCCTTATCTCCAGGCTCTCTACCCCTGTCAGAATGTTCTACTTTTCACTGAGGTCCCTTCCCATTCTTTTAAACTCTGCTCATACTACAATCCTAACTTCAAAGGAATCAATCTGGTGAATCAATCTAACCGCGGGCACGGAGGGGGACTTACCATCCGGAGCTGGATCCCTCACCGGGGATCCTTGGAGAAGAGCTCCGACCGCCGGCCCACGGCCTACAACATCTTGAAGCCGCAGTCTGCGGTGCTTCTAACCGCAGCGCGGCGGGGACTTAGATCTTCGACCGCCGGCCTGCGGCCTACGCCATCTTGAAGCCGCGGTCTCCGGTAGGGAAGCACCGATTCGGGACTTACCTTGTCTGCACATCTAGCTGCCCGCAGCGACGACTGCGGAGGTTTGTGGTCCCGACCACGGGGGAAAATGGAGTAGGACAGACTAAACTTTGTGCCTTCCACCACAGTGATGAATGCTGTGGTGGATGTTTGTATTAATTTTTTATTGTGTATTGTGTGTTCTTTTTTATTGTACCGCTGCTGGCAAGTTCATTTCACTGCACTTTATTGTGCACGTGACGAATAAATCTGACTATTGACTTTGCTGCACTCCTGCCATGGGAAGTCTATTCCAGGCCCTATATACACCAAGCCACCCACCAATCTATTCAAAATCATTTGGAATGAAAACCCTCATAACATTTCATTTTTTAACTGATATACCTGCATGTTAACTTTAAGTGAACGAGGACACCTAAGACTTTGTACATAGACATTTTTCAATCTTCACCTTATAAATAATATTCTATTTTTCTTACCAAAATGGATAATTACATTTACCCAAACTATACTGCATCTGCAATGGATTTGCCCACTCACTCATTTTATCTACATTGCCATCAAGCTTCTTTATGCCTGTTACGACTCCCCGAAAGCAGGCAATCCAGAGCCGCGTAACACAGTTCAAAAGCCAGGTTTAAGTACAAAAATAGTTTAATTATTTAATAACACACCAAAACCCAAACCTGCTTCAAGCAACCCAGACAAGGATATGAATGGATTAACAAACAACGTAAAAGTGCTCAGGCCAGCCGCGCGATGGACAGTCAAACCTGAGACTCTAAACCTGCCTAAAGAAAGCTATCCCTGAAACAAAATACCGATAACTTCTAAGGACAGCCCAATTCAATATTTTGTACGACGTAATGTTGCAATTACACGAAGTTCTATGCCATGTGGCCAGGCCTTTCCACAGCTCACACCAGCGATCAGCTCACGAGGCAGGGTCTCGAAGAGAGACGAGAATTCTGGGAACTCTGCTATTTATACTTCTGATGAGTCACCCGTCACCTGGCGCAGCTTGGCCAATCGGGTACAGGAGCCTTTTAGCCTGCACTCGGGAAAGAAACAGAGAAAGGTTAATACATAACATTGACCAGGAGGGGGAGCGCCTAACACCCCCACCCAAAGATACTGAATAAGTTTCGGAAGAAGAGAGAAAAAACACCACCAAATCCCCGAAACTATTCAGGAGCTAAACTCCACTGGCCAAGACATTATCCTTGCCACGGATATGCCTGACCTCCAGGTTGTAGTCTTACAGCTGCAAACTCCAGCTCATTAACCGCCGGTTCTTATTCTTCATATTATGCAAAAATACCAACAGATTATGATCCGTGAGCACGATGACAGGGACATTCGAGGAGCCAACATAAACCTCGAAATGACTCAGAGACATCAACATAGCAAGGGCCTCTTTCTCAATGGTGGAGTACCACTTCTGATGTCGATTAAACTTCTTAGAGAAGTACGAAACTGGATGCTCCACCCCATCTGAATCATCCTGTAGAATAACTCCACCAGAAGACTTTTAGTATGATCAAAGGCTTGTTGACACTCTGCGGACCACACAAAAGCTACCTTTGGACTCAGCAAATCCGTCAAAGGGGCAGCCACCGCAGAGAAATTTGGACAGAATCCCCTATAGTACCCAACCATAGCCAGATACCTACGGAGTTCAGTTCTCGAGGTTGGAGCAGGAAATGCGACAATATGCTCCACCTTCTCCTTGAGAGTGCGAACCTGACCCCGGCCCACCACCTTACCCAGATACGTTACCGTGGCTTGGCCAAATTCACACTTCCCCAGATTGATAGTTAGCTTTGCCTCCGCTAGACGATGGAATACCTCCTTCAGATGACCGATGTGTTCGATCCACGACTTGGAGCACACAACCAAATCATCAAGGTATGCCTCACAGAAGGTCAAACCAGACAATACAATGTTCACCAACCGTTGGAAAGTTGCCAGCGCATTGCGCATCCCTAATGCCATCACCGTATACTGCAGAAAGTTATCAGGCGTAACGAACGCAGAGAGCTCCCTCGCCCGCCCAGTCAAGGGAACTTGCCAATACCCCTTTAACAAGTCCAATTTGGATACACAAGATGCACTTCCCACACGATCCACGCAATCCTCCATTCGTGGGAGAGGATAGCAATCCGGCTTAGTTACCGCATTGACTTTCCAAAAGTCCGTGCAAAACCTGTCCTCCCCATTAGCCTTCATAGCCAGTAGACACGGAGAACTCCATGGACTACAACTAGGTTCAGCAATGCTATGCCGCAGCATATAGTCAACCTGACTCCCTAGACGATGACGCTTGTCAGGGTTGACCCGATACGGATGCTGTTTAATTGGCGCAGCACCGGCCACGTCAATGTCATGCTGCAGCAGACGTCCGAGAAGGCACATCCGAGAACAGTGACCCATTTGACTTCACCAAATCAAGCAGATCACCCCGCTGACTTTCAGTCAAATGCGACAGCCGCAAGGGAAGCGACTCCAAAGCCTCAGAGTTACACAGCCTTCCCTGCGTCACTGCCACCGACAACCGTGCCTCACCCACATCACCACCCATGTCAGGGGGCAGCACCACTGCAGCCAAAACAGGCTTAGACGAAACCGAAGGACACAGCACCTCCCCATCAACCTCCACAGGCTCCTGCTCATGGTACTGCTTCATCATGTTGACATGACAGAGCTGAGTCTTACGCCTTCGATCAGGGGTACCTAAAACATAATCCCTTTCAACAACTTTCGTAACCACCTGATAGGGACCGCTATACCGAGCCTGCAGACTCGAACCAGGAATAGGCAACAACACCAGGACCTTGTCCCCTGGAGAAAAATTCCTACTAGAAGCCTTCCTGTCGAACCACCCCTTCATCCTAGACTGAGCAGAAACCAGATTACCCATTGCCAGTTCGCATGCCCTCTTCTGTCTAGCCCGAAAGGTACAGACGTGGTCCAAAATACTTCGTTCTGTATCCTCCTGCAACCATTTCTCTTTTAGGACCCTTAACGGACCACGTACAGTATGCGTGAACACCAGGTCCGCAGGACTGAACCCCAAAGACTCCTGCACGACCTCACGCACCGCAAACATAACTAGATGAACCCCCTCATCCCAGTCCCTTTCAAACTCCAGGCAGTAAGTCCTCAACATCGATTTCAACGTTAGGTGAAACCTCTCGAGAGTTCCCTGGCTCTCAGGGTGATACGCACTGGAGTAACAATGCTTGATATCTAATAACTGCATTACCTGACCAAAAACCTTCGACATGAAGTTGGAACCTTGGTCACTCTGCACCACCTTGGGCAAACCGAACAACGAAAAAAACTTAGTGAGAGACTTCACAATGGTAGGGGCAGTAATTCTACGCAAAGGGACCACCTCCGGAAAGCGGGTAGACGCACACATATTTGTCAATAAAAACTTGTTGCCCACCTTTGTCCGAGGCAGAGGACTCACACAATCAACTAGAATCCGTTCAAACGGCTCACCGACCACAGGGATTGGATATAAAGGCGCAAGAACAATCGATTGGTTCGGCTTTCCTGCCACCTGGCAAATGTGACAACACCTGCACTGCTGTTTCACGTCCCTTTTCAACCCTGGCCAAAAAAAATTCCGTAAGATACGGTCATTCGTCTTATTGACTCCCAAATGTCCACCCAGAGGACCATCATGAGCCAAACAGAGTATCTCGTCCCTATACCGACGAGGTATCACAATCTGATCAACCACGCTCCAATCATCATGCCCAGATACATCCAAGGGAGACCACTTTCGCATCAGTAAGCCCTCCCTTAGAAAATACCCTTTTGCTGTGGAATCCATATCCCCCTCAGGCACCGCGCAGTCGAACAGCTCAGACAAACTTGGATCCCTCCTTTGCTCCTCCACCAGCCGGTCACGTGACAGCGACACCGGCCCATTTTGAGATGTAGAAACACCCTTCACAACACAGGATCCCTCATCCTGATCCCCAAAAATGCTCTCACTCAGGTCCACTACATCCTCAAACTTCGCCTGGCTCTTAGCCATAGCCCTCGTGACAGCACAAGCTGCGAAGACCTTCGGATGCTGCATAGCCAACCCATCAGGACTCTGCACCATCGGAACAGCCGTTACCTCAGGAGTAACCAAAACTCCATCTCCTGCCAAGTCATTCCCCAAAATTACTGAAACTCCCTCAACGGGAAAACACGGCCGTAACCCAACAGTTACCCGGCCTGAAACCAACTCGGACTCGAGACTCACGGTATGCAAAGGTACTTCCATGTCATCCATCCCGAATCCTACCACAGGGACACTTGACCCAACCGATGATTCCACAGAAAACGACAGTACACTATCCAATATAAAGGACTGAGTAGCACCAGTACCACGCAAGATGGATACTGGAACTCTATCGCCCCCATCCTCCAGAGAAACAAAATCATTCATGCTGAACGCAGAATCATCCCTATACTTATCAGACTCAGGCACCTCAGTACCACAGGTGCCTTCTGTGTACCCACCAAAGCCACAGTCTTTTCCTTTTTCTGTTTCAGAACGGGACACGCCTTTAACATGTGCCCTCTCCCTCTACAATAGTAGCACACAGGACCTTCGCTAGTCCTCAAATTTCCGTCAATCCTATCAGCTCGGACCTCCCTCTGTATCGACGTGCTGCCACTTGCAGGCACAGATACACCTTTGACACTGCCACCGGCGACACCATCACGATCAACCGGCCGTGCACCAAAACTATAGGAGCGCCCAACAAAATCAGCTTTATGAGTCAATACATACTCATCTGCCAACACCTTAGACACCTCATTCACCCTCTCAGGGAGACAGTTCCCAAAGTCTTCCATAATCATATCTAATTCTTTCTCCCGCAGCCTAATCTGTGCCCTCTTGGTTTCCTCCTCAGCCGCACGCAGCTGAATCTCTGCTCTTTTTAGCTCCAACTCCTTCACCCTTATGACTGCCTCCATGTCCTGACCAGGCTGAACAGAAGGTGTGGGACTGTCTGTACAGCCAGGCAAAACCCCCTTCTCCACTAACGCAGCCCACAACACCGATTTAATTACCTGTTTCTTTGCATGTGGGTCAATAGGCACTTCATAGTTCCCTGCCAGAAAAATCAAATGCTCCTTCATACCTTGATCAAACAACTCCCGACTAGGAGCCTCCATAAAGTCCTTCCATTTAGGCTCCATATCAAATGTAGCCAAAGCACCAGCTAAACCCTGGGCACCAATGCTACCACAAACAGGGAAGAAAAATTTCCGTCACAACACACACAGACTTCCTCAGTCACTAGAAGCCTACCAAAACAAACCCAAAACGTCTAGGGTCCTCAAAACTTAGGACGAGCCCCCACTTTGTTACGACTCCCCGAAAGCAGGCAATCCAGAGCCACGTAACACAGTTCAAAAGCCAGGTTTAAGTTCAAAAATAGTTTAATTATTTAATAACACACCAAAACCCAAACCTGCTTCAAACAACCCAGACAAGGATATGAATGGATTAACAAACAACTTAAAAGTGCTCAGGCCAGCCGCGCGATGGACCGTCGAACCCGAGACTCTAAACCTGCCTAAAAGAAAGCTATCCCTGAAATAAAATACCGATAACTTTTAAGGACAGCCCAATTCAACATTTGGTACTACGTAATGTTGCAATTACACAAAGTTCTATGCCATGTGGCCAGGCCTTTCCACAGCTCACACCAGCGATCAGCTCACGAGGCAGGGTCGTCGAAGAGAGAGCGAGAATTCTGGGAACTCTGCTATTTACACTTCAGATGAGTCACCTGTCACCTGACGCAGCTTGGCCAATTGGGTACAGGAGCCTTTTACCCTGCACTAGGGAAAGAAACAGAGAAAGGTTAATACATAACATTGACCAGGAGGGGGAGCTCCTAACAATGCCCATCTCGCAAATCACAATTCCACCCTGTTCAACAAATTTAATAAATTGCAGCAAAGGTTCACCAGATTGATTCCTTCATCCAAATCATTGAAATATTTTTTGTAAAGATGGAACTCTTCTTTGTGGTATCCAGCTAATTCCGACTTGCCATCCTGAGAAAGTGCTGCATATTCCTATTCTGTTTCCTGTTTTCTCCCTCTCCCTCTCCCTCTCCCTCTCCCTCTCCCTCTCCCTCTCCCTCTCCCTCTCCCTCTCCCTCTCCCTCTCCCTCTCCCTCTTTGGCCCACCTTACTCACCATTGTCCTGGGATGTAAAAGGGACAAGTTTTGTTCAGATTGATGTTATATTTTACAAGTTATTGACATTTAAAACTTTACAAAAGCCACTTTTAAACCACTTTTCCATGCCCTGCCCGTCAGCAGCGTCACAATGACGTCATAATGGGTCCCGAATCTCATTTACATTTTTTTTAAAATCCGTTTTAATCAAATTCTTCCGTTTTCATTAACAGCTAATATTGTGTTTAGGTTTTTTTAAAGAAAAAACGTGATTTTAATTGAGAATTCCATTGTTTTATATCGTGATGTGCTGGCAGCTCACTCACGGTTGGTGGGTTGGCAGTTGACTCACGGCATTTCCTTGAAATTTCATTTCAAGCAGGGGTTCAAGGCCACCAAATTCAAGTGCAGTTTCTTACCACTTCCAGCAGGGGTTCAAAGCCACCAAATTCAAGTGCAGTTTCTTACCACTTCAAGCAGGGTGCAAGGCCACCAAATTCAAGTGCAGTTTCATACAACTTCAAGCAGGGTGCAAGGCCACCAAATTCAGGTGCAGTTTCCTACCACGTCAAGCAGGGTGCAAGACCACCGAATTCAAGTGCAGTTTCCTACCACTTCAAGCAGGGTGCAAGGCCACCGAATTCAAGTGCAGTTTCCGATCACTTCAAGCAGGGTGCAAGGCCACCGAATTCAAGTGCAGTTTCATACCACTTCAAGCAGGGTGCAAGACCACCAAATTCAAGTGCAGTTTCATACCACTTCAAGCAGGATCCGTCCACCAAACTCAAGTGCAGTTTCATACCACTTCAAGCAGGTTGCAAGGCCACCAAATTCAAGTGCAGTTTCATACTGTAGTGTATTTGGGTACTTGGAACCGACTCAAAAGAACACTCAGATACAGGAGCAAACTGACAAGCTTCTTTATTCTAGGACGCCACCTTGAGTCTCACCCAGCGCATGCGTCCCCTTGCACAAGACATAACATATGCTAATTATATTACATACATCACACTGCTCCCCTTTAACTTGGAGGCAGGTAACACCATTTACATTATATACATTACACTGCTCCCCCTTTAGCTTGGAGGCGAATAACACCTTCTATTACATTAAATATAATTGATTAACACACTGTTGCAAAATTATATTATTACAGTCATCTTACATTACATCCTCATAACTGTAATAATCGTATCAAAACTTAGCACTCATAATGGTTCATTCCACTCATCTTCCTTAAACCAAATACATTACCCCTTGCTTTATGTGTTATCCTTTTCCGTTCCCTTCTGTGTAAATTGCACACTCTTTCTAATCACTCTAGCTCCACCTGTATCTCTGCCTCTTCCCTGTTTAAATATCCTAATCTAATTTGCAGATTTCTTCCTGTTCCTGATATTCTGCTAAAGTTAACATTTCCTCTGTTTCTGTTCCTTATTAGTAGGTGGGATCTGACACATGACTGCAGGGTTTCGTTTTTCAGCAGCTTCCTCTGTCGCTCAATTTCCTGGCACTGCGTATTTATCTGCTCTTGTTGTATAATAACATTCTGCAATGCATAACCATTTGTCCATTGCTCAGTGAAGGAAGCTCCATGCTGGACTATAGTGAAGTGTCCTAATCGCAATCGGTCCTGCATACTTTTGTCTCGACCGACAAGCCTCTCTTCTTTAGACTTTTCTATTAACAGCTTTTTAACAGCATCGTCACACATTTATTTAGCCGTTCTTTGTATCGTTTAAACCTTTTCTGTTGTTCATCTATTTGTCTTCTTAAATCACCTTTCTGGTTATTCATCAAGAAGTAGGATCTATATTGTCTTTGCAATACAACAGTGCTGCAAAGCTCCGTATAGTTTTCTTTTGCGCTCCGTATAGTTTTCTTACTACATAAGCACGGTAGTGAGACTGCACTACAACTGCTGTATAAATCAGTTTGAGGAAGTCTTTCCTATATCGTTTAAGCCTTTTGTATCGTTTAAGCCTTTTCTGTTGTGCATCTATTTGTCTCCTTAGGTCTTTCCTATACCAACTCATATGGAGTACTGACTGCACTTTTACAGTAGCCCTCTTTTGCTTAACCCACTGCCTAACCACCATACTCTTGTAGGCAGCCTGAATGGTAATAGTTGCATACCTCATTGACTGATATTGCACAAACTGGGAATGCCCTATTTTGCATGCTTTGTACCATTTCTGGATCGAAATGACTGCTTGTCACATAGCTCTGTACCGTACCCTTAATCGGTAACCACGGTATGCAGCTTGCAGAGTGACTACAGCCGCCTTTTGCTTCAAGAAATGCTTTCTTGTAATGCACATCCTTATGAATGACTTAATATGGCGTGCTGCCTTGATTTTCTCAACCAATTCTCTGGCTTTAATCCCACGGTAGAAAGCCTGAATACACACCACTGCTTTTCTCAAACTATTATAATGTCTCACTTGGACATTTCTTATCTGGCATGCTCTGTATCTTTGCTGTACCGCAATGGCAGACCAGCATAGTTTCTTGAAATGCTGACGCTGTTTATGCATCTGATAATAAGTCTGTATGACGTTGGCAGATTTGTGCATGCACCGCAATTGCTTTCGAACAACCATTCCTCGGTAGGCAGCCTGAAGCAGTACAACGCTTCTGCGTACCTTCATGTAAGTCTTGCGATCACTTTCCATTTGAAGGTGTGCCCTATAATGGGTTTGTACTATTATAGCTGCTAATTTCATTGCCTTGTATTGACAGTATACTCTGTGCCTTCTAAATGCTGCTTGTATTACCGTTGCTGCCTTCTGTTTGTTCCAGATCTCTCTCCGTACCTTCATACCCCTGAATGCAGGTTGAATAGCTAGGGTTGCCCTTTGGATGGCAATTTCCCTTTGCCTTTGACTTCTGTCACTTTGCATTTGCCCTTTGTCCCTTTGCACTAGACCTTTGTCACTTTGCACTAGACCTTTGTCACTTTGCACTAGACCTTTGTCCTTTTGCACTTGACCTTTGTCCTTTTGCACTTGACCTTGGTCCTTTTGCACTTGACCTTGGTCCCTTTGCACTTGACCTTGGTCCCTTTGCACTTGACCTTGGTCCCTTTGCACTTGACCTTGGTCCCTTTGAGGGACTACCTGCCCTCTTTAGTTCAGGCTCCTTGCCTCTGGATGCCCTTGGAAGTTTTGGCGAGAAATTAGCCATTAATGCCTCCTTACACTCCTCGTACATTTTATCTGTGGGCTTTGCTGGCTGCATTAACATACGTAAGGTCTGATAATCCTCTCTTCCTAAGCCTAATATGAACCATGCTCTCTTCTTCTCCTCTGCAGCGATATCATTGGAAATGAAACAAGCCTCCAAGACTTCAGTCCATTTCTCAAAATTACACCCAGAATCTAACTGGGGCACGTTTCCTACAATTTGAAAAGCCATGCTACCTGTTGCTATTCAGGTGCACTATATTCTGTTTTCTCATTGTGTTTTCTGCACTAGACTTAATCATTTTACACACTAAGAAGTGATCCAGCCCACTGACTATTACTAATTCTTATAATAATAGATTTATACTATTAACCAACATTTCATGTTAATAGCCATTTAGAACATTTTAAACCATATTCCTTCTATGCACACAGATTTACTATTAATAACAGTGACCAATGCATTACATTTAAACAGTCCTGCTTTTACTGTGCCCATGCATTTCATTCACAGAGGGCTTTTATTATGAAGGATTTCACAGCTCCAGCTTGTGGCCTGTGGACTCTGGTGCATCCTCGACCTCTTGAGCTGTTCCCACCAGTACCTTTGCTGATGGCCTCACCAGACCTCCACTTTTGCTGCTTTTGCTGGCTCCCCCGGGCTTCACCGTTACTTTTGCTGCCGCTGGCTCGCTGCCAAGTCGACTCCTGCTGCTCCGCTGACTTGCCTGCTGTCTCCCTTGGACGCCCTGCGGAAGGTAAGTTGCTCCTGATTTCTCCTGCTGGTCCCCGTTGCTCCAAGCGTCGGGACTGTGCCGCTCTCATGGTAGGCTTTCTCCCGCGACCGGGCTTTCTCTGCTTTCGGTCGTCTCCCGCGACCGGGCTTTCTCCGCTTTCTCCCCCGACCGGGCTGACTCTGCCCCCGACCGGCTGAAGTGCTTGACTGCCGTGTCCCGCTTCTCTCGCGCGGACCCACACTTCGCTCGGGGCCGGACTTCCTCTCACGTCCGGGCTTTCCCCGCTCTCGGCCGTCCCTTGCGACCGGGCTTTCACGGCTCTCGGCTTCTCTCCGCTTCTCTCGCGGGCCTCTCCACTTTTCTGCTCAGGGTCGTATCTTGCGACCGGGCTCTCTCTCACGTCCGGTCCGCTTCTCTCGCGGCTGGCTTTCTCCCTCGACCGGGCTGACTCTTCTCCCGGCCGGGCTGTAGACTCAGCTTCTGTCGGTGCTTCTCTGGACCTTTTCGTGACCTACCCGGTACTAGGCCCTCACTCGACGTCGGTGGCGGATCCTGGGCCTGGCTGTGGGCTACACAGCCCTGGAAAACGTCCGAAGTCGGTGGCGGTCACCGGACCTGTCCGTGGCCTACACGGTACACGGCCCTGGAACTCACCCGAAGTCGGTGGCGGTGGCGGTGGCTGGGCCTCTTCTGCCCTTTGCCGTGGCTGCACGGCCCTGGAAAACGTTCCAGGTAAGTTGACACCGTCGCTGTCCTGCTGGTTAAAGGTCTGTCTCACTGTGCGAGTTGACCCACGAGTGACCCCGTTTAAAACAAATTTAACTCGTGGTAATCACGTACAATTAACGTAGCGGGAACGTCGGAACTCGTGGACGCAACTTAGCGACTCTTGGCGCTAACGGGAGGTACACGTGAAACTTGTTAACTCTTGCAAAAGTTCAAACATGTTTGAACTTTTCCACGAGTAAAATGTACTCTTGAGGTTAAAATTTGAAACATTTTAAATTCGTTGTAAGAACGTAGTGGCCCGTGCGTTTAACTTTGTGACTCGTGAATCTACCGTGGGAACTCTTTTTAGAAACAATAATCAGGGACAGAAATATCAGTTACTTAGACTTTTTTAAGACAAATTCTGCTTAACAAAGTTAAGCAAGTTATTGATAAGGTGACAGAGTGGGTAGAAAAGAAAAAATTGCTTTAAGTTTATATATAAATTTTGTGTATTTGGGACTGAGCTCACAACCTTAAGACAAACCAGTATTGAGGAACAGCGTGAGAACATTTTATGACACTTCATGGCAGCCTAATCTGAGGTTTGCCAGTCACGTCCAGAAGCCATCTCTACCAGTGCTGTTGAAGAAGACAGGGTTGTGTTCACCTCTCCTGCACCCCTGTTCCGTAGGACAACACCAACTCTTTCATTATGCGGATGTTAAAGGCTGGGTTTTATTGTCAAGCCATGATGCCAGATTCCCGATCTATTTACTGAACTTTACTGAATCAAACGGTTCTATAGGAGGTGCTGCCTCAAAAAGGCAGACAGCATTGTCATGGACCCACACTACCCTGGCCATGCTCTCATTTCATTCCTGCTGAGCAGAAGATATAAGAATCTGAAAACCATGACCTCCAGGTTCAAGAACAGCTTCTTCCCAACAACCATCGGGCTTTTGAACGCAACAAATGCTAACTAAACTATGAACTACAAACTGCCTTGTTTGCACTAAGGACTTTGGGATTTTTGCAATAATACTGGATTTTTTAATATATATTTTCTTTGTTTAGTATATTATCTATGAGTATTGTGTTTACTGGCCTGTTTTGCTGCTGCAAGTGGGAACTCTTTAACTCAGAGGGCAGAGGGTGGAGAGTGGAGGGAGAGGAGGGGAGACAGATGGGGGTGGCTTCATTCACTGGCTGCGGGTGCCTGTCACTGAAACAGGTAGGTGAGATTTCACATCCACCTTGTGTGTGTGTCTCTCTCTCCCTCCCTCCCTCTCACACAGGCTGAGAGACTCTGCCTCTGTGAGTGTACGTCCCTTACTCCCCCTCTCCCTGGGCTCTATACGCTCATTGTTTCCTATGAGAGACTTTGAAAAATAAGAATCACATTTCACACATTGATTTTATGACTTTTAATTCTTAACATGACCATAATCACAATCTTTTACACCACCCATCACCACTCAGTTTTTTTTAACATGTGATGATTTTTAAACACTTCGATATACATTGTTGCCTCAAGATTAACGGGAGAGGAACTTGGTACACTCGGGAGACGAACTTGGAACATCGCAGAAATGAGAAGTAAACGGGAAACTTAGACATACCCGTGGGAACTCGGTTAAACTCGGGATCATAAACTTGTAGTATCGTACGCAACCACGAGTCTTTCACTCGGGGTCACTCGTGGGTCAACTCGCACAGTGAGACAGCCCTTTTAGGCTTCCAGCTTTCGGCTGCATTCTTCGGTGACACTTACTTACTGCCCCACTTGTTTTCCTTGCTTCCTGTTCCGACCTTTCTTTTCTTTGACTTGGTGCCGTTCCACTTTGTTTCCAAACACAACCTCTTCTTTTTAACTTTTTTTTTTCTCTTGACAGCCCTTCTTTGTTCTTTTCTGTTCTTTTATCCTCGTTGCCTCATTATCCTTGTGTGTTCTGGTGTAACAATTCACCTAAAACTTAGCTGTACAAAGATTATTCAGCTTGAGGAATTCGACAAAAAAAAACTCAGTCTATAATGTGTAACAATCCGAAGGATGACATCTTGCCACGTAGACACAAGATAGAGATAGCCTTTCAAAACTCGCCGACTTGTACAGCTGATGTTTTAAATTACAGGCCCCGGCATAGAGGGATCTGCAGGCCTCTCATGTCCAGCTCGCAAACAACTGCGACACAACTCCGTATCTACTGTTTAAACTGTTAAACAATCCTGCGTGTTGCAAAACAGTCCTGCGGGACTCTATCCCATCCTCGTCGCCAATTGTAGTGTACTTGGGTACTTGGAACTGACTCAAAAGAACACTCAGATACAGGAGTAAACTGAAAAGCTTCTTTATTCTAGGACGGCACCTTGAGTCTCACCCAGCCATGCGTCCCCTTGCACAAGAAATAACATATGCTAATTATATTACATACATCACACATACCACTTCAAGCAGGGTGCAAGGCCACCAAATTCAAGTGCAGTTTCATAGCACTTCAAGCAGGGTACAAGGCCACCAAATTCAAGTGCAGTTTCATACCACTTCAAGCAGGGTGCAAGGCCACCAAATTTAAGTGCAGTTTCATACCATTTCAAGCAGGGTGCAAGTCCACCAAATTCAAGTGCAGTTTCATACCACTTCAAGCAGGGTGCAAGGCCACCAAATTCAAGTGTAGTTTCATACCACTTCAAGCAGGGTGCAAGGCCACCAAATTCAAGTGCAGTTTTCATACCACTTCAAGCAGGGTACAAGGCCACCAAATTCAAGTGCAGTTTCATACCACTTCAAGCAGGGTGCAAGGCCACCAAATTTAAGTGCAGTTTCATACCATTTCAAGCAGGTGCAAGGCCACCAAATTCAAATGCAGTTTCATACCATTTCATGCAGGGTGCAAGGCCACCACATTCAAATGCAGTTTCATACCATTTCATGCAGGTACAAGGCCACCAAATTCAAGTGCAGTTTCATACCACTTCAAGCAGGGTGCAAGGCCACCAAATTTAAGTGCAGTTTCATACCATTTCAAGCAGGGTGCAAGGCCACCAAATTCAAATGCAGTTTCATACCATTTCATGCAGGGTGCAAGGCCACCAAATTCAAATGCAGTTTCATACCATTTCATGCAGGGTGCAAGGCCACCACATTCAAATGCAGTTTCATACCATTTCATGCAGGGTGCAAGGCCACCACATTCAAATGCAGTTTCATACCATTTCAAGCAGGGTGAAACCACCATAAAATCACCATAAAACCACACAAAACACCACACTCACAGTTCAGTAGACATTAGTGTGTTCAGTTGATTCCGCTCAGACAGAGTCCTGACCACTCCCTCCCCCATCGTGCAGAGACTAAGCCATGCCCACACTTCCAGGTTTTATAATCCCTCCCCCTCGCACCGGAAAAAGATGTGGCCTTCATGGCGTGATTGACAGGAGAGAGATTCTCAACATTTTTTAAACACTAATAACACTTTTATTTTCCATTGATGGGAAGAATCCTCTGCACTTGATGAGCGGAGGGAACTGAGTTAAGATGGCCAAAAATCACAGCCGTAACTGGTAGCGTTTTATCTAAAATCAATATATAGTGCAAACAGGAAGTTGTCAAGTTTAGACTTCCAACCATTTGGAGTGCTTTTATTTCAACCCAACCCCACCAACCATTTGCAGTGCTTTTACTTCAACCAACCCCCACCAACCATTTGCAGTGCTTTTACTTCAACCCAACCCCCACCAACCATTTGCAGTGCTTTTACTTCAACCCAACCCCCACCAATGATTTGCAGTGCTTTTATTTCAACCCAACCACATTTTCATTTTCAAAACCACATTAAGGGCACTCGAGGTCAGTAAAACCACCCTCACAGTTTAGTAGACATGTGTTCAGTGTTATTCACAGCTCAGACTGAGAGACGTGACCATCTCACTTCCCCCATCTTGCAGAGACTGACTGAGGCACAACACTTTGGGTTTTATAGTCCCTCCCCCCTCCCCCCTCCCACCAGCAGGGGCGCAAGAGAGAATATGTGTTCAAGACACCTCAGACACTCTCCGTCGTCTCCGCGCATTCCATTCTCTAGGCCCTCACCCCCTCATCTTCACCATGGACGTCCAGTCACTCTACACCTCCATCCCCCACCAGGATGGTCTCAAAGCCCTCCGGTTCTTCCACGACCAGAGAAGCAACCTATACCCGGCCACTGACACCCTCCTCTGCCTAGCCGAGCTGGTTCTTACCCTCAATAACTTCTCGTTTGACTCCTCCCATTTCCTCCAAATACAAGGCGTAGCTATGGGCACACGCATGGGCCTCAGCTACGCCTGCCTCTTTGTCGGGTACGTAGAACAATCCTTGTTCAATACGTACCAGGGCCCCATCCCGACCTCTACCTCCGCTACATCGACGACTGTTTTGGTGCCACCTCCTGCACCCACACATAACTGACTGACTTCATCCACTTCCACCACCAACTTCCATCCGGCACTCAAATACACCTGGACCATTTCCGACACTTCCTACCATTCCTTGACCTCACTATCTCCATCGCAGGTGATAGACTTCTTACCGACATCCACTATAAACCTACTGACTCCCATGGGTATCTGGACTACACTTCTTCCCACCCTGCTTCCTGTAAGGACTCCATCCCCCACTCCCAATTCCTCCGTCTACGCTGCATCTGCTCCCAGGATGAAGCGTTCCACACCAGGGCATCCGAAATGTCCTAATTCTTCAGGGAACGGGGGTTCCCCTCCTCCTCCATAGATGAGGCACATACCAGTGTCACTTCCATACCCCGCAACACTGCTCTCTCTCCCCATCCCCCCACTCGCAACAAGGGCAGAGTCCCCTAGTCCTCACCTTTCACCCCACCAGCCGTCACATACAACAAGTAATCCTCCGTCAGTTTCGCCACCTCCAACGTGACCCCACCACTCGCCACATCTTCCATCTCCCCCATGTCTGCCTTCTGCAAAGACCGCTCCCTCGGTAACTCCTTCTCAATTCTTCCCTTCCCTCCCGTACCACCCTCTCCCCGGGCACTTTCCCTTGCAACCGCAAGAGATGCAACACTTGCCCCTTCACCTCTCCCCTCGACTCCATTCAAGGACCTAAGCAGTCGTTCCAGGTGTGACAGAGGTTCACCTGCATCTCCTCCAACATCATCTATTGTATCCGCTGCTCTAGATGTCAGCTGATCTACATCGGTGAGACCAAGCGGAGGCTTGGCGATCGTTTCGCCGAACACCTCCGCTCGGTCCGCAATAACCAACCTGACCTCCCGGTGGCTCAGCACTTCAACTCCCCCTCCCATTCCGTATCCGACCTCTCTGTCCTGGGTCTCCTCCATGGCCAGAGCGAGCAACCACCGGAAATTGGAGGAACAGGCACCTCATATTCGCTTGGGGAGTCTGCATCCTGGGGGCATGAACATTGAATTCTCCTATTCTTTTAGCCCTTGCTGTCTCCTCCCCTTCCTCAGCCCTTGGGCTGTCTCCTCCCATCCCTCAGCCCTCGGGCTCCTCCTCCGCTTTTTCCTTTCTTTCCCCACCCCCTATCAGTCTGAAGAAGGGTTTCGGCCAAAAACGTTGCCTATTTCCTTCGCTCCATAGATGCTGCTGCACCCACTGAGTTTCTCCAGCATTTTTGTGCACCTTAGAGAGAATATCAACATTTTTTAAACATTAATAATTCTTTTATTTTTCACCGATGGAAAAATCCTCTTGTCCTGCGCAGCGGATGAGTAAGATGGCCAAAAATCACAGCCATAAGTGGCAGCGTTTTTCTAAAATCATGAAACAGAAAAACAGGAAGTGGTCAATATCAGACTTTTAGTAATATAAACTACATGTTGGCACTGCAGTAGAGTTGCTGCCTTACAGCGCTTGCAGCGCCAGAGACCCGGCTTCGATCACGACTATGGATGCTGTCTGTATGGAGTTTGTACCTTATCCTGTGACGGCGTGGGTTTTCTCCGAGATCTTCAGTTTCCTCCCACACTCCAAAGACGTGCAGGTTTATAGGTTAATTGGCTTGATATAAATGTAAATTGTCCCTAGTGTGTATTGGGGAGTGTTAATGTGTGGGGATCATTGGTTGGTGCAGACTCAGTGGGCCAAAGGGCCTGCTTCCGCGTTGTATCTCTAAACTAAACTAAAGAATACGTTCACTTTTTCCGTGGCTCTCTCTTTTAGAACTACGGGATGCAGATTATTAGGGAGTTATTGCCTTTCAGTGTCATTAATTCCTCCAGCACTTTTTTTACACCACAAATCTCTTTTAATTCTTCCACTTTATTAGACTCTAGGTTCCCAAGCATTTCTGTGATGTTATTTTGCTTTAGAAAGGAATGTCTATGTTACTGCATTCATTCCTTAACTATAAATCATTGCCTTTCGTCCATTATCCCTTTTAATGAAGCTCCCCGCTTTACCATAGCCTCTGAAGAAGGATCATTAAATCTCCACCTCATGATAATTTGCCTGCTAACATCTTCTGGAGACTTCACTATAATTTGGAGGTGAATGCTTCAACTAACAACTGTTCCTTGCGGAACAGCAGTAAAACATAGGCATTGCTGACAATTTTTGTGCTATTTAAAACAGAGTTGAACGTTCTGTCTGTCTGAAGAAGGGTCTCGACCCGAAACGTCACCCATTCCTTCTCTCCAGAGATGGTGCCCGACCCGTGAGTTACTCCAGCATTTTGTGTCTACCTTCGATTTAAACCAGCATCTGCAGTTCTTTTCCTACACAGTGTTGAACGTTCACTGGTTAAGAGCTGCCGGAGATTTGAGGAGGATTCTTTAGACAGATTGTGAAGTTATTGGGAACACTCAAAAATTTACTGATACTTATTCCGGAAATTGTCTGGAATGCCCACCTGAAAAGAGTGATGCTTTGTTACTTTGTCATTGTTAGAGTGACTGTGATAAATGAAAGACCTTAGTCATTGGTAACTTTGTAGGGCTATAAATTCTGAAGAGTCTGAAGAAGAGTCCTGACTCAAAACGCCACCTATCTACAGTATATTCTCCAGAGCTGCTGTCTGATCTGATTAGTTATGGGGCTGTCCACTTAAGCAACTTTTTTGGCGACTGCCGGCACTCGTCATAGGTCGTTACAGGTGCTGAAAATTTTCAACCATGTTGAAAATCCAGCGGCGACCAGAACAAGGTACGACTCTTTATGCGACTAGTCACGACCATACAGGCTTCACCCCGTGACATATCGCCAAGGTGTCGCATGTATAGTCGTGAGTAGTCTCCTCAGTCGCCCAAAGAGTCACAACGTCTTTCTGGTTTCCGTAAATTTTCGCCGACCTGCAACGACCTATGACGGGTGCCGGAAGTCGCCGAAAAAGTTGCGTAAGTGGGACAGGCCCATTCCTCCAGCAATTTGTATCAATTTTTGGTCAACCAGCATCTGCAGTTATTCACTGGTACCATTCTTGCTACGGTCCTCCTCTCATTTTACTCCTATTTATAGTACTTTTTGAGTGCTGATGAAGGGTCCCTGAAATTAAACATCGGCTCTATTTCTCTGCACACTAACACTAAAGTGGATGCTTCTCAATGATCAATTGAGAACTTATAGCATTTTATTATTTTATTTCAGAACTCCAGCCCACACAGTTGTTCGTTGCAACTACTGAGTGGGGTTCCTAATACCAAGCTGGGATGTGTTAAGTGACAGGAGATATTAAAACATGCTTGTTCTGGGTGCTGTCCAATGACACATGAGACTTGGAACAAACAAGTCTAATTTTTGGGTTACACTGTAAAGGAACACTGCTTGAGAACCAGAGTCATCCAACATGGAAACAATCCCTTCAGCCCAACCTGTCCATGCCGAACCAACATGCTCCATCTAAACGAGTCCCATTTGCCTATGTTTGTTTCATATTGCTCTAAACCCTTTCTGTCCGTGTACCCATCCACATAACTTTAAAATGGTGTTATTGTCCCTGCCTCAACTGCTTCCTTTGGCAGCTCGTTCCATATACCCACCACACTCTGCGAGGACAAAGTTGACCATCAAGTTATCATACATTTTTCCCCTCAACTTAAACATATGTCTTCTAGTTCTTGATTCCCCCTACCCTGGGAAAAAAGATTCTGTGCATTCACCTCTCTACCCCACTTGATTTTATATAGCTCTATAAGAACACCTTCAGCCTCTTACACTACATGGAATAATGTCCTTATCTGCCCAATCGCTCCTTTAACTCAGCCCTCAAGTCCTGGCAGCATCGTTATAAATCTTTCCAGCTTAATTGCAGCTTTCCTATGGTAGGGTAACCGAACTGAATACAATACTCCAAATGCAGTCTCACCAATTTTTTGCACAACTGCAACATAATGTCCCAACTTCATTACACAGTACCCTGACTGATGAAGCCCAAGATGCCAAAAGCCTCTTCATCACCCAATCTACTTGCGATGCCACTGTCAGGGAACCATGTACTTGCATTCCTAGATAGACACAAAATGCTGGAGTAACTCAGTGGGACAAGCAGCATCTCTGGAGAGAAGGAATGGATGACGTTTCAGGTCTGACCCTTCTCGACCCGAAACGTCACCAATTCCTTCTCTCCAGAGATGCGCTGCCTGGCCCGCTCCAGCATTTTGTGTCTATCTTCGATTTAAACCAGCATCTGCAGTTCTTTACTGTACTTTTATTTCCTACATCCCTCTGCTCTATACACTCCCTAGGCCCCTACCATTTGCTGTGACGGTCCTAAAGTCTCACACTTGTCTGAATTAAACAAATTCAGCCATTCCTTAGTCCGGCTTGCCCAGCTGATCAAGTTCCCGTTGTAATCCTTGATAACCATTTTCACTGCCTATGATATTACCTATTTTAGTGTCATCACCATCTTTCCATCTGTGTTTGAACTGGAAATCCTTGCCATTCACAGAAACGTGCTTCACAACCGAAAGCACCAAATTAAAATTCCAGGGCAACATTTTGCAAATCAGTAAATGATTGCAATTATGTTTTTCTCTGGAAATTTTGATTTGTATACATAGCACAGAAGAAACAAAAGCGTATACAAATTGTATTGGGCTCCATCATATTCAAATCTTGTTAGTTATCGAATAGCCCAAACGGCAGCCTTAAATTTGACCTTCGAACAGGCACCTCTTAGTAGCTTTGTATCGGTTTTGCTTCCATTTTCAGGCTTGCATCAAAACAAACTTAGGTTTAGTCTAGATGTACAGCATGGGAATAGGTCCTTCGGTCCACTGAGCCCACACCAACTACCGACCACCCTTACACTAATTCTGGTATCCCAGTTTCACATCCTACAGGTTAGGGGCAATTTACAGAAGCCAAATAAACTATAAACCTGTAGGAAGGAAATACAGATGCTGGTTTACACCGAAGATAGATACAAAATGTGGAGTGACTCAGCAGGTCTGGAGAAAAGGAATAGGTGGCGTTTTGGGTTGAGACCCTTTTTCAGTCAGGCTTCCCTGACTCTCAGTCTGAAGAAGGGTCTCAACCCGAAAAGTCACATATACCTTTTCTCCAGAGATGCTGCCTGACCCTCTGAGTTACTCCAGCATTTTGTGTATAACCTACAAACCTGCACGTCAAACCTGGCGAAAGCCCACTCAGTCACTCACTCAGGAGAATGTGCAAACTCCACACAAACAGCAGTTATTGTCAGGATTGAATCTTGGACTGGCGATGTGAGGCAGCAGCTATACCTCTGGCCACTGTGCCCACCCCTGAAAAGTACGGATTAGTATGGCCTTTGTATGTGCTTCCACATTGTTAGTTTACCTATATACAACCAGCAGACAGTGGCCAGAGAGTTCTCTTTTCTTTGAAATGCTGAGAATCAAAATGGTTTTACTTAGTTAATATTTTCTGTTTTTGCAGGTACCAGTCTTACTACAACTTTCTCAATTTTTATTTTGAATTAAAGAACAACCACAATTATCAAGTGTATTTTATGTGTATTTATGTTTTCACAAGCATGCGATCATAAAAGAAAGCAATGTCCCTTGTACTTTCTATCCAGTATCCTTCATGATCTCAGCATGTCCCGAAGCACTTCCTTGGGAATAAAGTGCTTTTGAAGCGTAATCACTGTTGAAATGAAAGATTGTTTCCTTGCCCACAAAACCACAAAGTGAGCATTGTTTGTTTAGATGGCTGTATTAGCAATAATTACATAGAATTAAAGGATTTTTTCCATTTTACATGCTATACCAGAAGACATCTGTATCTGAATCAGTACTGTGGGGGCTGACTGTTCCTGCAGTGCCTAAATCAAGAACTTAGTTATTTATTTTAGCCCCATGTATGCCATTTGGCATATGTCAGATCTGACCAGACAATGTTCTGACTAATGCCAAAGATGCTGCAATGTACAAATTTCTATTGACAATATCCATCAGTCTCATTACTACAGCAACATTTTCTTTTGAGGATGTATACGAATGCTGTTTATTTTTATGTAGATTTTTGATTTAATGGAGACAGTAATGTAAAAGTAAAACTGGAAAATATTGATACAATTGCTAAAGCATCTCTGTAATCGCACCCCAACTACCCAAATGATGATGATCATACTTTATTGTCACTTGTACCGAGCCAGGTGCAGGGAAATTC
>CM075977.1:144174230-144611848 GCA_038087875.1 Malacoraja senta
CTCACCCCTGTCCTCCCCCCTCTTTCCTCCCCCTCTCTCCTCACCCATCTCTCCTCACCCATCTCTCCTCACCGCTCTCTCCTGTGTGGGTGTATATCAGGCATATGTCATTTTGATTTTGCCTTTGATTCGTTGGTTCGCCAAAACCACGCAAAAACTCCGAGATTTTTACCATTTCGCTAGCGATTTTACTTTTACATTAGCATATCCACTCCTCATTAAATGTCGTCATTTTTCTGTACACATTTTTAATAAAATCCTTCCCCCCCCCCCACGTGCTCATTTTGTCGCCTCCTGCTGGCCACCTTCTCATCGCGTGCCGCGCGACCATAACGGCTGCTGCCGCCCGGCTCTCCACTCCCCCACCCCGGTGCGGCTCTGTCACGCTGGCGGAAGGCACAGATCCGATGGTCCCCCGCTGCTTTTCGCAGTCCTCGCTGCCGGCCCGCACGTTTGCACTGTCCGAAAATCCCGCGCGTCAACAGCCTGTCGGCCTGCAGGCGCATTGAGGGCGTACGCACCATCTCCGCGGGCATATGCAGCGTCTTGACGTCGTACGCAGCGTATTGACATCGTACACAGCGTCTTGACGGTGTACGCCTGGCGTGTGGCGTTGCGTCAGGCAGCCCCCCCTTGCAACCGCGCGTTGCGGGAACAGACCCAATGGGTCTGCACTTGGTCTAGTATACTTTTAAAAGTAAGTGTGTGTGTGTCTGTGTGTGTTTTTATTTGTGGGTCAGATTTGGCCTTTGATTCCTTGCTCTGCCAAAACCACACGCGAAAACTCCGAGATTTTTTTCCATTTCGCTAGACATTACACTTTTACATACCGTAACACACTGCTTACTAGATTTAGACATTTTTATGTACACATTTAAAAATAAACCTCCCCCCCCCCACTCACTCATTTTGTCGCCTCCTGCTGGCCAGCCACCATAACGGCTGCTGCCCCCCGCCTCTGCTCCAAAAACGGCGACCTTTTTTTCCTTTCGCTACCAATTTTCACTGCTGCTGCCCGCCTCACCTCCACTACCCCCCCCGCCCCCCGGGACGGCTCTCTCACGCTGGCTCAAGCCAAACATCGGCTCTTCCCCTTCTGCTTTTCGCCGTCCTCTTTCCGAGGACGCCGAAAAGCAGCGGCGGAACAACCCTTTGAGGGCGTACGCAGCGTCTCGAGGTTTGCGGGTTATAGACCAAGCGCAGGCAAGTGGGACTAGGATAGCTGGGACATTGTTGGCCCATGTGGGCACGTTGGGTCAAAGGGCCTGTTTCCACACTGTATTACTCTAATGGGCAAACTGCACGCAGAAAGCACTTAAAGTCAGGAGTGAACCTGGATCTCTGGCATGGGAAGGCTGTGGCTCTCATACAGTTCATGAGTTAATGGAAGTAGTTAGAGAGCCAGAAAATGAACAAGAGCTACAAAATTAAGATATTTGGCCAATTAATAATATTAATATAATATCAAGGGGGGTGGTTAGTGTGTGTGTTTGGGGGGGAGGGTGGGGGGTTAGTGTGTGTGTTGTGGGGGGTGGTTAGTGTGTGTGCTGGGGTGGTCAGTGTGTGTGTTGGGGGGGTGGTTTGTGTTTGTGTGTGGGGGGGGGGGGGTTGGTTAGTGTGTGTGTGACGCGGCAATCTGCCCCCCCCTCGCACCGCGTGTTGAATGGATGGGACCCTCTTCCCCTCCCTTCCCTTCCCCCTCCACACTATCTCTTCCCTTCCCCCCTCTTCCCCTCTTCACCCTCCCCACTCTCTTCCCTCCCCCCTCTTGCCCTCCCCCCTTATGCCCCCTCTCCCCTTCTGCCCCCACCCCTCTCCCCTCCCTTCCTCCAACCCCCCTCTCCCCTCCTCCAACCCCCTCTCCCCTCCTCCAACCCCCTCTCCCCTCCAACCCTCTCTCCCGTCTCCCTCCTCTCTCTCCCCTCATCTCTCCCCTCTACTCTCTTCCCCCCTCCTCCCCCCCCTCCTCCCCTCCTTCCTCTCCCCCTCTCTCTCCTCCTCTCTCTTTCTCTTCCTCTCTCTCTGCCCTCCTCTCTCTTTCTCTCTCTCTACCCTCCTCTCTCTCCTCCTCTCTCCCTGTCTCTCTATCCGTTCCTCTCTCTCTCTCTTTCTGTCCCCTCCTCCATCTCTCCCTTCCCCCACTCACCGCTCCCCTCCCCATCCCTCTCTCTCTCCCTTCCCCCCTCTCCTCCCCATCCCCAATCTCTCCCCATCTCCTCCCACTCTCCATCTCCCCCTCTCCTTCGCCTTCGCCCTCTCCCTGTCTCCTCCACCTCCCCCCCCCCCCGTGTGTGTGTGGGGTGGTTAGTGTGCGTGTGAAGCCGCAGCAACCCCCCCTGCAAACGGGCGTTGGGGAAACAGACCCAACGGGTCTGCACTTGGTCTAGTGTCTTATAAAAGTGTGGATCATTCCAACTTTTTTTTAGTTCTAATTAGTTTTACAAAATACATTGTTCAATCTTTGCAACGTTTTGGAATTAATTGTTAACAATTAATTGTACACTCATTGCAAGCTGGTCACTTTGAAGAACTAATATATTAAAAGGAAATTTCCCATGCTAAACTTATCCTTGTACTGTTTAGTTGTTTTTTTTCGTGAGAATGAAGGTGGAGTTTTGCTTTCCAGTAGTGTTTTCATTAAGGGCATTTTTGTAAACTGTGCATCTGGTCCGGGATTATTAGTTCACTAGACTAAGTGGGACCTGTTGGGTCCTAGTCACACAGGAGGCCTGGTCCCCCAATGCATCCCATTGCCCAACGCAATATTCCACCACTCAGGGCAAAGGGGGTTGTGGGGGGGGATGGATGTGTGGGCGGGGGGTGGGGGGGGTAGGGTTGTGGGGGGGAGGGTTGTGGGGGGAGGGGTGTGTGGGCGGGGGAGGGGTGTGTGGGCAGGGGGAGGGGGGGGGTTGTGGGGGGAGGTGTGAGTGGGAGGGGGCTGTGGGGGGAGGAGGGGTGTGGGGCAGGGGGCTTTGTGGGGGAGGGGTTTGGGGGTGGGGGGAGGGTTGTGGGGGAGGAGTTGTGTGGGTGGGGGGTTGTGGGGGATGGGTGTGGGAGGTGTGTTGGGGATGTGGGGGCGGGGGGGAGGGGTTAGAGAACTCTGAGAAAAGATGGGGAAGAGCCATCGGGGAGAGGGGGTATCATGGGGAGGGGACAGGAGCCAGCGAGGGGGACCAGAGGGGAAGGGGCTGGAGCTGGCAGTGCGATGGGGACTCACAGCGGGCGCTGGCGCTGGTCGTTCTCCTCCACTGGGATCAGAGTCTCCGCTTTCTGTTTGGCGACATCTCCGACTCCGCGTCGCGTCCGGTCCCTCCGAAAATTGTGTCCGATTGGAGACCTCCGCCGGCCATCCTCAGCTCCAGTATAGACGTAATGGCGCAGGAAGGGGTGGACCGTCCCAGGGAGTGATAGGAGAAGGGACCATTCCGCGCGGCGCTGACTGGCAGGGGAGGAGATCGATCTGCGCATGAGCGGTTTTTAAGATTTTTAAACCTTGCTAACTTTTACAATATACCACTGATCGGAACAAAACGTTTTGCATTTGCTGCACAGGAGAACGGTGAGCGAGCTGCCGAAAAATTGTAGCACTGTCGTGTACCGTTTTTGTGCAAATAGAACAACCACGCAAACCGGAAGAGCACTAGATCACAGTTTTAGTTATGTATAGATAGATAGATTTTACTTCGGAGTCACGTGAGTGACTACGTGAAGAAGACCCATCAGGGCGCCTGTGCGTCATTACGTCAGATGCATTGGCGCGAACGGACGTGAGGAGCATCGCTCCTCTAGTTGAAATGTAGTTGTAAACTACAAGGTAAGTAAAAAACTTTTTCGATATTTCCGTGTCCGTTTGCTGTGGGTCTGTGGGGATTTTTTCCACAGGCACCATGGAAAAAAATGGGCAAGGGAAGAGGCGAGCGGCAAAGCCGTTGGAAAGTCGCAATATTGTGGTCGGCGAACAGCCGCCTCAGACCCCTGTACAGTCGCCGCTGGGAGCGTAGCGACTGTGGACTTGGGGTTGAAAAGAACTCAGTCAGCGCCAGTGGGGCGCAAGGCTAAAGTCAAGTCCGTACGGCCCACGGAGGAAGTCTGCGATGAGGAGGATGTAACTCCAGGGCTGGATACCACTCCGGAGCGGATCTCTCAGATGGAAAGCCTGATACACAGGTTACTGGAGAAAAGCACACTCAGTAAAGAGTGCAGCCAAAGCCAGGCTCCAGAAGCCAGGTAAGCAGCACCTAGCAAAGGGCTGTTTGAGAGCACCCTCATTGATGAGGCGCGTGCACAGGGTCAGCAGAGTTCTGACCCCGACTCTGACGGTGAGGCCAATTCAAGCGAAGAACGGCAGCTGCCAGACATTCCACCTCTGGCAGTACGATTCGCTGCCCCGTCAGGGTCACGAGAGCCACTGGGAGAGGAGTTGGCCTCCACAATCAATTATTTGGTATCCCATCAGCTGGAACAGCTTGCGATGGATGAAACTGCAAAAAGCACGAGACCCCGAGAAACTGCGTATTATTGAAAGCACCAGCAGTAAACCAAGTGATATGGGGTCAGATGAGCATGACTATGAGAGCTCAAGAAATAAAGCTGCAGAGAATACTAATAAAGCTGCTGGGTTCTGGAATAACTGCATTTGCCAGAATAACGGATAGAGGCCAGCAGATGACGGAGTTGCATCAGGAGACACTGGGGTTGCTATGTAGCGCCCACTTCGAGATCAATTGTTTGAGGAAGTGTGCTATTCGGCCCACCATCAATCCTAAATTCGCAGCACTCTGCAAGCCCAGTAATGTACAGCTTCCCAACTTACTCTTTGGAGAGGATCTCGGGAGACGTGTGAAGGAGTTGGAGGATGACGCGAAAACAGCCGGATTGATTAAAACATCGATGGTTGGCAAGTCTGTGAAGAGGAGGTATCCTTTCAGACGTCATACTGATCCTGGGCCTTCACCAGGATCAAGTCGATCATTGTCGCAGGGACGAAATTGGCGACCTGCAGCGGGAACACGAACAAGCGTGGGTCTTCCCGCCTGAAGCCAGGGACCACAGGTCACTCAAGTGACTAAGGAGGTAGGTGGAACTGGTTCTCATGGGAACATATTAAAGGCAGTACAGCCAAAAGTTGGGGGCAGATTACATCTCTTCTATAAAAGTTGGAAGCAGATTACTTCAGACTTTGTCATTCTGAATATTATACAAGGATTTCGAATTGAGTTCGATCCAAATTATGATTTGCCCATCCAGCATGTACCTAGCAGAATACTCCAGTTTTCACAAAAAGAAGTGATGGAGGTTCAAGCTGAACTTGAAAACCTATGTAATAAAGGTGTTATTGAAAAGTCGGTTTATCAAACCCACCAATTTGTGTCTAATATATTTCCCTGACCTAAAAGGGATGGAGGATGTAGGATTATTTTGGACTTGACAAGTCTTAATCCTTTTGTTCAATTTAGACACTTTAAAATGGAGACTTTTGTGACTGCCAAGCAACCTATTTCAAAAGCATGTTATATGGCAACTATAGATCTAAAAGATGCATATTATTCAGCGTCTGTTCATTTGGAAGATAGAAAATATCTAAAATTTACCTGGATGAACCAGTTATGGCAGTTTAAAGCTGTGCCGAATGGGTTAACTTCAGCTCCCAGAATATTCACTAAATTATTAAAACCAATTCTGGGACTGCTGAGAGGCCAGGCGCATGTGTTAATGGCGTACCTGGATGATGTCCTGATTATAGGACGAACAAAAGGGGTAGCAGAGTTATCTGTTTCAGTTGTTAAATCCACTTTTGAAAGTTTGGGTTTTCTAATTCATCCAAAGAAATCAAGGTTAACACCACGTACATCAAATTGATTATTTGGGTTTCACAATTGATTCAGTTCACATGGAAATTACTTTGCCCAGTGAAAAAAGGGTGGAGTTGATTGATGATTGCATTAAGCTGTTGAATGAGCAAAAACATTCAATTAGACATGTGGCTAGAGTGCTGGGGAAATTAGTAGCAGCTTTTCCAGCAGTACAATATGGGCCATTACATTACCAACAGCTACAGAGAGCTAAAGAACAGGCACTGAGGATGCATGGTGGCCATTTTGATAGGGCCCTGCAATTAACAACAAATGCTGTTTCTGATTTGCAGTGGTGGATTCTACATGTCTCAAGCAGTTTCAGTAAAATACTGATTGAACAACCTTCCATGGTATTACAAACGGATGTCAGTGCACTAGGATGGGGTGCAACTGATTTGGTATCCAGCTGCGGAGGCAGATGGAATGTGGAAGAGGCATTGTTCTGCAGACATGGGAAATCAACTATTTGGAGCTTCTAGGAGGTTTCTATGGACTCCAAGCTTATTGCTCTAACACGACTAACCTGCATGTTCAGTTTCAAATTGATAACACAACAGCAGTTGCATATATTAATCATATGGGTGGAATCAAGTCGGTGTCATGTGACAAGTTGGCTAATCAAATCTGGTCTTGGTGTATTGACAGGAATATTTGGATTTCAGCTATTTATCTACCAGGTAGATTGAATATTATAGCAGACACCAGGTCAAGAAAATTCCATGATAAGAAAGAATGGATGTTGAATCGAGAGGTATTCAATGACATAGTAATCAGATTTGGAATGCCAGATATCGACTTGTTCGCATCTAGATTAAATCATCAGCTATCGAGATATGTGTCATGGGAACCAGATCCAGGTGCAGTAGCGATTGATGCTTTCTTGCTACATTGGGGTGGTATGTTTTTGTATGCATTTCCACCTTTCTGCCCCATAAGTCGGTGTTTGCTTAAAATCAGGCAAGATACCACTTCAGGGGTATTGGTGGTACCAGATTGGCCTACACAGCCATGGTTTCCTTTGTTATTAGAATTGACGACACAGCCTTTGATGAAAGTCCCGAAAAGGGATTTACTACTGCATCCGGTAACAGGAGAACAACATCCATTATATGATCGTTTGGATTTGTTAATTTGCAGGTTTTAAGAAGGCCTTTTCTCGGGCGAGGACTGTTTGGGCATACTGTGGCATGCTTAAGGCAGCCTGGAGGAAGAGCACTCAAAAGCAGTACCTTTCTTATATTAAGAAATGGGAAAAGTTCTGTTTACAAAAGAATGTTGAATATTGTACAGCAGATATCTCAAATGTTTTAGAGTTTTTGTCAACACTTTACTACGATGAGGAGTTGAGTTATAGTGCAATTAATTCAGCCAGGAGTGCATTGTCCTCATATTTATTTGTGGAGTCGGAAGGAAATCCTATTGGGTCTCATCCACTTGTTTCCAGATTGATGAAAGGAATTTTTAATTCCAGACCTCCTAAGCCTAGGTACATGGCAATCTGGGATGTAAGTGTGGTTCTTAAGCTACTTCGTGAATGGTCTCCTGGTATGTCTTTGACTTTGGCCA
This sequence comes from Malacoraja senta, assembly GCA_038087875.1. Lineage (NCBI taxonomy): Eukaryota > Metazoa > Chordata > Chondrichthyes > Rajiformes > Rajidae > Malacoraja > Malacoraja senta. Next base: position 144,181,652 of record CM075977.1, read on the forward strand.
AACTCAGTATGAAAGTGTCATGCTAATGGCATTAGCAACAGCACAGCGAGTGCAGACATTGCAAAAATTGCAAATGGACAGGATGGAAGTAGCTGAAAATGTTATGTTTTACATTTATGACCTACTGAAACAAAGTAGGCCAGGTGTGACAGGTTTCAGAATTGTTTTATCAGCATATCCAACGGATCCATGTCTCTGTATTAAGACATATTTGTTACAATACATTGAGGTTACAAGGGTCTTACGAAATATGGAAACTGGATTGTTTATCACACACAAGAAACCACACAAGAGAGTCTCAGTACAGACTATTTCAAGATGGCTAAAACAAGTCTTGATAGCTGCAGGTATTAACACTGATGTTTTTACGTCCCATTCGACTAGGGCAGCAGCAACGTCGGTGGCCAGGGCGAAGGACGTCCCCGTCGACCATATTCTCGCAGCGGTACAATGATGTTTCAACAGTTTTACCATCGGCCTATTGCTAATATGGGTCTGTTTGCAGAAACTATTTTAAGTTCTGTATAAATTCCTCTGGTTTAAAGGGGATCCTATTAATTTCATTATTAAAATAAATGAATTACTGCATTTGTTGTACAAATGTCATTATTAATGCATTATTGATTATTTCTCGTTCCGAGCCAATGCAGTGATAAGCCGGGATTTGTATCTGCGGCATGAAATCACAAAGCTTTAAAATCTTCACGTAGTCACTCACGTGACTTCGAAGTAAAATAGTAAGATTAAATGAGAACTTACCAGTTTGAAGTTTGATCTTTATTTTATGAGGAGTTGCGTTGGTGAATACGTGCCCACCACGGCCCAACCCTCTATCATAAAGGTTAGATGGGACTTCCGGTGGCGCCATGTTACACTAAAAGACGCACACCTAGCTCCGCTCCCGAAAAATTTGTGATTTTTCGCGTTAAAAACGGGTCTACTGGTCGGGACCGATTTTAAAAACTTACCGGAGCTTCTGGACGACGCGCTGATGACGTCATCAGTAAGCGCTGTGAAATTAACGGAGCTTTAAAGACTTTTAAATGAAAAAATCGTCTCCAGCTGCGAGTCCTCAAAGAACAGTCACAAGACAGCTGCTGAAAAGCCTGAAGAAATCTGAAGAATCTACCTCTGAAGGGGTCCCTGAAGTGGCTGCTGAAATGTCTACAAGGTCCAAGACTGATCTGGCTAAGGACAAACATAAAGAATTTGAGGAATTAAAGAAATCGGTAAGAGATATGAAGGATGAAATTTTGGATGAAAATAATAAAATGATGGGAAAAATGATGGAAAAAATCGAAAAGATGACGGAGAATATGAGTGCTGGTAATCAGAAAGTTTTTTTTTTTTTTAAATAATTTTTTTAATAGAAGTACGGTAGATTACAGTAATGTACAACACGTATATATTAATACATTTTTTGTACCGCTTCACTTTTTTAAACTTTAAGAAAGAAAAAGAAAGAAGTAAGAAAAGTGAAGAAAGTGCGCAAAGGTTGTGAAGTGCAAAAGAGTGTTGGGAAAAGAAAGCCCCTTAGAAAAGAAGTTAGAGAAGGAAGTAAAGTTAGAAAATAGACCCTAGAAAAGAAAGAGAAAGAAAGAAGGAACAATCGCTCTATTATAACTCTTATAACATACTTCATAGAGAAGGAACTACCAACCAAGTCTGTTTTTGTTTTACCTCCCATTACCAGGTCCAGATACCTTTTATTTATTTATTTGTTTTTCTAAATTACTATTGCACCTCATGCTTGTAATAGGTCCAAAAACGTAGACCACGTCTTTTGAAATTGGTCTACTTTGCCTACTAGGAGGAATCTCATCTCTTCCAGATGTAATGTTTCCAACATATTTGATGTCCACATTTTTATTGTTGGTGTGGGCGCATTTTTCCAGAATTTAAGTATAAGCTTTTTTCCCATTATTAGCCCATAATTGAGTAAATTCTTCTGATACACGTTTAATTCAGGAATACCTTCCGATATTCCAAAAATAATCCATTCTGGTTTTGGTACCAGTTTTATTTTGATTAATTTTGAAAAAATATCAAATATTTCAAACCAGAATTTTTGGATTTTTGTACAAAAAACAAAAGAATGTGCTATGGTAGCTTCTTGACATATACATTTATCACAGATTGGTGAGACGTTAGGAAAGATTTTATTTAGTTTGGTTTTTGAATAATATAATCTATGTAATGTTTTAAATTGGATAAGCGTATGTCGTACGTTGATCGAACATTTATGCACCTGTAATAAATGATTATCCCAACTCTCTTTTGAAATTTTTATACCTAAATCTTGTTCCCAATCTCTTCTAATTCCATCTGTTGTGGGTATTTCTATGTTTAAGATGATATTATATAAGTATGATATTAAATTAACTGATTCCGCCTTTGTCTTCATTGCTTCATCTAGTAAGTCGGAAGGCATATTATAATAATCTTTTGTGTGTGTTTTCAAATAGTCACAGATTTGTAGATATTTAAAATATTGATTATTTTTCAAATTATATTTCAGTTGTAGTTGTTGAAATGATAGTAATTTTTCTAATTCATACAGATCTTCGAGCGTTTTGATTCCCATTCTTTCCCATTGTATAAATGATTTATCTATGATTGAAGGTTTAAACGATGGATTATTGACTATTGGTATTAAGAGAGATAGGTTTCTTAATTTTAGATTCTGTTTTATTTGCTTCCATGTTCTAATAGTGCTATATATAATTGGATTTTTATTATAATTTTTATTATTCAAATTTATTGGAGAGAGAATAATCGCTCCTATATTATTCGGGGAGCAATCCCCTTTTTCCATTATAATCCAGTCCACCTGCTGGGCAGAATTGTCCAGCAGGTGAATCATATTTTTAATATTTACTGCCCAGTTATAATACATAAAGTTAGGGAGCGCTAGACCCCCCAACTCTTTTCGTTTGTTAAGGTGTGTTCTTTGTATTCTGTGGGATTTGTAATCCCATATAAAATTTGTAATGTCTGAGTCCAGTTTTTTGAAAAACTTTTTTGGGAGATATATAGGTATTGATTGAAATAGGTAAAGGATTTGTGGTAAGAAAATCATTTTTATAGCATTTATCCTACCTATTAAGGACATCGGAAGTGTTTTCCAAAATTTAATCAAATTATTTAATTTCTTAAGTAAGGGATTATAATTAGCTTTAAACATATCATGGTAATTTCTAGTAATCTCAATTCCTAAATATTTGAATTTTTCCATAGCTATTTTAAAAGGGAATTTCCTGAGATGTGTTGAGTCTTTTGGTTTAATCGACATAATTTCACTTTTGTTCCAATTTATTCTATATCCTGAAAAGGATCCAAAGTCCTCAATTAAGTTTAATATATTTGGTATACTAATTTGTGGTTTTGTGATGTACAGTAGTACATCATCAGCATATAGGGATAGTTTGTTGTTTGAATATTTTGTGTTATAACCGTGAATATTCGAGTGTGTTCTTATTTTTTCAGCAAGGGGTTCAATTACCAAAGCAAATAACAGCGGTGATAGTGAACATCCTTGTCTGTTGCCCCTAGATAATTCGAATTTTGAAGATAATATATTATTAGTTAGTATTCTAGCCGTAGGTTTGTTATATAGTAGTTTTATCCATGCAATAAAGTTTTCTCCCAATTGGAATTTTTGCAATACTTTGATCATATAGTCCCATTCTACTTGATCAAACGCTTTTTCTGCGTCCAGTGAGATGATAGCTAACTCTTGGTCATAAGATTTATGTGAATGCATTATGTTAAGCAAACGTCTCAAATTATTAAATGAGTGTCTCTTAGGTATAAATCCTGTTTGATCCTCATGTATTAATCTACTAACATATTTGCTTAATCTATCTAAAAAAACAGATGGATCTATTTTTTGAGTTAAATGATACACCAGAGATATCCCCCACGTTATTATGGGAATCCTTCAAAGCATTTATAAGAGGAGTCATTATTTCATTTCAAGCTTATCAAAATAAAAAGAATAAGAATGAACAAAGACACTTAGAAGATCAAATAAAACAGTTAGATATAGATAATGCTAAAGACCCAACTATGGATAAACATAATAAAATACTACTACTGAAATTTCAGTTAAATAAATTACTGTCAGAGAAAGTTATAACATTATTTCAAATCACAAAACAAGAACACTTCGAATTCGGGGACAAACCCCACAAACTTCTAGCACGACAACTTAAAAAACGGGAAAAAGAGAATGCAATATTAAAGATTAAATCAGATAGAGGGGAAGTATTAACACTACCCAAGGATATTAATAAAAGATTTGCTCAATTTTACCAGAATCTATACACATCTAAAACGTCAATAGACAATAATAAAATCTCAGAATTTTTAGATAATTGTAATCTACCACAATTAGAACGCAGGGAACAAGAGGAACTGGGAGCACAAATTACTTCTAAGGAGATAGAAGACACAATAAAAACACTAAAAAATGGAAAAACACCAGGACCAGACGGATTCAGTAATGAATTTTATAAATCTTTTTATGATATAGTTACTCCACGATTACAAAAAATGTATACATATGCTTATAAAGAGCAAAACCTACCTGAAACACTAGCGGAATCAACGATCATATTAATACTTAAAAAAGATAAAAATATAGAAGAACCAGGATCATATAGAGCTATTGCTTTGTTAAATACGGATCAGAAAATAATAGCAAAAACATTAGCCAATAGATTAATCAGAAAGTTATTGATTCAATTGGCACTATAAACAAATGAATTGATGATGTGAAAGGAGAATTATCGGAGAGAATTGATAAGGTGGAAGAATCTACCACGGACAAGTTCACGGCTGTGCTTGGAACAGTGGCTTCAAATATGTCTACAATCATAGAATTGGAGAGAAATATGGCTCGAATGGCTGAAGATATGGAGAGAATGAGGCAAGAACAGGATCAAACTACAAGACAGATGGCGTCTCATCTGGTGAGAGTTTCGGACAGATGCCTTGATCTGGAAGCTCGTTCGAGACGCCAAAATTTAAGAATTCTTGGAGTGTCAGAGGGAGCTGAGGGAACGGACATTCGTGAGTTTGCTATGGGCTTACTCAAACAACTGCTTAATCTCCCCACTGAACCGAAAATTGAAGTGGCACATCGAGTACCGAGATTTATACCAAGATCACAAACAAGATCAGACCATCCACGACAGATTATCGTGAAATTTCGGGACATTTCAGAACTTGAAGAGGTGATGAGGAAAATCAAATATGGAGTGCAATTGATGTTTGATAATGACTCTATCAAAATATTCAGGGACTATCCTTATGAAATTGTACAAAAACAAAATCAGTTCACAAAGGCAAAAGACATTCTTAAAGGAATTCAAGATGTTAGATACGGTGTTTTCTATCCGGCTAAGATGCGAATTACCTATAAGGGGAAGGAGAAATCATTCATAAACCCGGAGGCTGTGTACAAACATGCCCAGAGCATCGTGGAAGAGGATGCTGCTCAAAGATAGTACCGGGAAGGTATGGACTGTATGGACAAATCTTTCTCTTTATTATTCCACAGTTAATGGCTGAACAGAAGGGAAGAAACATTTCTTTTAGTACTTAAAAAAACAAACTAAGATGGAGAATTCTTCCATGTGCGTTTGTCCAGACTCTTTATCTGTGGAATTTTAACTCAAGGACATTCTGTGTTCCAAGCGAAGCAAACAGAGAATAACAGGGGAACGACAAACCGAAGAGCAGAATGTGGAATACATCAGAAGCAATGATGACTGTTGTTTAAGAGATTAAAATACTAATTTAAATCATAAAGAACTAATCCTTTTAACAATTTAACAATATTAAAATAGAAATAGTAATGGATGCTAACAAGAATCAACAAATTTAAGAACTAACACAAAAAATTTACTAATTTTAAGCCTTATCTATAATTGGGGGGAGGGGAGGAGAAACGAGCACCTGGCTTAGATCCAGGAGTACGTTTCATGTTAACCCCTTCAACCAACAGTTGATTATTATTGAAGGTAAAATCATTCGTTTAAACACTTAGTAGATAAAATTGTTATATATATATATATATGATATGTTATAACAAAATATATATGGTAAATGTGTATTATATATCTGATTTTGAGGTCCCGTCCCACTATGTTACGAGTAATCAAGGGAGCGGAGCTAATTGTTTAACATCGACAATGGAAGTCGATACAAGGTTTTCTCCCACCTACAGGTGGGCCACTTGTTACAGTGTCGACAATTTTAGACACTGTATTTTCACTTTTTCAATTTTTTTTTACTATCACATCAAGTCACATGTTTGTGTTTTTTGTTTAGGGATAATCGCAAAAGGGATATACCAACTGAACTTAGTGACGTAAAGGTTCCCCCAATATCTAAAGACCTGAGGTATGGATGCACCATAAGATTTAAGGGTATTATAACCATTCAAAATGCAAGACGTTAAACAAAAGAAACTAGGAGTCATATTCTGTAGTTTGAATATAAGAGGTGTTAATGAACCTATTAAAAGGGGTAAGATATTAGCTCAGCTGAAATTGTACAATACTGACATCATCTTTCTACAAGAAACCCATCTCAAATCCCATGATCAGGCTAGATTGAGGGCGAATTGGATAGGCCAAATATATCATTCTTCATATACTTCGAAATCTAGAGGTACATCAATCATTATTCGTAAAGGCATACCATTTAAAGCAAAGAATACCATAACAGATAAGGAAGGGAGATATTTGATAGTTACTGGAGAGATCCACGCTACCCCAATTACCTTGGTAAATATATACGCACCTAACTTTGATAACCCTCATTTTTTCAATAAATTTCTGAATATAATTGCAGAATCTAATTATCAAAATGTTATAATAAGAGGAGACTTTAACTGTGTTTTAGATCCATATTTAGATAAATCTAGGCAAAAACAGAGAGGTAATACGAAATCTAAAACTAGTGAACTCTTAAATACTTACATAAATAATACTAATATAACAGATGTTTGGAGGATCGCTAATCCGACTGGCAGGGAATACTCGTTTTATTCAATGGTACACAAAACATACTCACGTATAGATTATTTCCTGGTGGATACAAAATTAATCCTATACTTTGAACCCAAAATACCATACCAACTCGATCTCAGATCACTCCCCGCTAACTTTCTTTTTAAAACTGGAAGGAATGTCTAAGAACAAATCGTTTTGGAGGTTTAATCCTCAAATTTTAAAAGACCCGCAAGGGAGTATATATCTAAAAAAACAAATGGACCTCTTTTTTGAAATAAATGACACTCCAGATATATCGCCCACTTTATTATGGGAATCTTTCAAAGCATTTATTAGAGGCGTTATAATTTCATACCAAGCTTTTCAAAATAAAAAGAATAAGAACGAACAAAGACAGTTAGAAGAACAAATTAGAGAACTGGATATAGATAATGCTAAAGATCCAACTATGGATAAACACAATAAAATAACAATTCTGAAATTTAAATTAAATAAATTATTATCAGCCAAACTTATAAGACTATTCCAAATTACAAGACAGGAACACTTTGAATTTGGGGATAAACCACACAAACTCCTGGCTCGTCAGCTACAAAAACAAGAAAAAGAACACACGATTCAAAAGATTAAATCAGACAGAGGGGAATCATTAACTTTACCGAATGATATTAATAAAAGATTTGCGCAATTTTATGAGAATTTGTACACATCCAAAACGACAACGGACACCAATAAAATCACAGAATTCTTGGATAACTGTAACCTTCCAAAATTAGAGTTGAAGGAACAAGAGGAACTGGGTGCACAAATCTCATTTAAGGAATTAGAAGATACAATAACTTCATTAAAGAATGGAAAAACTCCAGGTCCTGATGGATTTAGTAATGAATTTTATAAAAGTTTTTATGACAAAATTATACCACGTTTACAGAAAATGTATAAATATGCCTTTAAAGAACAAACATTACCTGATACACTAGCTGAATCAACGATCACATTAATACTTTAAAAAGACAAAGATATAGAAGAACCCGGTTCATATAGAGCTATCGCATTGTTAAATACAGATCAAAAAATATTAGCGAGATCATTAGCTAGAAGATTAAGTAACTATGTTAGTAAATTAATAAATCCAGATCAAACGGGGTTTATCCCTAAGAGACATTCATCTAATAATCTGAGACGCCTGCTCAATATAATGCACTCACACAAAACCGAAGAACAAGAATTATCAATTATTTCGTTGGACGCAGAAAAAGCATTTGATCAAGTAGAATGGAATTAGTTTAAATCTTTTTATTTGAATTTCACAGCAATTTGCATACATGCTATGATAACAGACAGTGACAGTCAAGGCATAATTGTGCAACAGTATGTAAGTGACCCTCAAAACCCTTACCCTTACCCACCTTCAACCCACCCGAATCAGGTCGGAACCAAACGGGGACAAACAACACTCGCATACGTACACATATGGTAAGATAAACAAAACAAAAAGTACCAAAAAAATAAATAATAATACATAAATAAATAAAATAGATAAATAAATAAAAACAAATTTGGGGTCACTAATAACAGTAAATAAGTAATTAAATAAATAATTATGGGGAGGGGGGATTAAGGGGAAAGCAGCTGCTGTAGAGCAAAACAATGGTGGAGAACGCTCAGTCTTCTTCTGAGTCCGGGGACAAGTTGAGAGAGTTAACAAGTTCAAAGAAAGGGTTCCATGTGTCTAGGAATGTCTTGGTAGAGCCTTTGAGAGAGAACCTAAGTTTTTCAAGCTTTAAATTGTAAAGCACCTTCTTAATCCAACGGGCGTGTGTCGGGGGACAGGTGAGCCTCCAGTTAAGCAAGATCAGTCTCCGGGCTAACAAGGTTGTAAAAGCTAGGACCCGTTTCACTGCAACAGAGAGGTTGGTGTTGGGAGGGGTACCGAAAATAGCTGACATTGGGTTTGGAGGAATAGTCTGATCGTAGGCTCTGCTTATCAATTCGAAAGCACTCCTCCAAAAGGCTGCTAGCTTAGGGCAAGACCAAAACATATGGCTATGGTTGGCAGGGGATTGATTACATCTGTTGCAGGTGTCCCTAACAGCGGGGTACATTCCAGATAATCTTGCATTTGTGTAGTGGACTTTGTGAAGGACTTTGCATTGGATTAGGCCATGACGGGCACATATGGAGGAAGAATGGATCAAATCCAAGGCAGAGTCCCATTGCTGGTCTGCTAGTTTCGTATTCAGCTCTCCCTCCCACGCAGCTTTTAATGAGGTATGAGGTTTCAATAAAACCGACCCTAGTAAATAATACTAAATAGAGATGCATTTCTTCTGGTTGGGATCTAAAGCTAAGATGGTATTTGGGAAATAGGGGAATGTCTTCTTCACAAAATCCCTAATCTGGAAAAAATGAAAAAGGTGGGAGTTTGGGAGGCTGTAGTTGGACGAGAGCTCCGCGAAGGACGAAAAGATGCCATCCTTGTATAAGTAGAATGGAATTATATGGTTAAAGTATTACAAAAATTTCAATTGGGAGAGAATTTCATCCTATGGATTAAATTATTATATAATAAGCCTACAGCTAGAATATTAACTAATAACATACTATCTACGAAATTCCAATTATCAAGGGGTAATAGACAAGGATGCTCATTATCACCGCTGTTATTTGCTCTTATAATTGAACCTTTAGCGGAAAGAATTAGAACACATCCGAATATCCATGGCTGCAACAATAAATATTCAAATAATAAAATATCTTTATACGCGGATGATATATTATTGTACATCACAAAACCTCAAATTACTATACCAAACATATTAAATTTAATTGAGGATTTTGGATCCTTTTCTGGATACAGAATAAATTGGAATACAAGTGAAATTATGTCAATAAAACCGAAAGACTCAACACACCTCTTAAAATTTCCTTTTAAAATAGCTACAGAAAAATTTAAATACTTGGGTATTGAAATTACCAGAAAATATCAAGGCATGTTCAAAGCAAATTATAATCCTCTACTTAAGAAATTAAATACCTTAATTAAATTCTGGAAAACGCTTCCGATGTCTTTAATAGGCTGAATAAATGCAATAAAAATGATTTTTTACCACAAATTCTATACCTATTCCAATCAATTCCTATATACCTACCAAAAAAGTTTTTAAAAAAAATTGGATTCAGATATTACAAATTTTATATGGGATTATAAATCCCATAGAATACAAAGAACACATTTGAACAAACCTAAAGTATTAGGTGGCTTAGCACACCCTAACTTTATGTACTATTATTGGTCAGTAAATATTAAAAATATGATTCAACTGATGGACAACTCTGCCCAGCAGGTGGATTGGATTATAATGGAGAGAGAGGACTGCTCCTCTTGTAATATTGGAGCGATCCTCCTCCCACCAATGAAGTTGAATAACATAAATTATAACAAAAATCCAATCATACATAGTACAATTAGAACTTGGAAACAAATAAAACATTATTTAAAATTAAGAAATCTATCGCTTCTATCCCCAATAGTTAATAACCCTTCGTTTAAACCCTCCGTTATAGACAAATCATTTATACAATGGGAAAGATTAGGAATTAAAACGCTCAGAGACTTGTATGAAACTGGAAAATTACTATCGTTTCAAACAATTACAACTAATATATAATCTGGGAAACAACCAATACTTTAAATATTTCCAAATATGTGATTATTTGAAAAAATATACAAAAGATTATTATAATATGCCACTAGATTTACTGGACGAAGCAATGCAGATAAAAGCCGAATCAGTAAACTTAATATCTTATTTGTATAATATTATTTTAAATGTAGAAATACCAACTACGGAAGGTATTAGAAGAGACTGGGAACAAGAATTAGCTATTAAAATTTCAAAGGAGAGGTGAAATGAACATTTATTAAATGTGCACAAATGCTCTATTAATGACACACTATAATACTATTCAAAATTTTACACAGATTATATTACTCAAAAAACAAAATTAGTAAAAAAAATCCCAACGTATCACCTATCTGCGAAAAATGTTAGTCTCAAGAAGCTACTATAGCGCACTCATTTGTTTTTTGTACAAAAATTCAAAAGTTTTGGATTGAAATTTTTGAAATCTTTACAAAATTATTTAAAATAAAATTGATACCAAAAGCAGAATGGATTATCTTTGGAACAACGGAAGGTAGCCCTGAACTAAATGTGTTTCAAAAGAACCTATTTGATTACGGTTAATAGCTGGAAAAAAGCTTATCCTAAAATTCTGGAAAAATGCTCCAATACCAACTATAAACATGTGGATTTCAAACATGTTTGAAACATTACACCTGGAAGAGATAAGACTCCTCCTGGCAGGCAAATCAGATCACTTCCATAGGACGTGGTCTTCATTTATAGAACTAATACAAGCATAAGGTGCAAAAATACTTTAAAAAGGTACCGATGTCAGGACTTGGTAAAGGGGGATGAAAGGTGGCGAGTTGGTATATCCCAATTGCTTGATGTTCATAATAGAGTATCTGTTTTTTTCTCTTTTCTCTTCTTTCTCTTTTTTCTTCCCTAGGGTCTATCTCTTAATCTGTTTTCTCTAATTTCTTTTCTATAGGGTCTTTATTCTTTTCTTTCGACACGCTTTTACACTAACACTATTTTCTTTCACTTTCTCTTTCTTCTTAATTTCAACCTTTTCTTTTTATTATCTTTAAAAAATGAAGGAGTACATTAATTGTAATAAGATATACGTGATGTGTACTAATGTAATTGTTTGTAATTTAATGTACTTCTAATAAATAAAATAAAAAATAAAAAATAAAAAAAGTCAGATGGAAGTTCTTAATTTACTCGTTTTATAAGGTTACTATATTACTTTGTTATTGTTGTTTGTGATTTCACACCGCTGTTTTGAAGATTGACGTGCAGGCGCCCTGACGGGTCTTCTTCACGTAATCACCAACGTAACTCCTCATAAAATAAAGATCAAACTTCAAACTGGTAAGTTCTCGTTTAATCTTACTATTCACATTAATCCATTGAAACTAAAAGATAGAGCTTAAAAATGGGTCTTTCGGGCCAGCAAGTCCATGCTGTCCATCAATCACCCACAGGTTATTCAACTTTCGCATCCCCTCTCTACACACTAGAGGCAATTTACCGAGGCCAATTAATCCGCAAACCCACACATCTTTGGGATGTGGGAGAAATTCGGAGCATCCAGTGGAAACCCACATGGTCATAGGGAGACCATTCAAACTTCACACAGAGCACCCGAGGTAAGGATCAAACCTGGGTCTCTGACACTGTGTGTACCAGACAGAAAACTGCATTGCCCAAATGTGCAGCAAATCACAGGCTAGGTTTATAGCATTTTCTGCTGCAAATAACAGGAATATCAAACCAGAAAATCCCTCCTTATTTTTTCCAGGAGTAATGAACAAATAAATGACATAAGGACTAATGATACAAGACAAGAATAGACAATAGGCAATAGGTTCAGGAGTAGGCCATTCGGCCCTTCAAGCCAGCGCCGCCATTAAGTGTGATCATGGCTGATCATCCACAATCAGTACCCCGTTCCTGCCTTCTCCCCTGACTCCGCTAACTTTAAGAGCCCTATCGAGCTCTCTCTTGAAAGTATCCAGAGAACCGGCCTCCACCGCCCTCTGAGGCAGAGAATTCCACACTCACAACTCTTTGTTCGAAAAAGTGTTTCCTCATCTCCGTTCTAAATGGCTTACCCCTTATTCTTAAACTGTGGCCCCTGGTTCTGGACTCCCCCAATATCCGGAACATGTTTCCTGCCTCTAGCGTGTCCAAACTCTTAATAATCTTATATGTTTCAATAATATCCTTCTCATCCATGTAAATTCCAGAGTATACAAGACCAGCAGCTCAATTCACTCGGGATATGAAAGTCCCGCCATCCCGGGAATTAACCTTGTGAACCTACGCTGCACTCCCTCAATAACAAGAATGTCCTGCCTCAAATTTGGAGACCAAAACCAATCAATCAATCAATCAACCTTTATTGTCATCTTGCAAGCAACAGTTGTACAGTGCAAAATGAAAAGACGTTTCCCAGGGAATACCGGAGCATCGCACATGAAATTTAAAACATTTCACACATAATAACACTAAAAACAATCCAGTCCCTGATGGAACAGTATAAATAGTTTAAAAAGTAGGTAAAACAACAACATTAAAATACAGTAAAACCAATCATAAACATGTCCGGGGCAGCTGATTTGAGTGGCCAGTGCCAGTTATTAAAGTGGCCAGTGCCAGTTATTAAAGTGTCCGTGCCAAGCCGCAGAATCAGGTGACTGAGTACAGAGTGGCTGTTTAGCAGCCTCACAGCATATGGCAGGAAGCTGTTTAGCAGTCTTGTAGTCCGGGCTTTGATGCTGCGATATCTCTTGCCTGATGGCAGGAGATCCAGTTGTATGTGGAGGGGGTGCAGTTTGTCCTTAGCAATTCTCTGAGCTTTTTTCAGACAGCGGCTCTGGAACAGTTCTTGTACCGAGGGTAGGGAGACGCTCCCCTCACTACCCTCTCTGCTCCCCTCACTACCCTCTGCAGAGCCTTCCTGTCCGAGCAGTTGCAGGTGGAGTACGACATATGTATGCAGTACGTGAGTACAGACTCCACTGTACCCCTGTAGAAAGTCCTGAGGATGTTGGTGGGGAGTGAGGCCTGTTTTAGTTTCCTCAGGAAGTGCAGTCGCTGATGGGCCCGTTTGATGGTCCCAGTGGTGTTCCTGGACCAGGTAAAGCTGTCTGTAATTTGCACACCGAGGAACGTTATGCTCTCCACTCTCTCCACTGTGGCGCCACTGATGTTGAGGGGTGTATGCTTTAGCTGCGCCCTCCTGAAGTCGACAACCATCTCCTTTGTTTCGTCGACATTTAATTCTAGATTATTTTTGCCGCACCAGTCCACTAGTTGTTTTACTTCCTCCCTGTACATTGATTCGTCATCTCCGCTGATGAGTCCCACCACTGCTGTGTCATCCGCGAATTTTACGATCTTATTGTCCCTGAATCTGGCAGCACAGTCATGTGTGAGCAATGTGAACAACAGCGGGCTGAGCACACAACCTTGAGGGGAGCCGGTGCTCAGCGTGATCGAGCCTGAAGTGTTCTTGCCAACACGGACTGACTGCGGTCTCTCTGTCAGAAAGTCCAAGATCCAGTGACACAGGGTGGTTTTGAGGCCCAGCAGGGTTAGTTTCTCCACAAGTCTCTGTGGGATGATGGTGTTAAACACCGAGCTGAAGTCAATGTACAGGATTCTGGCGTATGTGTTTTTGTTTTCCAGATGCTCGAGTAGTGTGTGCATCGTGGTAGAGATGGCATCCTCTGTAGAACGGTTGGGGCGATAGGCAAACTGGAGGGGGTCTAACGATGGGGGGAGGCTGGCAGTAATGTGGGGTTTCACCAGGCGTTCAATATGCCAGGTGTGGTCTCACCAGGGCCCTGTACAACTGCAGAAGGACCTATTTGCTCCTATACTCAACTCCTCTTGTTATGAAGGCCAATATGCCATTCGCTTTCTTCACTGCCTGCTGTACCTGCACGATTACTTTCTTTGACTGATGAACAAGGACCCCCAGATCCCGTTGTACTTCCCCTTTCCCAACTTGGCACCATTTAGATAATAATCTTCCTTCCTGTTATTGCTACCAAAGTGGATAACCTCACATTTATCCACATTAAACTGCATCTGCCATGCATCTGCCCACTCACCCAACCTGTCCAAGTCACCCTGCATTCTCATAGCATCCTCCTCACAGTTCACTGCCACCCAGCTTTGTGTCATCTGCAAATTTGCAAATATTACTTGTAATCCCTTCATCTAAATAGTAAGATTAAACGAGACCCCACCAGCACGCATGCGCGTCAATCTTCAAAGCAGCGGTGTGAAATCACGGATAACAGTAGTCAAACTAAATATAGTAAGATAAGATAACTAGAATACCAGCTGACCTTTATGATAGAGGGTTGGGCGTGGAGGGCACGTAATCCCTCAACGTAACTCATAAAATAAAGATCAAACTTCAAACTGGTAAGTTCTCATTTAATCTTACTATTTTACTTCGGAGTCACGTGAGTGACTACGTGAAGATTTTAAAGCTCTGTGATTTCATGCCGTGGAAACGAGTCCATGCGTCATACACTGCATCAGTTGACCAATGATGAACATTAATAATGCATTCAGACAAGACATAGATATAGACATGTTGATGCTTTTAATGAACAAATAATGACAATAGTAACCTCCCTCAACCGGGAGGAAGCTATGAAACAGACCTAACATAGAGTTGGCAAATACCCCCGATCTGGCAATGGGTTTATTCTGAATATTTGGACAGATTGTTTGTTTGACCATCCTGCAGCCGCGAGGATGTGGTCCATAACCCTGCTGCTGAGGTTGTTGCAGCCCTGGTAGAGTGAGACTTGAAAATGTCAATGTTCACTCCTATATAAGCCAGACCCGTTTAACCCCCTGGAGATGGTCTGTAGTGATACCTTCTAACGAGGTTTTATGTAACTAACAATATTGCTAGTTCAGAGTCTATAAGGTTCTTAGGGACCTTAACATTCTGGTGTAGATGTGTGACCCCACACAACCCAAGGTCCATGGGATATGCAAACATCTAGTTTGACCTTATGCCCCTGGTCTACTCTGCTTGACTAAGTCATAAACATAAAATGTTATTATTGCCCGCAGATCTTCCTATCCAGTGTTAACTTATGCAATGACTGGACCCGTTGCGCTGAACTCAGCGCCATGGCATAACCACTAGTAAGTGAGTTTGACCAAGGACAGGGATGTTGCTGGAGCCCACCGGCGAATTGACGTAGCACAATGTTAACAACCCATATCTCTGCGTCCCTAGGCCTGGCAGGTTTTGAGTTGAAGATACCCTTCATAATCTAGATGTCAGAGGGTGAGACCCGACAGAGTGGATTCTGCTCCCCGCAGCCAAATGATGAGAAGGCAATTTAGGCACAGTAAATGGAAGTTTAACTTAATGATTGTAAAATCCCAAATAAACTGAATTTCAAGACATCATCCGTGCCGAGTTAAATGTAAAATAAGCATAAAACAAATACCTCCCATCTCCTTATGAGGAAATACTGCTATTTGGTGCTATCCCTGCAATCTGCAGTGAGCACTTCCAAGGTTTTTGGTTTAACAACCCGAGCCGCAGGAACGGTTTTCTCAGAGTCTGTAAGTCAATGAATTGATTATATCATGCAGAGGATGGTTTCCACATCACGGCTAAACTAACAATTTTTGGGTCCAGAAATAACCATATAAGGTTTTATGATCATTCCCCGCATCAGCAGGATCCATGGGTGTATAAGCCAGGCAGGCACTACGAAAATGCCTGAAGCGGGAAACGTGCTGAATTTTTGCAAGACCCGTCTGATGAGGCAAAATAGAGGAAGACATAAAAGAACATTCCTCCCCAGTGTAGCGAGAATGCACCCATCGCCATTGATATGCCTCATATTTTCTGCAACTGGTGATTGAGCCTGGATGCAAACATCTCAATCGTTAGTGTTCCATCGAGCCACAATGTCATTAAATATTTTGTGATCGCACATCCATTCTGTGTTGTCTTGATTTTACATGATAATACACCAGTGCTAAATGAGGTTAGGTAAACTATCACCGGGTACTTTGACTTGATTGCACCCTTGTGATTAACATATATCACCACCAAAGTGTATCAACCTTGGACTTGTGCATGCAGATTATGCATATTCACACACCCTTTAATGCACAGAATGCACCTGGTGTCCATTGGTAGTTGATCCCATATAACTGAACAATTGATAACTCATGCTAATCCCATCCGCCTCCGTAACTAGAGATGGTATTAGTAATTTTCCATCTTTGAGTAATAGCTTCAGTTTGTAATTAGCTGAAGATTTACTGATGAAAAGTTTAGTGGAGCAATGCTGAATACTGTTCGTCCACCATTGTGACTTTGATAGTTTCAGCTGGGAATAGCAGAGGTCTAATCTTTTGTCTCAGGGCAGAGTCCCAGACAAATTAATAGATTTAATTGTATCCCAATCATCAATAATTTCAGTTGGTATCAACTTAAATTTAACTGGATGGATGAGAAACCCAATTTCTCAAATATAGTTTTGTGGCTGATACGGCTAATTTAGCAAAATACAGTATTTTCAATATTATCCAGGTAGGCCATAACACTTGTTTTTTAGCTCTGAGCAGCCGAAGCACTGATTGTAGTAATTTGGTAAATAACCTGGGAGCTGAAGTTAACCCATTTTGCAACGCTTCTGAGTGTATCATTGCCTCATCCAGCTAAATTTCAAATATCTCCGGAGCCTGTGAATGGAACTGATCCCATGGAAGTTAAACAGTCACGAAATTTCCTATTCAGAAATGTTTATACTGCACATGCGAGTTGAACCTGTTGGCAATGAACAGGCCACATCTCCCACAATTGCAACTCCAACCATATCTGCTGTGCAGTATAAACTAATCTCATGTTATCATTAAATTTATATATAGATCATAATCTTATGTTATTATTGTCACCTGTACCAAAACAAGTGTAAATATTACCAACTTGTATCCATGACAGGAGGCATCATCGATATGGCTCCATCTTCATCCTTCATACCGCCGAATGGGGAACTTCCAAGAGTTGCCTCAACCAGCTTCATCCTTCCACATCTGAATGGGAGGACTTATGCAACCTGACCCAGGAGCTGCCTCAACCAGCTTCATCCTTCCTACATCTGAATGGGAGGACTTATGCAACCTGAGCCAGGAGCTGCCTCAGGCATGTGTGCATGTATTTTAGCACCATCTCCATCACTACGTTCGATCGAGTGGGAGGAATTGCAACCCTGAAACAGGTGTCGCTTCAGGCACATGTGCACTTCTGTAGCACCCTCTACCACTCCGCCCATTTGAGTGGGAGGAAATTTGCAACCCTGAACCAGGAGCTGCTGCCTGACATGCCTTAGGATGGAGCGTTCTTGGCTGCGACGAGTCGCAAGCTTGTCCGACACAGATGCCCAAGACTTGACACTCACTCCGAGTCGGGGTTTGTCAGGTTGCTTCCTTCAGCAGCTGCCAGGACTAGTTGTGCAAATTGATGCTCTGTTGGTATCTTCATTTACCAAACAGGCTGCACGTGCTAGTCCTGCTCGTTCCCGACGCCAATGCAGTCTTCAGCGAAGGACTGGAGCGCCTCTGGTCCCTGTATGTCAGACATAGTGGGAGAAATGCTGGAAAAACCTGCCAGTTATTTGTCATGGGAAAGGCGTTTACATAAATGGAGACGTCCAACCAGTTAAATCAAAGATTCGATTATTATATTGATATGTAACTCGGCGTCTCGGGGAAGAATCTACCACAGTCCCTTTAATAATCGGAGTTACCCTGACAATACCATGTGTAGCTTGCACAGGTGGCTTATCGGTATAGGGCTTCCCAGGCCAAGGATCTAGATTGCCATGGCAGGTCTCATTCCACTGGAATGATGATACATGTATGACATCAAGAACAAACCCCTGAACTAAAATAATGAATCAGAGGATACCAGCCATATACATGAATGAATACAGTGTAACTGCTACTGCCATGGAGGCGTAGGGGTCCATAGACATTCCTCCGGGGCCAGGCCAGTCAACACTGACCCATGCATGCCTCTCCATTGAGAGGGAGATTTGTGAGCATCCCTGTGTACAGGTGCTGCCGTAAACCTCCGTGGACTTATGCTGATATGGCCCTGTTTTAGTGGACCATATCAGGCTGGGTAAAACGTCCAAGGACGTACCCTGGTATGTCGGAGGGGAACCCTCCTGGCCCCTGGCCGGCTCGTCCTGCCCGGGTCTCTCCGACTTTGTTTGGTTGCCTACCTAGGGCTGCCAAAGTCGAGTCGCTGTCCTGCTCCACCGTGCGAACCCAACAGCCACCGGTTCACCGCTCTCCCATGGTCCGTAGCCGGCTCCTTCATCCGCGGTTGCCTGGGTGCTACCGGCACCAGTCTCCACCGCCAGCAACTCGAATTCGACCGCCGCCCACTACCCGCATTCCGCGGTCTCCGTAGCGGGTTCCCGCGGTCCGTGGGCGGACCTCCCCGCGATGTTCACCATCGGGTTTAGCCGGGATTTCCCCGCGGTCCCTGTAAAAGGGATCCCCGTGATATCCATAGTCGGTGGGTATCCCCGCTGTTTTCGCAGCCGGGATTCCCCCCCCCCCCCCACCGCGGTCCCTGTGAAAGGGATTCCCCCGCCGGGAGGAGCCGGGATTTCGACCCCGGAACGTCTTCGGAATCGGAAATGGACCTGGAAAAAAGTTGAAAAACTTACCTTCAGGTTTGACCACTGGTGGAGCAGCGCGCCACCAGCCTGTCGTTGCGCAATGCGATAGACGATATGATGCGCATGCGTGCTGGCGGGGTCTTCACGTAGTCACTCACGTGACTCCGAAGTGAAATCATTAATATATATTGTAAATAGCTGCGGTACCCCAGCAGCACCGCAGCTTGGCACCCTTTTTAGGGCGGGCACCTACGGATGTCGAACCGGATGGCATCCACCTGGTGCAGACTTCTGCTGCCTCAAACGCAATAAGAAGAAGACTGTCTGCCATTGTGAAAGGGACCCGTTAATCCATACTCTTTGTTTCCTGTCTGATACTGATAGTGGATGGTTTAGGCCAGGGAAAATATAGCTGGTAACAGAAGAATCATAATCAGTACCAACTGCCTGCAAAAGAGTTAGTGGTCATAATGAGTTCTGATGAAAGGTTATCAACCAGCAATCTATTTACTCTTTGTCCAGCTAATCTTTTCTGGGATAATTTTTTTAATTGTGATTAGGAGCATAGGTGTAGATTGGTTTTACCTCAGGCGATAATTTGTGGATGTTGATCATAATTTAAAAAAATGATATATTTAATGTTTATTAACAGAAAAGGACATCTTCTGAGAAGATGAGATGAAAACTATTTTATTCTTCTCTCGGTACATGGATAATATATAAAGGCTACCAGTATTTAGTGCAAAGATATAACATTGAAGTCTGATAAAGTCCGATGAAAGATAGTTCAAAGGTTTCCACTGAGATAGATGGGAGGTCAAGACCACACTCTAGCTGATGCGAGGATCGTCAGTTGCCTGATAACAGCTGGGAAGAAATTGTTCCTGAATCTGGAGGTACATGTTTTCAAACCTCTGTACCCCTTACCCGATGGGAGACGGGAGAAGTGAACATTGCATACTTAATGTAAAATCTGGTCTCCAGGTTAGAAGAGAGATGCGTTTTTACACCACTTGTCTCCGCTGGAGATTGCTGGGTGACTAGGGCAATACTTTGAATTTCAGAGAAGTCACCTATTTTACTGTTAAGTATGACTAATGATCACTAATTTTTCGGAAATGCCAACATGCTGTCAAGAATACAAATGGCACAAGTTCACTTTATATGTCATCATTTTTGCTTTCGCTTTAGATTTGCAGCCCTTGAATGCCTTGAAATAGTAAGATTAAACGAGAACTTACCAGTTTGAAGTTTGATCTTTATTTTATGAGGAGTTACGATGAGAGATTACATGAAGAGCCCGTCAGCACGCATGCGCATCAACCTTCAAAGCAGCGGTGTGGAGTCACAGACAGGAACCGATTGACCCGAGAATAGTAAGATGCAAGACTAGAAATACCAGTTAGCTTTATGAGGAAGGGTTGGGAGTGGAGGGCACATAATCCCTCATCGTAACTCCTCATAAAATAAAGATCAAACTTCAAACTGGTAAGTTCTCGTTTAATCTTACTATTTTACTTCAGAGTCATGTGAGTGACTACGTGAAGATTTTAAAGCTCTGTGACTCCATGCCGTAGAACGAATCCATGCGTCACACACTGTATAGTTGACAAACGAAGAATGGAAACTGTTCAGTCATGGCATTCGAACAGTAACAATTTAATGGAAAATAAACAATACAACAGTAGTCACCTCTCTACCTGAGAGGGACTATGCAATAGAACTTAAAACTGAGTTAGCAAACACGCTCGTTCTCACTAATGGTTTGTTATAAAACATCTGGAACGTGCGTGCTGAGGACCACCCTGTGGCCGACAGAATCTGGTCCAGTGGAACGTCCATGCTTCTTGCTGTGGACGTAGCTGCAGACCTGGTGGAATGAGATTTGAACATTTTAGTATCGACACCTGAATGGGCTAGAACTAGTTTAAGCCACCTGGAAATGGTCTGGGTCGAGACACTCTTGTGTGGCTTCTTATGGCTGATTAGTAGTGCTAGCTCCGAACCTCTAAGCTCTTTGTTAACTTTCATATATTGCCTGAGCTACACACTACACACAACTCGGGATCCAAAGGATATGCTATGAACTGTAAATTAAGTCCCGAGGACCCTGGTCTACTTTGATGTTGTCGTAAATGAAAAAGGTGAACCCACTGTCAGAAGTGAGCATACTATCCAACCGTAACTTTTGCAAGGATTGAACCCTCTGAGCTGACACTAAAGCCATCAGCATGACCACCTTGTGCATCAGCCGGAGTAGAGACAGGGAAGATGGTGGAGCCCATGAACGTAGTGAGTTTAGAACCACCCCTACATCCCAAATTTCTGTGTATCTGGGCCTGGGAGGGTTAGAATTGAAAACTCCCTTCATGAACTTAGAAACTAAAGGATGAGAGCCCACAGACAGGTGTTCTGAACCTAAATGTAAATATGACGAAAGCGCACTCCTGGCACTATAACTTAATCTCTCATCATGATATAATTGTGAGAGAAACTCCAGAACATATGTGATGTGCACTTATCATACAATATATCATACTGTGCACAGAACAATTCCCATTTCCTGATATACAATGCATATTGTTTCTGCGTACTGCTTTTCCATGACGCAGTTAAAACATCCACCATACAATCAGCTAGTCCCAGTCCAAGGAAAGGTCTTCTCAAAACCTGCAAATTAACAAATTCAGCCAATCATTCAGAGGATGCACTTCACCCGAACTGGGGTTAGTCAACAACAACTTGTGTTTGGGTATCCTCCAAACTGGTTGTACCACCATGCCGAGAACAAGCAGGTACCATGGCTGAGTGGGCCAGTCAGGGACTACCAGAATGCCAGAGGCAGAGTCCTGCTGAATCTTTTGCAGACAGCGAGTGACGAGGCAGAATGGGGGGAATGCGTAGAAAAACATTCCTCCCCAAAGTAGCGAGAATGCATCTACAGCTACAGCCCCTGGGTCTGGTTCCCACGAAACATATTTAGGTAACTGATGGTTTAACCTTGAAGCGAACAAATCCATATCCGGTGTTCCGTACCTAGAAATAATGTCCTTAAATACTCTATGATTCAACATCCATTCTGTGTTGTCATTGAATTTATGTGACCTGGTGTCCGCCACTGTGTTGTATCTACCTGGTAGGTAGATTGCTGAAACCCAAATATTCCAAATAATGCACCAGTGCCAAATGAGGTTAGCCAATTTATCACAGGATACTGACTTGATACCACCTATTGTAATTTATGTAAGCTACAGCAGTATTATTATCTATCTGTAACTGAACATGCAGCTGCTGCATGTGTGCACAATAAGCTTTCAGACCATATAGGGCTGCGAGCAACTCCAAATAGTTAACCCCATGCACCTGTAGAAAAGATAGTTCATGCACAGTCCATCTGCCACCACAGCTAGAAAGGGTGTCAGTGGCTCCCCAACCTAAAGCACTTGCATCAGTCTGTAATACCATTGAATGGCTTTCAATTGAAATATTGCCAGAACAATGGTCGAGATTGAATATCCACCACTGGAGCTCATCAATTGCCTCAACCGATAATTGCATAGCCCTGTCAAAATGGCCCAAATTATTTTTAAGTGCTTGCACCTTGGATCTTTGCAATTGCTGATAATGAAGAGGTCCAAATTTAGCTGCTGGAAAAGCAGCAACCAATTTTCCAATTAGACTTGCCACTTGTTGAATTGAAGGCAGCTGCTGTGCAATCATATTGCTGCAGGACTCTATTAACTTCAATCTCTTGCCCTCGGGCAAAGTCACAACCAGGTGATTGGAGTTAATAGTAAATCCCAAGTAATCCATGATAGTGGATGGAGTCAACCTGGATTTTACTGGATGAATTAGGAAACCCAACTTTTCAAACACAAATTTAGTGGCTGAAACTGCCGAAATAGCTAATTCCATAGTTTTTGCCTATGATGAGGATGTCATCTAGGTAAGCCATCACTATGTGACCCTGTGCTCGTAAAAGAGCTCGGGCAGGTTTTAGTATTTTAGTGAACAGCCTAGGAGCTGAGGTCAACCCATTAGGCAGGGCTTTAAATTGCCATAGCTGCCCCATCCAGCTAAATTTCAGGTACTTTCTGTGTTCCTTGTGAATAGGGACCGAATAATAAGCATCCTTAAGATCAATACATGCCATATAACAACCCGTGGAAATTAAATGTTTAGCCGTAACAAAGCTTTCCATTTTGAAATGTTTGTACTGCACAAAAGTGTTTAATTGGGTTAAATCCAATATGATGCGGCACCCCCTATCCTTCTTTTCTCTGGTGAAAATATTGGACACAAATTGGTGTGGCTCGTGCCTGTTTTTTTCAATTACCCTTTTTTCACACACAATTTCAATTTCAGCCTGGACTTCCAAATCATTCTTTTTTTAACGCAAAAAGGTACGGCTTGGAGCATGCTGCGTGGGTGGCAACGCGCCCGTAAACTCCATTTTAAACCCTTCAACACTATGCAGTATGAACAAATCAGAAGTAATCCAACGCCATTCATGCAAAAAGAAACGTAACCTACCACCAACATGCAATAACTCTACACTCGGTATGTTACAATGTGAACTAGACCCACCTACCTCCGTGCTAGATGGATTCTGGCTAGTTATTTCCTTCCCCGATGTTTGGGGTCTTGGGGTGCTTGTGGACGGTAGCTGCGCATCTTCGTGGTGGGTCGACTTGGTCCTTGTCCTAAAAAAGACTTCCGTCCGGTTCTTCCCGACCTCATTGGTTGCGCAGCCGGTCTTGTGCTGGATGCAGGATAAGGCTGGAAACGGCGGAATGATGAAGATGACGACGGCTTGTTCACTGGTGGAGCCCGAAGAAGCCCCACAGCCTTTGACTCCTCATCGAGGTCTTTCACTTACCTGAACAGGTCTTCCCCAAGCAGTAAGTTTGGTGGCTGCACATTACTGGATTTGCACAACCCCGCAAACTTGGGGTTGAGAACGGGACGAATAGCATTCTTGCGAAAGCAATTGATTTCAAAGTGTGCATTGCACAACAATGCCATTGCGTCCCGCTGCGCATCTGATAATGTGGAGCCGTCCACCGACCTGGCGAAAGCTATCAGACCTGACCCCAGCAGATTAAGAATTCTCTGCAGCTTCAGTTCTTGGGTCTTTATACCGCCCCCAATGAGGTTCCATATGGAACTATTTACCACCGGTACCTTCAGGGACGCACAGTTGCTGGGTGCGTGATACCGCATGGTTGTCTCCATAATGACCTGCTCCTGCAGCTGGTGGGAGACCAGATATTTGATGCTTGC
The DNA here is from genome assembly GCA_038087875.1 of Malacoraja senta. Classification (NCBI taxonomy): domain Eukaryota; kingdom Metazoa; phylum Chordata; class Chondrichthyes; order Rajiformes; family Rajidae; genus Malacoraja; species Malacoraja senta. The sequence continues at coordinate 144,206,285 of CM075977.1, forward strand.
CGCCAGCACTTCTTCCAGCGGCTCTCCAACGAGCGACGGCACCGCAAATTTTGAAATCATTCCTGGTACCTCCGCTTCCCGCGGGTCCCGCATCGAGCGGTCGTCCCCACAGGACTCGTCTCCACTCCCATCTTTGGATGGGGAGACGTAATGCAGCCCTGCAAGAGGCTCTGCTGCGGGTCCCCGAGCCCTGCTGTGGTACGACTCCTGACCACGGAGCGTATTTTGTTGGAGCATCTTCTCCATGAGATGCTCCACTAGGGAAAGGCGTCCAGCCAACCTTCCTGCTCTGGGAGGCGAATCCTCCCGGCCAGACTCGTCCGAGTCTACAGGCCTGTTGGACTTGCACTTTGCTTTCCCCCGCGGGGTATGCAAAATGCTGTCCATTGGCACCGAGCCCGAAGTCGCTGGCTGTGCAGCTGGCAGCGACCGCGATGGTGAAACTGACTGCCGACCGCTGACCGTACTCCCACGGTCCTCCGAAGTGGTTCTCCCTGCAGTCTTACAAACCTTCACCCTCGCATTGTCCATCCTGTAACGAGAATAAATTTTTTTTCACCACAGCTAAGTTTTCATACTCACCTGAGGTCTTTTAAAAGGATCGCTGCTGGAGCTGTGCGCCAGCCAGCCAGTCAGCACGCCATGCGTTAGACGTAATGATGTGCATGCGTGCTGACGGGCTCTTCACGTAGTCACTCACGTGACTCCGAAGTAAAATTGGAGTTCATTCTTTTACAATGAGCTAAAATGGGTGCCACAATAACGCACAAGAAAATTGGGGAGTTGGTGGAAAACACAACTGAAATAGTCACAAGATACAAGATATTGTAGGTGCTGGAATGCAAAATTAAAAAAATAAAATGCTGGTGAAAGACAGTGGGTTGAGCAGTATCTGTGTGGGGAAAAGGAATTGTCGATGTTTCGGATCAAAGTCCTGCGTCAGTACTGAGAATGGAGAGGGAAAGCAACCACAAAAGAGAGGAGAAGAGGAGAGGTGAGACAGGGGCCAGTCGGAGAGTAAGAACACGATCAAGGAGTAGGGGAGCAGGAGAAACCACAGAGGGGCAGCAGTGAGAGAAGGCCTTTCACAACTCCCATCGAAGAGAGGCATGAAACTTGTTCAAAGTCACCAGGTCTTGAGATTTTGCAATGGAGTAGTACTTTATTTATTGATGAGCTAAAATGGATGCTGTACATATATCCCACAAAAAGTTGAGAAGTTGGTGAAAAACCCAGTCAAAATAATCATGAAACAGAAGAGCTGTAGATGCTGAAACAGACTGCATGAGGAAATCAACGGGTCGAACAGCATTTGTGGAAGGGAAGAAATTGTTGACGTTGATGAAATGTCGCCAATTCTTTCTTCCTCCCCACAGACGTTGCTGAGTTTCTCCAGCAGTTTAAAAAAATAATAATTACGACTCCCAAACAAAAATGTCATCTGCATGTTTCCCAATTGTGGCTTCCTGCTGAGTTCACATTTGCTATCTTGTTGCTGCACTGACCTTTGGGAAGTGAAACAGCACATTAAGAAATATTCTCCGCGGTGGCAATAATTTAGTTTAGTTTAGTTTATTATTACATATACCGAGGTACAGTGAAAAGCTTTTTGTTGCATGCTAACCAGTCAGCAGATAGAGTATACATGATTACAATCGAGCCATCCACAGTGTACAGATACATGACAAAGGGAATAACATTTAGTGCAAGATAAAGTCCAGTAAAGTCCAATTAAAGATAATCCAAGTGTCTCCAGTGAGGTAGATAGTAGCTCAGGACTGCTCTCTAGCTGGGTGGTTTGGTTAAGAGCTGGGAAGAAACTGTAGATAAACACAAAAAGCTGGAGTAGCTCAGCGGGTCAGGCAGCATCTCTGCAGAAAAGGAATAGGTGATGTTTCGGGTTGAGACCCTTCTTCAGACTGAGGGGAAAGGGAAATCAGAGATATAGACGGTGATATAGAGAGATATAAAACAAATGAATGAAAGATATGCAAAAAGCAACGATGATCAAGGTATGGTAGAGCCCACAATGGTCCATTGTTGGCAGTGGGTGCAGTGGGGTAAGTGATAATGAGTTATACAGACCGTGAAACTACAGGATGATGGTGAAACTAGTACGACAAGTGGGGGGGGGGGGCAGAGAGGAAGGGGATGCACGAGTTACTTGAATACATTGGTGGGCTTCCCGAGGCAGGATGAAGTGTAAATGGAGTCAATGGAAGGGAGTAGAAAGGAACTGCAGATGCTGGTTTATACCGAAGATTGACACAAAGTGCTGGAGTAACTCAGTGGTGGGTCAGGCAACATCTTGGGAGAAAAAGGATGGATGACATTTCGAGTCGGGACCCTTCTTCAGACTGAAGCGTCCCGACCTGAAATGTCACCCATCCTTTTTCTCAAGAGACACTGCCTGACCCACCACTGAGTTACTCCAGCACTTTTTGTCTGTCTTCAATGAAGGGAGACACAAAATGCTGGATAACTCAGCAGGACAGGTAGCATCTCTAAAGAGAAGGAATGGGTGACATTTCAGGTCGAGACTCTTCTTCAGATTTGTTTTCTTGGCCATTACTTCAATCGGAGGATCTTCCTGGACAAATTGCTCCCAGGAACTTAAAGTTTTCAACCATCTCTACTTCGGTACTGTCAATGCATACTGGTATGTGAACCACTTTGCTTCCTGATGTCGATCAATTTCTCCTTTGTCTTGCTGACATTGACAAAAAGGTTGTTGTCTTGATACCTGGTCGCGAGGTTCTCAATCTCCTTCCTGTACTCCGTCTCATCATTATTTGATATATATTGATTAATTTGATGATTTAATTGAATTTGTACTTGGCTGCACAGACTTTTGTATGTAAGGAGTATAGAAGGGGGCCTAGAACCCATCCATACGGAGCACCAGTGTTGATGATTATTGTAGAGGATAATTTGTCCCCTATTCTCACTGATTGTGGTCTGTTGGTCAGGATGTCTCATCATAAAAGGCTGCCAAAAATATAAGGGAAGATAGTGCGACAAAAAAAAAATCTGATTTATGAGACATCATTTCCCACACACATTCTGTGGGGATCATCCCTAATCTTGTCTATCCAAATGCTGGTAGATCCTGCCCCACAATATCTCCTCCAATAATCTACCCACTATTGATGAGACCAAGCGGAGGCTTGGCGATCGTTTCGCCGAACACCTCCGGTCGGTCCGCAATAACCAACCTGAACTCCCGGTGGCTCAGCACTTCAACTCCCCCTCCCATTCCGTATCTGACCTCTCTGTCCTGGGTCTCCTCCATGGCCACAGCGAGCAACACCGTAAATTGGAGGAAATGCACCTCATATTCCGCTTGGGCAGTCTACACCCTGGTGGCCTGAACGTTGAATTCTCCCAATTCTGCTAGCCCTGGCTGTCCCCTCCCCTTCATCAGCCATCTGGTTGTCTCCTCCCCTCCCCCAACCCTCGGGCTCCTCCTCCTCCTTTTCCTTTTTTCCTTTCTTCTCCCCACCCCCTATCAGTCTGAAGAAGGGTTTCGGCCCGAAACGTTACCTATTTCCTTCGCTCCATAGATGCTGCTGCACCCGCTGAGTTTCTCCAGCATTTTTGTGTACCTTCGATTTTCCAGCATCTGCAGTTCCTTCTTTAACACATTGATGTCAGGCTCACTGGCCTGTAGTTCCCCGGTTTCACTTTGCTGCATTTCTTATATAATAACACCATATGAGCCTCTAGTCTTTTGGAACTTTACCTGTGGCTGAAGATGATCCTTGACTTTTATGTTCAAACTATGCATAAACTAAACATGCACAAATGGGTCCAATTTCAAGGTGGAATTATTTTCCTCAAATTCTGATGCTACCCACTAGATGGCGGTAAATACAAATACATAACGCGCAGCACACTGATTTCCCACTCTTTGAGTCTTGGGCTTTTAGGTAGTGTTTAAAATACCTTTTCAGATACTTTAAACTTGAAAATACTCCCCAAAAGTTATTTACAGAAAAGTAATTTAAAAAACGGACACTAAAGTGGTGTCTGGGGCTAGTGGAATCAAGGGATATGGGGAGAAGGCAAGCATGGGTTATTGATTGGGGACGATCAGCCATGATCACAATGAATGGCGGTGCTGGCTCGAAGGGCCGAAATGGCCTCCTCCTGCACCTATTTTCCATGTTTCTATGTTTCTATGTTTCTATGAAGCAAATGTTATATTAAAGATGTGTAGGAAGGAACTCCAGATGCTGGCTTACATAAAAGATGGACACAAAATTCTAGAGTAACTCAGCGGGAAAGGCAGCATCTCTGGAAAGAAGGATTGGGTAACGTTTCGGGTCAAGACCCTAAAGATGCTGGTCAAAGAGTTGGGTTGTAAGGTGAGTCCTCTGATTATAGAGAGGTTTAAAAGTGGAAGAAACAAGGGATATTTTGCAGTGGCATCTGATGATTGGGTGAAAAGGTGGGCAGAGGAAGTCAGACCCAAATGAATGGAGAGTTCTAGCATGTTATTTATAAAGACAGGGAAAGGTGAGGCCACAAAGAGAATGAAAGTCAACATGTGGATTTTTAATTTAATCCATTTGCGCTCCAAGAAGAAGATGGGTTAACAAGTGCAGCAATAATTGGTTGGCAGGATGGCCGGAGTTTTGGGATTTGTGCATTTGAGTATTAGGTGACCTGCAGTCATTGAGCAGAGAGAATGGTCAGTCAGTCAGAAGTACGCAGGAGGTGATAAAACTTTGTTAGTGTAGAAACACTGAGCCATTTGCAAAGGCGGGTGTTATTGCAGAGGAATATCAGACAAACCATCAAATGGAAGAGAAGAAGGTGTATCCCTGATAATAAAGGATGGGACAAAGGCTGGAGAGATAAAGGCTTAGGATGGAAAATCAAGAAGTGGAATTAATTTGTCAATGGTCAATGGTTCTTTATTACCACATGTACCGAGGTACAGTAAAATGCTTTTTTGGCATACAGTTCAGTAAATTATTACTATGCATGAGCACAATTCCAGATTAAGTATAAAGTGTATAGAAATATCCCACTGAGACGGTATACAGGAGTCGCCAGGATTAGGCGCCATTTTCAAAGTCCATGCTGTTGTCCTAGCTGCAGGGCCTCCAGCCTTCGCCTCAATCCGGATCTGCCAGCATACCGTCATCCCTCTGCATGCCCGGCCACCTTCAGCCTTTGTGCTCCTGGGGCGCCTCCGCAGCTGACCTTGAGGGCGTAAAAGGTAAGAACCTGGATCCACTTTGTTCTTGTGCCCGCCATCCCCCGTCCTCCGGCTCCCACCATCCTCCTCTTCAGTCTTCGGGGAAGAGCAGATGCCAGTCTCAGTGGCTTTCCTCTTCAGGTTCCGCAGAGGGTGAGCCAGGCCTGCTGCCTGGGGTAGCCACGGACCGACGGCCCTGTGGAGCTGAGAAACAGTAGAAACCATTAGAAGCAGATGTCCTTTATGCAAAATCGCCCAAGGGGGGAGAGCAAGTGAACTGGGATTAAATATTCCAAAATTTAGAAGAATGAGAGGTGACATTGAAGCATCCAACATTTCTACTGGAAAGACACACACTACTGGAGTAGCCCAGCGGGCCAGGCACCATCTGTGGAGAACATGGCTAGATGACATTTTGGATCGGGACCCTTCTTCGGACTGAAGAGAAATAGAAACACAAGCTGCTGGTATTACTCAGTATTTCTGGCAGCATTCTTGGTTAGAAAAAACAAAGTTAACTTGTCAGTTTGAGGAGGTTTCATTGATGACAATTCCCTTGGCTGTGGTATCCTGAACCAGGCTTCATCATCACAAAATAAATGAATAGCCATTCTGGACAGCGATACAAAGACATTTCTTCACTAAAAGGGAATTAACTTTAATATTCTCTAACCAAGGTAACTGCGGAGGTTCAGTTGAAGAGTATATTGACAATCACAAATCAATAGATTTTTGTATAGTCAAAGAACCAAGGAATAGCCAGTAAGTGTAGGAAAGTGGTGCTGAGTTAAAAGATCAGCCATGATCTTATTGAATGGTAGAACAGGACCAAGAGGCCATGGGCAACTCCAGATTTGTTTTATGTTCTTAAATTCTTACTTTACAGATTTTTTTAGTTCTGAGGGCTTCTTAAGCTAACTCTCTTTTCCTTTTAAAAGATGCAGCCTGTCTGGCTGATTATTTCCAGAATGTTATGTTATTATTTTAGGTTTTGTGTTTGCAATGTTGGGGGGGGTTAACTCATCAATGACTGCATGACAGATATGCAGTCTGACAGGGCAATGCTGGAGTGGATGAAGAAAATTAATGGAGCTAACCTGTGTGTACTCTGTGAAGCTGATTCCCTTCTGGCAGATAATGTTACAAAAGAACAACAGGTAGGTGAGACAGAGTTCTTGGCAGGCACTTGAGTAATGCTTCAAGTGCTAGAAGATGAGCTGCAGTCAACAGTTCATTTGGTAAAACAAGAATCAAATACAAACAAATCAAATGGTACAAAAAGAAAAATGCTCCCCATCTTCTCATTTGTTAATTATCAAGTCTGTTTTTACTGTTTACCGACCTTCATACTTTAGGAATAATTTCTTCTAATATATTTGATCAAATCTTTCCTTGATTTTGGACAGTTTTTTTCAAAATCCCTACACCATGGACACAATTGTAATCATGCACAGTCTTTTCGCTGACTGGATAGCAGGCAACAAAAAAGCTTTTTACTGTACCTCGGTACACGTGACAATAATAAATGAAACTAATAAGCTAATTTTCTCTGCTTTAAAGAGAATGACTGAAGTTCTCTATTTCTACAATATAGCTTAAATTCCATATCCATGGTATTGTCCCAGTAAAGGTTGCAGTAAAACATTGGCCTGCACTATCATGGGCTGGTTTACCTGGAATAACTGATATCTATTGTATATTTTTTGTTGTAATGATGTGTTTAATGCACCTGTAAAGCTGCAGCATGTAAGAATTTAATTGTTCTGACACGAGTGCACTTTTAAAATCTTAACATTTCTCCACAGCTTCCCCAGATCTTCCTAATGAGTTTGTTGCAGGAAGTGTTCCTGCTGAGGGTAAAGATGTGAATTATAAAAGCTCACTTTCTTGCTCTCGTACTTAGCATAGGTAGGGTAGACAGTAGAAACCATTTTTCCCCAATATGGAAATATCAAATACTGAAGGGCATAGATTTAGTGAGGCAAAGATTAAAGGAGATGTGCAGGGTAAGTATCTTACACAGGGGGTGGTGAGTGCGTGGAATGCCTTGCCAGGGGTGGTGGTGGAAGAGGCAGATTCGATAGTGGCTTTTACGAGACATTTCACCAGGCACATGGATATGCAGGGAATGGAGGGATGTAGATTATGCACAGGCAGATAAGTGTTAGTCTTGGCATTATATTTAACACAGACATTGCATGGGATGTGGAAGCGGGGGGGGCTGCATCCCCCCACTTTTTTGGCTCGACATGTTTCAGTGTCTCAGGCTTTGGACGAGGTGCTGCTGTGCTCTGAGCAACCTGGTCATGGGTGTTGGAGAGCCGGGGCAGAGGGAGGGATGGAAGCAGGACTGAGATGAGGACAAACTTTCTTCACCCAGAGAGTTGTGAATCTGTGGAATTCTCTGCCACAGAAGGCAGTGGAGGCCAATTCACAGGATGTTTGCAAGAGAAAGTTACATTTACCCATTGGGGTTAGCGAACTCAAGGGATATGGGAAAAAAGCAGGAACGGTGTACTGATTGCAGATGATCAGCCATGATCATATTGATTGGCAGTGCTGGCTCAAAGGGCTGAATGGCCTATTCCTGCACCTATTTTCTATGTTTCTATGTAACTTGCTCCTGCTTGAGTATATGGCAATAAATCTCGACCACGATTTTAAAACATTCATGCATGGTGGAGGTATAATGTAGTCATAGAGTGATACAGCGTGAAAACAGGCCCTTCGGTCCAACTTGCCCACACCCGCCAACATGTCCCAGCTACACTACCTGCTTTTGGTCTGTATCCCTCCAAACCTGTCCTATCCATGTATCAGTCTAACTGTTTCTTAAATGTGGGGATAGTCCCTGCCTCAACTACCTCCTCTGGCAGCTTGTTCCATACACCCACCACCCTTTGTGTGGAAAATGTTACCCCTCAGATTCCTATGAAATCTTTTCCCCTTCACCTTAAATCTGTCCTCTGGTCCTCGATTCACCTACTCTGGGCAAGAGTGCATTGAAATGTATATTTCTAATGCATTTTCGGTTTCTCAAAAGTCTTACTTTTAAAAAAGTAACGTTCCCACAAACATATACCCCATTTATTAATGTCATGGTTTGATGATTCTAAATTCAAATCAAAATGAAATATACGTCAAAAGGAGAACGCATACTTTCAAAACACTCAGATTTTTTCCCCGAGCAAAACATAATTTGTATGACTTTGCAAAATCAGGAATGTTATGATCATTTCTTGTCCCTTTTTCCAACTACAAACAAATAAAAATAGCACTTGAAATTATAACACATTATAACAAAAAGTTTTTTGTCAAATTTTCTGTACCATGGAAGACACTGGTGTAGATTCCGGGGGGATGGAGGGATATATCCCCCCATTTTTTGAGGTGGGGGATGGCCTGTATTATTATCCCCCAGTTTTTGGAAGTAGAGCAATAACAAAAATAATAATCACCTGCTCCTATCTCTCATGTAGGCCCTACATTATCTTTAAAATACTTCCAACAAAAAACATTGAAATCATACTTCTACAATGCACTAAAACATGATTTTAATACATCAAATTTCAAAATGGCCCTATCGCCCCCTCCCACACCCTCCGCCCAATCGGTCACTCCGCTCCTTTACCGGGCACCCCCAAGGCCGGTGATCAGTGATCACTCAGCCCCCCCACTTTAAAAAATGTTCCGCGGCCCCCTGCATTGTGGGCCAAATGGCTAGTTCCCATGATGTACTGTTCTATGTTCATCTACTAATGTTAAAGGGCTGAAATAGTTGGGGTTCAAACTGGAAGGTGTAAGTATCTTTAAATGTTTAGTTAGCTTTATCATGGGCAGGCGTCAGACATTCAGGTGTGGGTGGGGGGGTGTTGAATGCCAAGCCTCCCCAATCATGGCAACATGAGGCTCAAGCAATCTGGTCCTCAAATGCTCCCTGATAAATTGACCATTGAAAGTAGTGGGGAATAACAGCTGGAGAGTGAGGGGGGAGGATAGATTTGAACAGAGATCAGGTTTTTTGCTGCATGAAGCGAGGTTCAGGAGAGGAGGTCTGAATTATTGTTGTGAGCTTTAGGGGATCATTTCTGCTGCTCATGGCACACAAACTCTCACCCTAAATCACCTTTACTGGTCCCACAGGCTCTTCCTGCTGTCTTCACCTCCATCAGTCCACATATTAAAAGTAAACACCTCTACTTTCAGATGATTCCTTTACTGCTGACATACAAGGGCAGATTAAAGTGAAATTGAAAGTGATAAGAACCATCTGATTTACATCCATTAATTTGTAATGCCCACCCACTAAGATTGCATTAGGAACGTTGGTGTTTTTTTTTTCTAATAGTGATCAATAAAATGAATATAATTGTGGAATACGTGAAAAAAAAAAATCTTGTCACAGGGAATTTTGCTCAATCTGCAGTTCCTGCTCACACTACACTTCAATTACTGGGTGCCCTCTGATCACAAAGGCACAAGAGGGATTTTCAGACACGGAATGCAGTTAAGAGGGAACCAGGAGATTGATCCCTTATGTTGGAGAGCTGGGGTGTGAGGGAAATGGGAGAAGCACTGTGTTTTCCGTTTTGATAGAGTTAACAAAGATATAATAATGCAAAGACTTTGGGGAGATCGATCTGCAAAATTGCTTCAAACTGCACCAAGCAAGTAGAAGCAGATGCTCATATCAGTAACGTGAACCTCAAACTTTTGGGAAACTTTCTTTCTTTCAAAGAGTGTTCTAAATAAGTAATATATCTGAAAACAGTGAAAGTGAAGTCATTAGAAACCAGGAGTGAGAAAAATAAAAAATAATTTCCTAGTCTTCCAGAACGGATGAGTTCAAATTTCATTGATAATCTCCGTAATTTTGTCATCTTTGTGCATTTTATTAAGCTGGAAGTCAGAATCATGATGTTATAAGGTTAATAAGATGTTACAGGAACCTATAGCAAATGTAAATAAATACTGACGTGTATAGAATGATGAATTGCTTGGTTGATAGGCTTCACTTTTTCAGCAGTGAAAGACAAAATCTCACCCTGGGGGCACAGTGACACCAGAGTAATGAATGGCAAGTGCAATTGCTAATATTCATAGTGATGTAAGAACAGTCAGAACAAATCATAATTTGCAACCCAATTATTTTTATATTTCCACTCTCAAAATTCAGTTTACTTCAGCTGAGTCCTTTTTAATTGACTTTTGAAGAAGCAGATTTAAACATGAGGAATCATAAAGGCTGGTCTCATTTCCCAGTTTATGGCATACTCCAAATCTAATTACACCCTGCCATGCCCCTACTCCTTCAAGCTGCATAGTCACAGTGAGAACCATGGCAACCTTCCCAAATAAACCTCTGGCATAGGGAAAGATTTGTAGATGGGCAATTAAGTTACGTTACAGTGCAGATATTTCAGCAACTACGAGGTTTATAACGTAAAAGTAATAGCATCTGCTTGGGGGAATCCTAATCCGCTGCAAAGGTCTGAATTGCAGACTTGCATTTTGTTTGACTAGTTAGTTTTGAAATCAAGCAAATCATTTTGGTTCAGTGATCTCATGATAATTGTTGATGAGTTTGTCGGAACAAAACTGCATTCCCTAAAAGCCAACATGAACATCCGGACTCGGGGAAGCTGGCAGGGCTAAATGTAAAGGTTTTGTTGCATTTCTTTAAAGGGAAGATTGGAAACAGATAACTAAAAGGAAACAATGTCGGCAGCTGACATTTCGGCATAAGTACAGCAGCAAAGTCATTAAATGTGGATGCCTTAATGGCTTAAATCCCAGAAGGAGACTGCAGTAAAAATGAGTGCCAATGCTACATTAAGCTTTCCCTGTCTGTGTTTGAAGATCCGTTTTTAATGAGTAATAAAAATAACTGTCTTCTTATATGTACATCACATGTCTGATGAGTGGGATCAGCAATCAAGTGAGTAGAGATAGAAAATGTCATGAGAGTCTGAACTGTTAGAATCCAAATGATTAAGTTTCCTGTTGCTTCTGGCAAGATCGCAGGATACCTAGGCTGGAGCATAACCTGCTCAAAACTTGTCTGGGGCAGGTACTCGCAATGAATAGACATTTTTGTCGACACTTTGCTGGAAAGAGTGCAGAGAAGATTTACGAGGTTAAGCTGGAAAGAGTACAGAGAAGATATACAAGGATGCTGCCAGGACTTCAGGGTCTGAGTTATGGGGAGAGGTTGGGCAGGCAGGGACATTACCACACAGAGGGTGGCGGGTGTATGGAACGAGCTGTCAGAAGAGGTAATTGAGGTAGGTACTATAACAATATTCGAAAGACATTTGGACAAGTACATGAATTGGAAAGTTTTAGGATATGGGCCAAATGCGGGCAGGTGGGGCTAGTGTAGATGGAGCATCTTGATCGGCATGGCAAGTTGGGCCAAAGGGCCTCTTTCCATGCTGTGTTACTCTAAGACTCTATGAATGTAGTATTTTGGCGCAGGAACCACAAGAACAGTACTATAAGCAAGAGGAAGAATCACCTTGTGGATGCAGGTCCTCCCCAGGTGATGAATGCCCGACATACGTACAGCCCCTACATACGAATGAGCATCTGGGAGACCAGCGGAATGGATTTGTCGACTGCTGCAGTCATCTTCTGCTATCTGGCAATGAGGCTCATACCAATATCTGAATGGTTGAGATAAACGCCCTGGTTTAACTGCATGGTGCCCTTGGTTGGCTTATATTTTTATTTAAATACATTGCCAGGTGGCTGTATATTTCCGAGTTGCAAACTGTTCAGGTTACAAACAGTTCTCAGGAGAGGAACCCTGTTGTAACCTGGGCAGGACCTGTGCTGGGTCAAAACACTGCGACCAACAGAAATGCCGATTTATGCAAGAGGACAGCACAGTGGCGCAGTGGTAGAGTGGCTGCCTTACAGTGCCAGAAACCAGGTTGGATCCTGACTATGGGTGCTGTCCTTACAGAGTTTGTACATTCTCCCTGTGACCGCATGGGTTTTCTCTGGGTGCTCTGGTTTCCTCCCACATTACGAAGAGGGTTTGTACAGTAGGTTAATTGGCTTTGGTAAAAATTGTAAATTGTCCCTAGTGTGTATAGTGCTAGCATACAAGGTGATTGCTGGTCGGTGCAGACTCGGTGGGCAGAAGGGCCTGTTCCTGCACTGTATCTCTAAACTAAACATAAACTAAAGGACAAATGAGAGGAAGAGTTAGCCATTTACAGATTTAAACTGAGCCAATTGCTATAAATAATCCATTAATTGTTCATATTTTGCCATTGCTGCCAGTCATTGTTTACTGTTTTTGCATTGGAGACCAGGGGTGATGTGTGGAGCCCCGCCTGTAACTAAACCTGTGCACCACTGAACCTCCAGCCTTGAATGGCTGGGGAAGGGGGGGGGGGGGAAGCTGAGTGCTTCCTGGGATGGTCAAATGGAAAGTGGTGAAATTCTGGTCCAAGACAATGGCCAGAAATTCCCAATGATCAACACAGGTAGAGATCAGCTCATGGGTTCAGGTGGTGTAAAGTTAAGACGGATCCAAGGGGGAAAAAAACTGAGGATAAAGATGACAAATTAAATATCTGATAGAAAAGCAAAATTCTTGCATTCCTTTGTTCCTCAGTGATTAGCTGATAAACTGCAAATTGGAGTCATGCACAAGTTACTTTCATATGTTCTTGTAGTGCAAAGGGCCCCATACATGCTATTTGTGCTGTTTGCTTTTCATTGCAATCTGAGGTGAAGTGGTGAATTATGTTCTCCACAGAATTTAAAACAAGGTGAGGGATTTGCATATTTCAATTAACTATTGGTAAATAGCTTCATTAATAAAATACAGCCAATCTCAAAAGGCATCCTCTTTACATCCATCTAAAATGTTCAGCTCCATTTGTAAAGTTTCAATGTATATGGCAATATTACCCATATATCGTCAACTTTAAGTCATGGTATGTGACTCCACAGAAGGCTGCACTCATTTCCCAAAGTATTTAATATGGTCCTAACCACAGTTCTAATGTGGGCAAATGGGATTAGTGCAGATGGGCAAAAATGTCAGCATGGATGTGGAGGGCTGAATGACTTATCTATAATTTTCTGATGATGGACACAAAAAGCAGGAGTAACTCAGCGGGACAGGCAGCATCTCTGGAGAAAAGGAATGGGTGATGTTTTTGGACTCCGGCTCATTTGACCAGCAGATCAAGGATACCTTTCCTCGTTAGCCAATGAAGTGTGCGGTGCAGGAATGTTGGTGGCTTTTCCCATTCCATTCAGAATTACCAGCATTTTCCAGCACAATCCAGCTCTTTATTTTTAACTTGTCAGATGTTTAATTGTAATGTCATGGTGCACAGCCACCTTGTGTTCACAATGCACTGACGTTGTGCAGGGAAAATACCATTTTGTATTATCCAAGGTAACTGACCTTGAACCCATCCTACACGGATTTGGTTTCTGCTTCTGTATTACTTATTTAAAGTATCCCACTTTAATTCTATCCCATTCGGTCCTTCTGAAGCCTTTTTCTTAATATATTTTATAAAACTTGAACTAGCAATTATTGTTTTTCCCTAATTGGCCCTGACTCAAGGCAATTAAGAGTCAACCACATTATTGGACTGGAGTCACATGTAGGCCAGATTTGATGAGCATGGCAGAATTCCTTTTTTGGAGGGGTTGAGTAATCTTGGTGTGTTTTACAGCAATCCAGTCATTCCATGGTTGGCATTTTGAAGCGGTGCCTTCTTTTAGATGAGACTTTAAACTGAGGTCCCATCTGCCTGATCAGATCACAAATAGTTCCATGCCAGTATCTGAGGAAGGCAGAGAGCTCCTCTGGTACCAGGTCCAACACAGATCCCTTTATCGACATTGCTAAACCACATTACCGAGTCATTTACGTCAGTGGGATTTCATGGTGTGGACATTGGTTGCTTCATCTCTTTACAAAGAAGTTTTGACTCCAGTTCAAAAGCAGTTCATTTACTATAAATGTGTTTTTAGACATCCAATGGACTATAAAGATGATAGAACATAAAACTGTACAGCATAGGAAGAGGCCCTTTGGCCCACAATGTCCATGCCGAACATGATGCTGGGTTAAACTAAAATCAACTGGCAGCATGTGATCCATATCCCTCCATTCCCTGCATATCCATGTGATATAAATACAAATCTTTTAATTTAACTTTAAAATGGCCCCATTGTATCAATGTCCTGAGGCATTGAGGGTTGTTGCATTGAAAATGTACAAAACACTCCTATATAAATTACACTGTCTGTGTTAAATACATTTTCTAAAGAGTAGATTAAAATACTCATATTCAACAAATTAACATTCAGATTAATGTTTTGCATTATGTCCTTTTACGTGGATTTTTAATTTAATTTTCCTTGGTGACAGAGGAAGGCTGCCAGGAGTATTAGCCTGACACTGTGAATCACACAATTTATACAGAACAATGAGAAAATATGTTGCTAATGAATAAATTATTACCATTTTAACATTTTATTTAGTTAAAAGTTCTTCTTAGAGATATGTTATGCCCAATGGCATAAATGAAACAAACAAAACAGAGGGGGGCATTAGTTAATTATTTGTGGTGTTTGGCATTCACACAGCCATCTCGGGAAGAGAAAGCTGATTTAAATTTTTAAATAACGCCAAGGGTGTAACCAAAGTAGAGAGTCAATTTATTTATGGTGACTAACTGTCACTTCATGAGTGACACAGACTATATATATGGCATATAAAGCCGTCAGTGGTTAATTGAGGTCTTTCTATTGTAATCTGTCACTGTTGAACATATGGAATTCTTTTAGTCCCAGTTTTATTGCCAAGCCTCCCCACACGTATCCTTCACAAGATATGCCTGTGGTTCTAATTTAAACCTGGGGTCTGAGAGAAGTTAACAACAGTGGCAAAGTTCACAGTGGCCAATGGTCACAGTTTGACTGTTGCATACTTTTAGTATATTTTTCAGAAATAGTTAAATGACTGAGACAAACCAAGGGAAAATAGTGGAAAATGCAAGGGAAACCCAAGGGAGATGTTTTACAACCGGCTGACCTGAATCTTAACTCCAGTTTTAAATGACACTCATACCTAAGGGGATTTTCCGTCTCTCTGCTCAGTGAAACCCAGAGGTACAATTAAGCCCTCTGGAACTCCCTGGTCAACTGGTCCCTTCCCACTCAAACTACCCCCTCCCCGGGTACTTTCCCTGCAACCGCAGGAGATGCACACCTGTCCCTTTACCTTCCCCCTCAACTCCATCCAAGGACCCCAACAGTCTTTTCAGGTGAGGCAGATGTTCACTTGAACCTCCTCTAACCTCATCTACTGTATCCGCTGTTCCAGGTGTCAACTCCTGTATATCGGCGAGACCAAACGCAGGCTTGGCGATCATTTCTTTAACACCTCCGCTCAGTCTGCCTTAACCTACCTGATCTCCCAGTTGCTCAGCACTTTAACTTCCCCTCCCATTCCCAACCTGACCTTTCTGTCCTGGGTCTCCTCCATTGTCAGAGTGAGGCCCAACGCAAATTGGAGGAACAGCACCTCATATTTCGCTTGGGTAGCTTACACCCCAGCGGTATGAACATTGACTTCTCTAACTTCAAATAGCCCTTGCTTTCCCTCTCTCTCCATCCCCTCCCTCTTCCCAGTTCTCCCACTAGTCTTTCTGTCTCCGACTACATTCTATCTCTGTCCTGCCCACTCCCCTAACATCAGTCTGAAGAAGGGTCTCGACCCGAAACGTCACCCATTCCTTCTCTCCAGAGATGCTGCCTCACCCGCTGAGTTACTCCGGCATTTGGGTACAATTAAGGAACTCTTTTTCCTTCCACTTTTCCAACCAGTCAAAATGCAAGATGTCCAGCAGATGAAGATGCATGTGCAGCAGCTATGTAGACCGGGAATGAATTTGAAGGAGTTCCCAATAAGAAGATAAAAGTAACATTGATGAAATTTAAGACAAATCACAGATTTACTTAGGAAATTGTTACATGGAGCAGAGCTTGTGAAGTTAAACCCATTCTTGCATTTGAGTGTTTATTTTAAGTGTGATTAAAGCTCATGTCAGCCAGTGATAAATGCTTACCTTATGCCAAGGAACATTCATTAGATGTCACCAGTGGTGTCCCGTAGGAATCTGTGTTTGGAACTTACCATTTCACCATAATTATAAATTTAAAATCTTAGTATTCTGATGGTATAAAGACAGCTCATTTTTGCAGTTACTGCATTCTCATCCACTTGGAACTCCATCTATGAATCCTCCGATCTTACAAATGTTGCCTCAAAAGCTTTCTGTTTCAACTGCAGTTTTGTCCCAACTACAAATATTTGCATTCTGCCTTTAATGAATTATGATATAATCCACTCTCTTTCCACTCTGTATGAGGAACACACACAATTTGTCACTGTCATGGTTTTATGATTTAACTGCTAGCTTATTAACTGTGACTCTGCTATTCATTCTCTGGTCAGCAAGAACTTAATGCGTGTTTTTATTTGCTCATGATTTCTTAATTGGCCCCCTGAACTTGCTGACGTAACATAACTATTTGCGCATTTATTTATTCATGATGTCAGCAAATCCCAGAGGTTAGCTGGTAAATTAATAGTGACAGATGTTAACTAACAAGCTTTCTAATTTCATGCATTCCCTAAATGGTGTGACAGACGTGAATTGGTTAATATTCTGACACTGTCAATAAATCTCTTAACTGAATGTAAACATTTATTTTCTTTGTTTGACTTAGCTGGAATTAAAAATCCAATAAAGGGACATCGTTATTATGCCCTCATAAAAAACAAAACAGTCACTGCTGGAAAACAGGCTTGACTATCTGTACTCCTAAGGTGACAGTTGTCCACTGCACTCAAATGTAAACTGTTGTGTTCTCACGTAAATTGGGCACCTGTCAAACTTGGCAGGCCTGCACTAAAGGACAAAAGGACCTTTAGAACGGATAGTCAGCAGAATTGGCAGAACAACCACCCTCAAATGTGATTCATGTAAAATTAAGAATTTAAATGAAAATAACTTGTATATACCCAAGGACTGTTAAACAAATGAACCGAAAGGGAAGCAAAATTGCTCTAAGCCTCTTTTGTGAAAATCATTTACCAGAGTACCACAAGATGGCAACATCATAAAACAGTTTCCCTCTGGCAGTTTAAATATATTGATAAATAGTTTAAAAATCGCATGTTTAAACTCATTCCAGATTCCCCATTTCACATACATTACTTTTTACTGCTTGTTCTGTGAATTATAACGGATTTTAATTTTAAGGGGCTCGTTTGTCCTTCATACTGTGTAACTTAGTTTAATTTAGTTTAGTTTAGTTTAGATACAGCGTGGAAACAGGCCTTCAGCCCACCAAGTCTGTGCCGACCAGCGATCCCCATACACTGGCACTATCCTACACACTGGGGACAATTTACAATTTTACAGAAGCCAATTAACCTACAAACCTGTACGTCTTTGGAGTGTGGGAGGAAACTGGAGCACCTGGAGAAAATCCACATGGTTACAGGGAGAACGGACAAACTCCATACAGACAGTATCCGTCGTCAGGATTGAACCCGGGTCTCTGGTGCTGTAAAGCAGCAACTCTACCACTGTGTCTCTGTGCTGCTCTGCCTAGTTTGATCAGTGTCCTGTTCTATGTACAATTCCAACAGGCCACATGCTATTGTGGGAGACAACATTCATCATGGGAGCTCGGTCAGTTATTTACAGAAATATAGATAACAAAAATTAATAAATTAGCAAGAAATGCATTGGGGTTACTGAAACAATCGATCACCATAAAATATATAAATAAATGTCCCCATTTTGTAATGTTCTTTAAAGAAAGTAGTGGGGCAATTTGTACCTTTGCATGTTGGAATCAAACGGCTAAGATTACATTTTAATTTAAAGTTACTGTACCTTCCACATTGCAAAGGCGGGATTTAGTGATGCACAGGCAGATTTCTTATAACATGTCCAGGTATGATATTGAGGGTCCGTTAATGTGAGCTCAAACATAATCCCTCAGATGTAGTTGCATCTGCACTTCTTGCTCCTTGTAAACTTGTTTTCATTACAGAATCCAAAACAAAGTCCCTAAAAGGAGTAACTGCTACAAATTATTTTACAGAGGCATCACGCGATATTGCGCAAAATGGTGTTTAAACTTAAACCATGTTAAGAAGAAAGAAATTGCCAGGAATGGATTCATGCGCAAGAAGTAAACTGCAAGTCAATTCAAAATATATCCACACATATTTATTACACTTGGATAAGATAATTAACCTTAGGAATCTAAAATCACAACTATTATGTGGCCAATTTCTTTGTGTGAGGTAAGCAAATACACATAATCATACCTTGATTACTCAAACAAGATATACATCGGTAATTACTTTAATTCCTCCCTGTTGCACCTTTTTTGGGGTTATTTTTCCTCCTTCTGCAAATACACAATCTGCATAAACTTTAAAGCACATTAAACTGCAGATGCTGGAATCTTGTTAAAGTAAAAAACAAACTGCAGAAGGATCTCAATGGATATTGTATATTGTGGGTGGAAGGGGGGGGGGAGGACAGTGAGACTATAAATAGGTAGGGTAGATCACCCTAGCCAATGTAAAGCACAAAGTGCTGGAGTAACTCAGTGGGTTAGGCCGCCTCTGGGTTAGGCCGCCTCAGTGGGTTAGGCGGAGGCCCAGCCCAACTCTCACCACCCACCGGCAGCCCGACAGCCCGACCGATCCTCCACAGCATCCATCGGCCTACCGACAAGCCCGACTGACTGACTGATTGATTGACCGACTGACTGACTGACCCTAACCCTAACCCTAGCTGTGCATTTGTTATTTATCATTTTTACTTAACAGTTCACATTATAACTTTATAAAGATAAATCAATTGAGAAACAAAATGAACAGCAAGGTTAGCATTATCTTTATTCCTTGGAAACCTTGGTATTGTTTTGATGTAATGAGGAGGCAGCCATGATCCCAGGGTCCTCGCTGCCTAGCTAGCATGAAACAAAGCGTGGGATTGGTCAATTTGCATCTGACCTCAATGTCAAACGTGCATTGATTGGGCAATTACTACTCAGAAAATTTGAGGTTTTTCTCATATTTCTTTAAAATGTGCAGGTTTTGGTCTTGACGAGTTTCAGGTATGATTTATATAATATTTTTATACAATATGTTAAAAAATTTAGGTAGATCCGTGAGTTGGGTCACGAACCTGAACGAAAAAGCTCCTCGGCCCACAGCCTAGGTGACAGATATGAAAAAGAGGAGGTGTGAAATGCATAGCCGCAGGGAGAGGTGGGTGGAAAGGGGTCAGGAAGAGGGGAAAGAGAGGGGATAAAAGGGAAATACGGGACACAAGGCTAGGAAATAAGTGTATGGAGGAGGGGAAAGGAGCAAGGTGACTCGGATGGTGGGAGATAGTGGGAGAAATGTGTGCACAGCGGTGTGGGATGTGGGCAGAGGAAAGAGAGACGTTTGGGGTTGGGGGGTATTACTTGAAATTGGAGAATCCAATGTTCATGCCATTGTGTTTTAAGCTACCCAAAGGGAATATGAGGTGCTGTTCCTCCAGTTTGGGTGTGGCCTCATTCTGGCAATGGAGGAGCCAAGGACAGAGAAGTTGGTATGGGAATTAAAATAATCAGCACACAGGGTCTCCAGCTCCTCTCATGTAGGTTTATGGTAGAAGGAATCAAAAGAGAGTTGATGGGTGTGTGGGAGGGAATAAAATTGCAGGAGAACAGGAAAATACGAAGAGTGGGAATAGGACTGATGGGATTAGACGCAAAATGCTAGAGTACTCAGCGGGACAGGCTAATTGATTTCCCCTCTGGTTCATTTACCGGTTATCTGAAGTTTGTACCATATGGTTACTAACCAACTTCTTCTTCTTCTTAGGTACACACTAATGCTGGAGAAACTCAGCAGGTGCAGCAGCATCTATGGAGCGAAGGAAATAGGCAACGTTTCGGGCCGAAACCCTTCTCTTCTTCTTCTTGCATATGGTGTGCACAGCCTAAAGTTGTAGGTCAACTTGTTCTATTTGATCTTGTTTGTGCACGTCAGGTTGATTGCATTAGTCGAAACAGGGTGGACCACATGAAGGTTGCAATCTCCCACCCCCGCTATCCAGCTCAATTGTCGGAACAGAATGTACTTGCATTCTTTAGAAATGCCTTTTGATTACTTTTTATGGGGAGGTTTTTTGGTCGTTAATATTTTACCACTTAATCATAGCAGTTATTTGGTTTTATCATTCAAATGTTGTATTGGACACATAAACTGAAATTGAGTGAAAAAAGAGACACAATTAACTGCAGATGCTGGAATCTTGAGCAAAACACAAAGTGCTGGAGGAACTCAACAGGTCAGGCAGCGTCCGTGAAGATATACAAAATTCCAAATCTGAGTGCTAACCTACCAGTGGCAAGTCTTCCCTCTCAAAGTCCAAAGCAATTCTAATTCTATCAAAAGCCAGAAGCAAACACATTGAAATAGTAAAAGTTCTTGTGTCCAGCAGTATCAACTACATTATTTGCACTTTGCTTCTAATTTGAAGATAGCAGCTAAGAAGTTGTGGTTCCTGTGCTGTACTGTTCTATATAAACCCAGCAGTGTTCTCTCCCTTGAAAGAGTGAGAGCATGCTGTTCATTGGGGATTACACAATATTTAGCTCCATTCATAACTCCCGAAATGGTCCACCCCTTTGCAGCAACAGGTAACATACAGTGGCTTGCAAAAGTATTCATACCCCTTGAACTTTTCCACATTTTGTCACGTTACAACCACAAACGTAAATGTATTTTATTGGGATTTTATGTGATAGACCAACACAAAGTGGCGCATAATTGTGAGGTGGAAGGAAAATGATACATGGTTTTCAAATTTTTTTACAAATAAAAAACTGAAAAGTGTTGCGTGCAAAAGTATTCAGCCCCCTTTACTCTGATACCCCTAAATAAAATCCAGTGCAACCAATTGCCTTCAGAAATCACATAATTAGTAAATAGAGTCCACTTGTGTGTAATCTAATCTCAGTATAAATACAGCTGTTCTGTGAAGGCCTCAGAGGTTTGTTAGAGAACATTAGTGAACAAACAGCATCATGAAGCCCAAGGAACACACCAGACAGGTCAGGGATAAAGTTGTGGAGAAGTTTAAAGCAGGGTTAGGTTATAAAACAATATCCCAAGCTTTGAACATCTCACGGAGCACTGTTCAATCCATCATCCGAAAATGGAAAGAGTATGGCACAACTGCAAACCTACCAAGACATGGCCGTCCACCTAAACTGACAGGCCGGGCAAGGAGAGCATTGATCAGAGAAGCAGCCAAGAGGCCCATGGTAACTCTGGAGGAGCTGCAGAGATCCACAGCTCAGGTGGGAGAATCTGTCCACAGGACAACTATTAGTCGTGCACTCCACAAATCGGGCCTTTATGGAAGAGAGGCAAGAAGAAAGCCATTGTTGAAAAAAAGCCATAAGAAGTCCCGTTTGCAGTTTGCCACAAGCCATGTGGGGGACACAGCAAACATGTGGAGGAAGGTGCTCTGGTCAGATGAGACCAAAATTGAAGTTTTTGGCCTAAATGCAAAACGCTATGTGTGGCGGAAACCTAACACTGCACATCACCCTGAACACACCATCCCCACTGTGAAACATGGTGGTGGCAGCATCATGCTGTGGGGATGCTTTTCTTCAGCAGGGACAGGGAAGCTGGTCAGAGTTGATGGGAAGATGGATGGAGCCAAATACAGGGCAATCTTGGAAGAAAACCTGTTAGAGTCTGCAAAAGACGTGAGACTGGGGCGGAGGTTCACCTTCCAGCAGGACAACGACCCTAAACATACAGCCAGAGCTACAATGGAATGGATTAGATCAAAGCATATTCATGTGTTAGAATGGCCCAGTCAAAGTCCAGACCTAAATCCAATTGAGAATCTCTGGCAAGACTTGAAAATTGCTGTTCACAGACGCTCTCCATCCAATCTGACTGAGCTTGAACTATTTTGCAAAGAAGAATGGGCAAAAATGTCAGTCTCTAGATGTGCAAAGCTGGTAGAGACATACCCCAAAAGACTTGCAGCTGTAATTGCAGCGATAGGTGGTTCTACAAAGTATTGACTCAGGGGGGCTGAATACTTTTGCACGCGACACCTTTCAGTTTTTTATTTGTAAAAAAATTTGAAAACCATGTATCATCTTCCTTCCACTTCACAATTATGCGCCACTTTGTGTTGGTCTATCACATAAAATCCCAATAAAATACATTTACGTTTGTGGTTGTAACGTGACAAAATGTGGAAAAGTTCAAGGGGTATGAATACTTTTGCAAGCCACTGTATATGCTTCATCTGATATGTTGCAGGTAATGTTTGAGCTACATCTTTATCCAGATACAAATCAGCCTATCCTGCAGGACTTCCAACAATATTCCCCAACTGAGCAACTAAAAGAGGAGAAAAATGTCTGTTGAGCATTTTTGAAAGTACATTTTAATGATGGAATATGTTATACTTGAATCAGGATTTTCTATTTAAATATTGTACTTGGATCAAGACGCAAGTACAATTGGGACTGTGAATAAGATTGTACAGGAAATGGGTTGTTATGATGGAATTCCACATTTAGAATAGGTATGTAGATATTGAAAGAATAAAACTTGCATTTGTGTAGTGCCTTTTGTGACATGCACCATTGGGCCAAGCCTTTTTTTGTAAGGTAGGAAATTTGACCATCATTTTACAAAGCACATCCCATAAAGAGCAATGAGATAAAAACTATTTGTTTCATTGATGGTGCTTGAATGATGAATATTGGCCAGGACACCAAAATGAGTTTCCCTATGATTCTTCAAACATTCCTGGATATATTTTCCCACAATCTTAAAGGACATACAGGCACTGATTTATTGTGTCAGTTGACAGGAGGAAAGAGTATTATCGCTGAACCACAACGGTCATCAGCTGAAATGATCAGGGAACGTTCAGAAGCAGTAAAGGCATGTCTACAAATTGTCTACAATATTGTTATAGTAAATTAATGAAATTGTAATGTATGGGCTGTGCAGTAAAAAACCACATAACAATGATTTACTTGTAGGATATGTTGTTGATTATTTTGATTGTTATATTTTCAGCATTGATAGGGTATGGACAATTCAGTAGTTTTCATTTTTGTGTCGCATTTTCTTTTGTGCAGAAATTTAGAACATGGTAAGCATTTTAGGCAGTCTGAGTAGCATTGAATTTGGCAATCCTTACCACTCTTTTGTGCTGACCTGACAATCTCACTGAGCCAGTCCCCAATCTCACATATTTTCAAAAGCCCACACTGATTATTGTTTTATGTTTAACAGGATAGACTATGATTTTTCATATTATTTGTATAGCAGTTTAAAAAGGCTTAAAACTCCAATGAACTCTGAATTTAGTGCAGCAAGTAGAATCGCTGCCTTGTAGTGTCCGAGACCTGGATTTAATTTGTCGTCAGTGTGGGGTTTGCACGTTCTCCCTGTGTCCGCACATTCCCTCTGTGTCTGCATGTTTACTGCTGGGTGCTCCAACATCCTCCCATGTCCCAAAGATGTGCAGATTGGTGGGCGAATGTGAGAACATGGGGAGAATAAGAAAAATGGCACTAACGTAGGACTAGTGCAAATGGTGTTTGATAGGGTCTCACACAAGCTAAGGAACCTGTATCCTGTCTAACGAAAAAGGTCTGAAGAAGGGTCTCGACCCAAAACATCACCCATTCCTTCTCTCCAGAGATGCTGCCTGTCCCGCTGAGTTACTCCAGCATTTTGTGTCTACCTTCGATTTAAACCAGCATCTGCAGTTCTTTCCTACACAACCTGTATCCATGCTGTATTTCTCTCTGGCTCTAAAATAAACCAGGGTTTGCTGTGCTAACGATGTGAAGGTTAGTGGCCTTCAGGTGATTATGCCCAATAATCTCATTCAAATGTATAAAACTGCAGGTAGCTCTGTGGCCCTGAACCTCAGTTTTAAAAATATACTGTGACCCATTTTATTCCATTCCCAAATGTTCGTATTTCCCACACAGACTGAAGGCTTCCTTTTATTTTCCTTTACAAAGTCAGCAAACTGGTTTAGCATGCAAGTAATACAAAAAAAGTTTTACTCCAGTCTAACTATCCCAAATAATAACAAGTCCAGAATTCTATGATTTCACGAGAAGCTGGCAATCTGCACTGGCAGCTGCTTGTAATGATCCCCATGGTAACTTGAACCAGTATTTTGGCATTACGTTAAGGAACAAATTACTTGCACTGCAGATGATGTGACTGAAGCCAGAGATCTCTTGTCAGCTGTTCCCAGGGCAGTATAGGCTCCTCGCATGTTACGTAGGGGTTACATTCCCGAAAAGCAGTGCATAAAAAACGAGTGAATTAAACATGCATCCAAACAGGTGTTAATTTGAGCGCGTTATTTAAAAAATACAGCGCGTAAATGAGGTTTTGGTATTAGTTCTTTCAAAAATGCATAAATCAAACACACAAGGTACATGTACTGCCATTGCATTCCTTAACTCAAATAGTGCCTATACCGCTGGCAGGGATATGTGAAAATATGTCTCTCCTCTTCGATATGATGGATTCAAAGGCTTGATTTTGATTTGAATCTCCCTGAATTCGAAAGACTAAATTATTAAAGATTGCATAAACAGGAAAAATAAGGAGACAATATTACAAAACTGTAGAGAAAAAAGAGAGCAATAAAGATTATGAAAACCACAGAAGATGTAAAGCAGCTGGGAATTTACTGAGAAATACAAGTTAATAGCTACCAGTTAAGAGAATGAACATTTAAAAAATGTACTGTAGCGGCGCCTGCTAGCGCACGCAGACATCGAACCCGACATTCGGAAGCCACGGTCACGTGACTCGTGAGGGGCTGCTTGTTTTGCGCGGTTTTTCACTTGCGCGCGTTAGTTCAGCGCTGACCACCGTTGTGGGCAGATGTGTCTGAAAAGCCTGTATGCTGGATATTGAACTTTCGAATAAAGATCTGTTGAAAACTCCAGTAGTCGTTTCTCAGAACACTAAATTGGTGACCCCGACCTGTCTAGCCGTCGTTAGACAAGAAGAATTATGCAGGAAGAGAGTGTTCCCGCAGAATCGGCCAGCATGAGGCAGGGCTCACTGGCCTTCAAACTGCCAGCCTTTTGGCCTGATCAACCTCAGGTGTGGTTCGCCCATGTTGAAGCACAGTTTCATCTACATCGCATCGACGACGACGACACCATGTATTTTCATGTGGTAGGAGCATTACCACAGGACTGTGCCTCGAGGCTGTTGCCTTATATCAGAGACCCTCCGTCCAGCGGCAAGTACGAAGGGTTGAAAGCCCTGTTATTTCATGCTTACGGTCTTACCCGTAGAGACAGGGCGGCAAGACTGCTACATAAGGACTGTATCGCCAACCGAAGGCCATCGACGATCATGGCAAAGATGTTGGCCCTGATGGACGGGCACCGCCCCTGCCTGCTTTTCAAACAGGCGTTCTTAGAGCAGATGGCCGACGAAGTACAGCTAATGCTAGCGGGAGCCGATTTCAGCGACCCGCAGCGACGCGCGGAGAACTGTGGCGCACAGACGGCAGGACGTTTACGCTTTCGCCCGCCCCCTGGTCGCACAAGGGGTGCAGCCAAACCGACATCGGGAGGAAGAAGAGACCCAGCCCAGCGTCGAAGAGGAATCGCCGCGGTCAGTGGTCTACAGTCAACGCAGATGGTGCTACTACCACCAACGATACGGACCCGAAGCTCGAAGATGTCGGAGCCCTTGTTCGTTTCCGGGAAATGCCACGGCCGATCGTCCATAGAGGCAAACGCGATCGGCCCCAACGTACGCCTCTTTGTCCGCGATCACCTTTCCGGCCACCGTTTCCTGGTGGACTCCGGTGCCCATGCTAGTATCCTGCCTCCAAGCGCCCGAGACGTTCGTGCTGGTAAGGTGGGACCTGTCCTCTCGGCCGTAAACGGGAGCGTTATACGCACTTACGGAACGCGGACCGCGAATCTAAATTTCTACTCCCACCAGTACAGGGGGAAGTTTATCGTTGCTGACGTCGCCCAACCAATCCTGGGGGCCGATTTCTTGCGTGCGTTCTCCCTGTTAGTCGATGTGCGAGGTGATCGCATGGTCCCTGTGTCGGACCCACGCCCCGCCAAGCAGCGCAACCCATCAACGCCCCTACAGCAACTGGTCGAGGTAGCTGAGATCCAGCAACCTTTCGCAGCCCTGCTCGCCGACTTTCCAGGGTTGCTCACGCCTCGGTTCGACGGGGCCGTGCCCCGTCATGGCGTGGTCCACCACATTCCCACCGATGGACCGCCGGTACACGCCCGCCGTCTCCCGCCCGATAAACTGCGCATCGCACGAGACGAGTTCCAACTTATGGAGGATTGTCCGGCGGTCGGATAGCCCTTGGGCTTCCCCGCTACACATGGTGCCCAAAGCGTCCGGGGGCTGGAGACCTTGCGGTGATTACAGGCGTTTGAACGCAGTAACTACAGCCGATCGGTATCCAGTCCCGAACATCCAGGAGATCTCGGCCCATCTGGAAGGTGCGACCATCTTCTCGAAGGTCGACCTCATCCGCTGGTATAATCAAATCCCAGTCCACCCTGACAACGTCCCTAAAACGAGCCACCATTACCCCTTTCGGCCTTTTCGAATGGCTCAGAATGCCTTTTGGCTTGCAGAACGCTGCTCAGGCATTCCAAAGGCTAATGGATCAGGTCGGCCGATGTTTGCCATTTATCTTCATCTACGTGGATGATATCCTGGTAGCCAGCAGCTCGCAAGCGGAGCATGTCAAGCACCTCCGCCTACTTTTCGAATGGCTGCGCAAACACGGGTTGGTGATCAACCCTGAGAAGTGCCAGTTCGGACTGCGCTCCATCTCTTTCTTAGGGCATAGCATCACCTCTCATGGAGCGCAGCCACTGCCCGAGAAAGTCGACACTATCCGTCGTTTCCCCAAGACTCTATTGGTCAAGGGTC
Organism: Malacoraja senta; assembly: GCA_038087875.1. Lineage (NCBI taxonomy): Eukaryota > Metazoa > Chordata > Chondrichthyes > Rajiformes > Rajidae > Malacoraja > Malacoraja senta. The sequence continues at coordinate 144,233,575 of CM075977.1, forward strand.
TGCAAGAGTTTATCAGGATGGTTAACTTCTACCACCGATTCGTCCCGTCTGCAGCCGCCATCATGCGGCCGTTGTTCCAATGCCTGGCCGGTTAGCCCAAAGACCTGGTCTGGTCCAAAGAGGCACAGAAAGCCGAGGGGGCTAAGACCGCATTGGCCAACGCCACTATGCTGGAACACCCTAGGGCGTCAGCCCAAGTGGCCCTCACCGTGGACGCCTCCGACGTCGCGATAGGCGCCGTCCTCGAGCAGCGTGCAGGTAATCGCTGGGTGCCGCTGGCATTTTTCAGCAGGCAACTGCGAGCCCCTGAATTTAAATACAGCGCTTTCGACAGGGAGCTCCTTGCGCTTTACCTAGCGATCCAGTCATTTTCGTTATTTCCTGGAGGGGCGCGTTTCACTGCGTTCACCGACCACAAGCCGCTATCGTTCGCTTTGACCAAGGTGTCTGACTCTTGGACTGCCAGACAGCAACGGCACCTTGCCTACATTTCCGAATTTACATCAGACATTCGACATGTGGCAGGAAAGCTGAATGTTGTGGCCGGCGCATTGTCCCATCCAGCGCTGCCCGAAGTTTCAGCGCTTAGTCTCGGCGTTGATTACGAGGAGCTGGCAGCCGCCCAACGGGCAGACTATGGGGATTGATCTATGGGGATTTATCACAATGCTGAATCAGGACTGAATCTGGTTGAAGTGCCATGCGGCGCCTTCGGCGTGCAAGTCCTTTGTGATATTTCCACCGGTAAAGCCCGTCCTATTGTCCCGGTCGCTTGACGGCGTCGGATTTTCGATACCATCCACAGCCTAGCGCACCCGTCCATTCGCGCCACCTCTGCCTTGGTCGCGGCGAAGTTCGTCTGGCATGGGTTAAGGAAGCAAGTCGCTGCATGGGCTCGTTCCTGCATCCCATGCCAGACCTCCAAATTGCAGAGACATGTGCACCCACCGGTCCAGGATTTCGCCGTCCCGGACGGCAAGTTCCTGCACATCCATGTCAACCTGGTAGGTACCTTGCCCTGTTCGCGCGGGGTTACCCACTTACTGACTATCGTAGACAGGTTTACCAGGTGGGCGGAGGCAATCCCGTTGACGGATACCTCCGCTGAGGCATGCGCGAGGGCTATTGTATCGCATTGGGTCGCTCGTTTCGGGGTCCCCTCAGATATTACCACAGATCGTGGGGCCCAGTTCACGTCCTCCCTGTGTTGTGGTATGGCGCAGCAATATGACGTGAAGCTGCATCAAACTACCGCTTATCACCCGGAGTCCAACGGGTTGGTTGAACGGTTCCATGGGCACCTTAAGTCGGCGTTAAAAGCCAGACTCACCGGCCCTGATTGGGTCGACCAGTTACCTTGGGTCCTCCTGGACATCAGAACAACGCCTAAGGAGGACCTCAAAGCCTCCTCGGCCGAGTTGGTTTATGGCTCGGTTTTGCGGGTTCCCGGGGATTTCTTGCGTGTCCCCCAGGATCAGGAGATTTCTACCTCACAGTTGTTGGCGGACCTCCGCGAGCGGGCGCACGCCTTGGTCCCGGTTCCCACTTCCCGGCATGGTTCGTCTTCGGTACATGTGCCTACTATGTTACGGGATTGTGCTTATGTTTTTCTCCATAGTGACGCTTATCGCTCGCCGTTACAGCGGGTGTATGAGGGTCCGTACATGGTACTCAGTACTGGTGTCTCGAAGTTCACGTTGGACATGGGTGGCAAGGAGGAATTTGTCTCCGTGAGCCGCCTTAATCCTGCACACGTTGACGAGGATTGCCCAGTGACAGTGGCTACTCCACGGTGTAGAGGACGTCCACCTGCTGTTTTACCGCCCTCTGCACCTGTTACCTCCGGTCGCGTTTCTCCGGTCCCGTTTGTTACGCCCATCCCTCGTTCGTGTTTTTCAGCCCCTCCGGTCCTGTTGTGCCGGTCCCAAATGTCACCATCGCCCCTCGACCTCAGAGTACGCGTTCCGGTCGAACCGTGCGTTTCAGTACAGTGGATTCTGGGGGGGGGGCATGTAGCGGCGCCTTCTAGCGCACGCAGATATCGAACCCGCCGTTCGGAAGCCGCGGTCAATTGACTCGGGAGGGGCTGCTTGTTTCGCGCGTTTTTTCACTTGCACGCGTTAGTTCAGCGCTGACCACCGTTGTGGGCAGACGTGTCTGAAAAGCCTGTATGCTGGATATTGAACTTTCGAATAACGATCTGTTGAAAACTCCAGTAGTCGTTTCTCAGACCACTAAAGTACTACATATAACTACAAGCAAAATTGACTAGAAAATACAATAGATTTGCTTTGTATTTGCTCCCTCCCTAATGATCACCATCTGTTATGTCTTTTGATGACACTTGAATGGGCTTTTATTTGTAAAAGTGTGTCCATCGCAGGGCCACACCTGCGGAGGCAGACCCATTACTTCCAGGGAGAGTTACATTGCTTCATAACTCTCAGAAAAGTTTCACTGATTATTTTCATATCTTACATTCCTTTCAATTTAATTTTTTTGATTTTTTTCTTGATTTGCACTTACCAGGCAGGAGATTTAAAATTGTTATTTTTGCTCAGGCACAATATTTCAAAAGTGTAAAGATAATTCTCTCCTTTCCCATATACTTCCAGACTGTAGGCTCCTTCAATGCCGACATTTACCTGTTTACATATGTGTTCTGTTCATATTTTTAATCTTATTTTTTCTCAAATTTTTCTTCTTTAAAATTGCATTCCTATCTTTTTAATCTTTGAGATCTACAGTCTGGTGAGGAATGGCAAAGTACAGAATGAAGCTGGAAAGAGGGCAGAGCGGATTTAATAAGGTTGTTGCCAGGACTCAAGGACATCATTTAAACATTGTCATTGTACCTGCCATTGTAGCTTCCTCTGCAGATTGTTCTATATACCCACCACCCTTTTATTTAAAGTTGCTCCTCGGGTCCATTTTAAATCTTTCCTCTCCCATCTTAAACCTATGCCCTCTAATTTTAGACACTGAGAAAAGAACTGTGACCATCCACATTATCTACATCCCTCATAATTGTATACATCTTTGTAAGGTCATCTCAGTGAATCCTATACTCCCAGGAGAAAAGTTCTAGTCTATCCAGCCTCTCCTCATAACTCAAGCTCTGCAGTGCAGGTAACATTCTCATGAATCTCTTCTTCACTCATTCCAGCATATTGACCAGAACTGTGCATAATACTCTAAGTGTGGTCTGGTCTCACCAATAGCTGGTACAGTTGCAACATGATTACCCAGCTCCTGTGCTCTATTGGCTTGACCGATGAAGGCAAATAAGCCAAACACCTACTTCACTACTCTGTCAACCTGTGTCATTTCAGGAATCACAGTCCCTGCACCTCTATGTTTCAAGGTTTCAAGGTCAGTATATTGTCACATGTACCAATTAAGGTACAGTGAAATTTGAGTTACCATGCAGCCATACTAAGTAAAATGCAACAAGACACACAACCACATAAAAGTTAACATAAACATCCATCACAGTGGATTCCACATTCCTCACTGTGATGGAAGGCAATTAAGTTCAATCTTCTTCCCCTTGTTCTCCTGCAGGCGGGACAGTCGAACCATCTGCAGTCGGGGCGATCTAAGCCCCTGCAGCTGATGATCCGAAGCCCTCGCGTCAGGGTGATTGAAACACCCGCGTCGGGGCGGTTGAAACTCTCTCCGCGGCATGGAGCTCCCGATTCAGCCTCTTCTTACCAGAGACACCGGGCTTCACGATGTTAAAGTCCACAGGCCCCACGGTTGGAAGTTCGATCCCCGCAAAGGGATCACAAGCTCCGCGATGTTAAAGTCCCACAGACTCCTGCGGCTTGGAGCACCCGTCGTTCTCCAGGAAAGGCCGCACCACTCCACAATGTTAGGCCGCAGTGGGGACGGAGATACGATATGGAAAAAAATTGCATCTCCGTCGAGGTAATAGATTGAAAAATTGTTTCCCCCAACCCCCCTCCCACCCCCCATAAAACAAACCAAGGAACACTAAAACATACTTTTTAACACATACTAAAAATAACAAAAGAAGAAAGGACAGACGAACTGTTGGCGAGGCAGCCACCCTTTCACTGTTAGTTTAGTTTAGTTTAGAGATACAGCGCGGGAACAGGCCCTTCGGCCCACCGAGACCACACCGACCAGTGATCTCTGAACATTAACTCTATCCTACACACACTAGGGGGAATTTTTTAACTTTTACCAAGCCAATTTATCTACATACCTGTATGCCTTTGGAGTGTGGGAGGAAACCAAAGATCTCGGTGAAAACCCATGCGGTCATGGGGAGAACGTACAAACTCCATACAGACAGCATCTTGCAGCGTCAGACAGATCTCTGGCGCTGCAAGTAATTTAAGGTAGCAACTCTACCGCTGTGCCACCCATGCTCGTGTTATACAACATTCTTCAGAGCCCCACCATTAACAGTGTAAGTCCTACCCTGTTTAACTTACAAAAGTGCCACATCTCACACTTGTCTGAATTAAATTCCATCTGCCATTCCTTAACCCATTTTCCCAGTTCATTTAGATCCCATTGTAATCTTCTTCCCTGTTCACGACATTGTCTGGCTTCTCATGGAAATAAAATATTGTTTAGATAGAAGTTCAATTAATGCAAAAATGTTTACAGTTAACACAAAGTACAAGAGAATCATCGCAGGTTTATTGAGAGGTGCTTATTTGTTAAGGGTTTTCACATTGTTGGGAAACATGGAGGCAGTTTTACTCTCACAATCAAGTATCTTTTTTACGAGTTCATTCAAAAGTGACTTATTTTGTTATTACAATTAAAGAGCTTCATACATCCTTACCAATTGATACAGAACTCTATGTACCATTTTATTTTTCCTCGTGTTCCACAGACTCATTACCCCAATTATGCCAACCTATCTAACTCCCCTGTCCTTAAGCACAAATCTCAAATTTTCATACTCATCTACAAATCTCTCTGTATCTTCCTCTACACACAATTTTCTTTGTTGCTTTGACACTGGGTGAATTTTCTCATTGATCTATTACGCACCACATTTCTCTTGATGCCTATGCGTTCCAAACACTCGTCAAGAATTTTCTTTCCAACCATATATTTAATCGGCACCTCTAACCCTTTTCTCTTTGTCTAGAGCTTTTCTATGAATGTCAATAGTGATACATCTGACTTCAAAGAAACTTCAGCGACACCACCTAAAATGAATTCACTCCCCCAAAAATGTCAGAATTGGCCTATCAGCAGTATCTTCTATGAAGATAATTAATTTTTTACGGGTATTCAGTTTTAAGATTGCACAGTTTGAATGGCTGGAGGGGCTAACGTCTACTCTTTGTTCCCAGTTTCTTGCTGTGTGATTAACAGAGTCATGGAGAGAAGCCCAGTGGTCAGAGTTCAAAAGCTGCCTATTATTTCAATTAAGTTTCACTGTATAACTTGCATATCCTCACAATGAATAGGTCCAAAGGGTGCTTGTTTTATTGAAAACTAATTATTGATAGCAATCAATAATTTTGTGACTAAATGTGAAGCGAGTAGAAATTTGCCCACTAAACTCGAAAGTAAATGTTCTGCTGTTAATGTCTCATTAGCCTGGAATAAATTTACACATATTTCTGATTGCTTCAGTTTTTGTCTAGATATTCATCAGCTTGAAAAACAGCAGTTAGTGTCTGGGAGTATCTGCTCCCAATGGTGTATAAAAGGAAGACAGGCAGTACCAGAGTGGCCACTCAGATGCTGTTGTTTTGGGAGAGGCTGTGTTATGTGGCGAAGTGCCGTGTTTGAGGGGAAGTGCTGAGAGAAATAGATCAGGTGGTTGCACAGAATCTCTTGCCCAGAGTAGGGGAATCGAGGACCAGAGGACATAGGTTCAAGGTCAAGGGGAAAGATTTACTAGGAATCTGAAGGGTAACATTTTCATACAAAGGGTGGTGGGTGTATGGAACAAGCTGCCAGAGGAGGTAGTTGAGGCTGGGACTATCTCAACGTTTAAGAAACAGTTATACAGGTACGTGGATAGGACAAGTTTGGAGGGATATGGACCAAGCACAGGCAGGTGGGACTAGTGTAGCTGGGACATGTGTGGGCAAATTGGGCCGAAGGGCCTGTTTCCACACTGTATCACTCTATGACTCTATTTTGTCTTGTGAAATTGCGACGAGGAGGCTGAACGGAGGCAGTAGGTAAGATAAGGTAAGGTCTTTTAAAGTCTATTTTTTCACCAGCTCCTCCTTAGTCGGGATGGCAGTTAGGGCAGTGGTCTGATCCTCCTGCAGGATATGGTAGATCGGGGAAACCTCCAGGATTACATGTGTGGGAAGTGTGGCCAGCTGCAACTCCTTACTGGAAGGGAAGTGGACTGAAGGGAAGTGGAGCTGCAGTTGACCGACCACAGGGTGGTCCTGGAGAAAGAGAGTGTCACAGAGAGGAGTTACAGTGAGGTCATCACACCTAAGATACAGGTAGAAAGTACTGTAGATGGATGACTGCCAGGAAAAAGGGTAGACAGAGAGTGGAGGACACCCCATTGGCCAATTCCCTTGAAAACACATATACCCTTTTGGATACTGTTGAGGGGGATGATTGTTCAGCCAATAGCAGCAGCAGCAGTTAGGTCTGTAGCATCAGGCCAGGCCCCGATGTGCAGAGTGGAAGGGTAAAGTGATAAAAGGTAAAGTCAGGCAGAACATGGAATCTTGAACCAAGTGTTGGAGGGACTCAGTGGATCAGGCAGCATCTGGTGAGGGAATGGAGAGGTGATGTTTCAGGTCAGGTCCCTTCTTCAGACAGATACATCTTTGATGTTACCTTCTGCCTGATAGTTAGATATTGTCGCTTCTTTGTGAAAGATCCACAAGTCTCCAGGATCATCAGCCTCCATCATTGACCTGAGTCTTCAAAGATTTCTAGTTCAATTTCTGGCCACTGCTATAAGCAACCAGAGAGAATCGAACATGATCATATTCAAAACAATGGCATACTTTGTTGCTTTGCATTTGGTCTACTGGTTATGGGAACTCAGAGACAGGACGCTTAGGCTGTTTGACTGACAAACAGGAATTAGACAATTGGCTTATGAAAAACCTACTGGCTTTCCAATTGAAGTGGAAAGACAGTGTGTCACTTGAATGGCCATTTTGTAATTTATAGCAGGAGTGCGTGGGAAAGTCTATTGAAAGTGAAAGATCGTGCAGTAAAACATTCACAAATAACTAGAGATATCCCTGCACCACTATGGACGTGCTCCTTTAGTGATTCCAGAATCACTGGTGGGCAGAGGAGGGGGGTTAGCTCTGCTGGTGAGGGATGGAATTCAGTCCCTTGCGAGGGAAGATATAGGGACTGACGAGGTAGAGTCACTGTGGATTGAGTTGAGGAATTGCAAAGGCAAGAAGACACTAATTGGTGTTATTTACAGACCCCCAAATAGTAGCCCGGATGTAGGGTGTAAGTTGCAGCAGGAGTTAAAACTGGCATGTAACAAAGGTAATGCCACTGTGGTGATGGGGGATTTCAATATGCAGGTAGACTGGGAAAATCAGGTTGGTTCAGGACCCCAAGAAAGAGAGTTTGTAGAATGCCTCCGAGATGGATTCTTAGAGCAGCTTGTAATGGAGCCGACCAGAGAAAAGGCAATTCTGGATTTGGTGTTGTCCAATGAACCAGATATGATAAGAGAACTCGAGGTAAAGGAACCGCTTGGAGGTAGTGATCATAATATGATTAGTTTTAATTTGCAATTTGAGAAGGAGAATGTTAAATCGGAAGTGGCAATGATGCAGTTGAACAAAGGGGACTATGAAGGCATGAGAGGGGAGCTGGCCAAAGTAGATTGGAAATGGATCCTAGCAGGAATGATGGTGGAACTGCAATGGCAGGAATTTCTGGGCATAATCCAGAAGACGCAGGATCATTTCATTCCAAAAAGGAAGAAAGATTCTAAGGGGAGTAGGAGGCAACTGTGGCTGACAAGAGAAGTTAGGGATAGAATAAAACTAAAAGAAAAGATGTATAACACAAGAAAGAGTAGCCGGAAGCCAGAGGATTGGGAAACTTTCATCGGACAGCGGAAGGAAACAAAACGGGCAATACGGGCTGAAAAGATGAAGTATGAAGGGAAGCTGGCCAGGAATATAAAGAAGGACAGTAAAAGCTTCTTTAGATATGTTAAAGGAAAAAGAGTAGCAAAGTCAAATGTGGGTCCCTTGACGGCAGACACGGGTGAAATTATTATGGGCAACAAGGAAATGGCAGAAGAGTTGAATAGGTACTTCGGATCTCTTCACTAAGGAAGACACAAACAATCTCCCAGATGTACTGGAGGACAGAGGATCTAAGGGGGTAGAGGAACTGAAAGAAATTTTCATTAGGCGAGAAATAGTATTGGGTAGGCTAATAGATACATAGATACATAGAAAATAGGTGCAGGAGTAGGCTATTCGGCCCTTTAAGCCTACACCGCCATTCAATATGATCATGGCTGATCATCCAACTCAGTATCCCGTACCTGCCTTCTCTCCATACCCCCTGATCCCTTTAGCCACAAGGGCCACATCTAACTCCCTCTTAAATATAGCCAATGAACTGGCCTCAACTACCCTCTGTGGCAGAGAGTTCCAGAGATTCACCACTCTGCGTGAAAAATGTTTTTCTCATCTCGGTCTTAAAGGATTTCCCCCTTATCCTTAAGCTGTGACCCCTTGTCCTGGACTTCCCCAACATCGGGAACAATCTTCCTGCATCTATCCTGTCCAACCCCATAAGAATTTTGTAAGTTTCTATAAGATCCCCTCTCAATCTCCGAAATTCTAGCGAGTATAAGCCGAGTCTATCCAGTCTTTCTTCATATGAAAGTCCTGACATCCCAGGAATCAGTCTGGTGAACCTTCTCTGCACTCCCTCTATGGCAATAATGTCCTTCCTCAGATTTGGAGACCAAAACTGTACGCAATACTCCAGGTGTGGTCTCACCAAGTCCCTGTACAACTGCAGTAGAACCTCCCTGCTCCTATACTCAAATCCTTTTGCTATGAATGCTAACATACCATTCACTTTCTTCACTGCCTGCTGCACCTGCATGCCTACTTTCAATGACTGGTTTACCATGACACCCAGGTCTCGCTGCATCTCCCCTTTTCCTAATCGGCCACCATTTAGATAATAGTCTGCTTTCCTGTTTTTGCCACCAAAGTGGATAACCTCACATTTATCCACATTATACTGCATCTGCCAAACATTTGCCCACTCACCCAGCCTATCCAAGTCACCTTGCAGTCTCCTAGCATCCTCCTCACAGCTAACACTGCCCCCCAGCTTAGTGTCATCAGCAAACTTGGAGATGTTGCCTTCAATTCCCTCATCCAGTTCATTAATATAAATTGTAAATAGCTGGGGTCCCAGCACTGAGCCTTGCGGTACCCCACTAGTCACTGCCTGCCATTGTGAAAAGGACCCGTTTACACCTACTCTTTGTTTCCTGTTTGCCAGCCAGTTCTCTATCCACATCAATACTGAACCCCCAATACCGTGTGCTTTAAGCTTGTATACTAATCTCTTATGTGGGACCTTGTCGAAAGCCTTCTGAAAGTCCAGATACAACACATCCACTGGTTCTCCCCTATCCACTCTACTAGTTACATCCTCGAAAAATTCTATAAGATTCGTCAGACATGATTTACCTTTCGTAAATCCATGCTGACTTTGTCCAATGATTTCACCACTTTACAAATGTGCTGCTATCCCATCTTTAATAACTGACTCTAGCAGTTTTTCCACTACCGATGTTAGACTAACTGGTCAGTAATTCCCCGTTTTCTTTCTCCCTCCCTTCTTAAAAAGTGGGGTTACGTTTGCTACCCTCCAATCCTCAGGAACTACTCCAGAATCTAAAGAGTTTTGAAAAATTATCACTAATGCATCCACTATTTCTGGAGCTACTTCGTTAAGTACTCTGGGATGCAGCCTATCTGGCCCTGGTGATTTATCGGCCTTTAATCCATTCAATTTACCCAACACCAGTTCCCGACTAACCTGGATTTCACTCAGTTCCTCCATCTCCTTTGACCCGCGGTCCCCTGCTATTTCCGGCAGATTATTTATGTCTTCCTTAGTGAAGACGGAACCGAAGTAGTTATTCAATTGGTCCGCCATATCCTTGTTCCCCATGATCAATTCACCTGTTTCTGACTGCAAGGGACCTACATTTGTTTTAACTAATCTCTTTCTCTTCACATATCTATAAAAACTTTTGCAGTCAGTTTTTATGTTCCCTGCCAGTTTTCTTTCATAATCTATTTTCCCTTTCCTAATTAAGCCCTTTGTCCTCCTCTGCTGGTCTCTGAATTTCTCCCAATCCTCTAGTATGCTGCTTTTTCTGGCTAATTTGTACGCATCATCTTTTGCTTTGATACTATCCCTGATTTCCCTTGTTATCCACGGATGCACTACCCTCCCTGAATTATTCTTTTGCCAAACTGGGATGAACAATTTTTGTAGTTCATCCATGCAGTCTTTAAATGCCTTCCATTGCATATCCACCGTCAACCCTTTTAGAACTAATTGCCAGTCAATCTTGGCCAATTCGCGTCTCATACGCTCAAAGTTACCTTTCTTTAAGTTCAGAACCATTGTTTCTGAATTAACAATGTCACTCTCCATCCTAATGAAGAACTCAACCATATTATGGTCACTCTTGCCCAAGGGGGCATGCACAACAAGACTGCTAACTAACCCTTCCTCATTACTCAATACCCAATCTAGAATAGCCTGCTCTCTCGTTGGTTCCTCTACATGTTGGTTTAGATAACTATCCCGCATACATTCCAAGAAATCCTCTTCCTCAGCACCCCTGCCAATGTAGATTGAAGTCACCCATTATAACTGTTTTGCCTTTGTTGCACGCATTTCTAATTTCCTGTTTGATGCCATCCCCAACTTCACTACTACTGTTAGGTGGCCTGTACACAACACCCACCAGCGTTTTCTGCCCCTTAGTGTTTCGCAGCTCTACCCATACCGATTCCACATCCTCCAAGCTAATGTCCTTCCTTTCCACTGCGTTAATCTCCTCTCTAACCAGCAATGCTACCCCACCTCCTTTTCCTTTCTCTCTATCCCTCCTGAATATTGAACATCCTTGGATGTTCAGCTCCCAGCCTTGGTCACCCTGGAACCATGTCTCCGTGATCCCAACTATATCATAATCATTAATAGCTATCTGCACGTTCAACTCATCCACCTTATTACAAATGCTCCTTGCATTGAGACACAAAGCCTTCAGGCTTGTTTTTACAACGCTCTTACCCCTTTTACAATTATGTTGAAAAGTGGCCCTTTTTGATTTTTGCCCTGGATTTGTCTGCCTGCCCCTTTTACTTTTCACCTTGCTACCTATTGCTTCCGCTCCCATTTTACACCCCCCTGTTTCTCTGCTCACCCATTTAAGAACCCCACCACCTCTTATTCTCTGTTTATTATGTTTTTCTTCTTTCCCCCCTACATGTTGGGTCTGAGTGCTTCCCTTCTCTGCCTCCTGCCTCACACACTGTCTACTAGCTTTCTCTATTTGAGTCCCTCCCCCCAGCCGTTCTAGATTAAAGTCTCCCCAGTAGCCTTAGCAAATCTCCCCGCCAGGATATTGGTCCCCCTCGGGTTCAAGTGCAACCCATCCTTTTTGTACAGGTCGCACCTTCCACAAAAGAGGTCCCAATGATCCAGAAATTTGAATCCCTGCCCTCTGCACCAGTCCTTCAGCCACGCATTTATCCTCCACCTCGCTCCATTCCTACTCTCACTGTCGCGTGGCACAGGCAGTAATCCCGAGATTGTTACCTTTGCGGTCCTTCTCTTAAACTCCCCTCCTATCTCCCTAAATTCTCCTTTCAGGACCTCTTCTCTTTTTTTACCTATGTCATTGGTACCTATATGTACCACGACCTCGGGCTCCTCTCCCTCCCCTTTCAGGATATCTTGGACACGTTGAGACACATCACAGACCCTGGCACCAGGGAGGCAAACTACCATCCGGGTCTCCCGACTGCATCCACAGAATCGCCTGTCTGACCCCCTAACTATAGAGTCCCCTATAACTAATGCCCTCCTCTTCTTTTCCTTACCATTCTGAGCAACAGGACCGGTCTCTGTACCGGAGGCCCGGCCGCTGTCGCTACCCCCAGGTAGGCTGTCCCCCCCAACAGTACTCAAACAGGAGTACTTATTGTCAAGGTGTACAGCCACCGGGGTACTCTCTAGTCCCTGCCTGTGCCCCTTGCCTCTCCCAACCGTGACCCACTTGCCTGCCTCCTGTGGTCTTGGAGTGACCACCTCCCTGTAACTCCTCTCAATGACTTCCTCGCTCTCCCTGACCAGACGGAGGTCATCGAGCTGCTGCTCCAGGTTCCTAATACGGTCCCTTAGGAGCCCCATCTCGATGTACCTGGCGCAGATGTGGACGTCTGTAAGGCTGTCAGATTCCTTGATCTCCCACATCTGACATCCAGAACAACAAACTGCCCTGGCCCTCATACTCCCCTTACCCTGGATATAATACAAAACAAACTGCTACAATACAATCAGAAGGGATCTGACTCCGAATCAGCTGCTCCCTCTTGTCTGCTTCCACCAATCAGCGGCTTCCTTAAGCCCACTTGTTTTTGAAGTGCGAGTGGAACTTGGAACGTTACAGATTTTGGTTCCTCCCTCAGCGACCGCTCCAACGGCTCTCGGGTCTCTGTAAGGAACAAGCCCCACGCTCGACTTTAACTCCTACCGCTCGGGTGTAGCTCCTCCCTCTGCGACCTCTCCAACGGCTCTCGGGCCTCTGTAAGGAACAAGCCCCACGCTCGACTTTAACTCCTACCGCTTGGGTGTAGCTCCTCCCTCTGCGACCTCTCCAACGGCTCTCGGGCCTCTGTAAGGAACAAGCCCCACGCTCGACTTTAACTCCTACCGCTCGGGTGTAGCTCCTCCCTCTGCGACCTCTCCAACGGCTCTCGGGCCTCTGTAAGGAACAATGGGACTGAAGGATGATAAATCCCCTGGGCCTGATGGTCTGCATCCCAGGGTCCTCAGGGAGGAGGCTCTAGAAATAGTGGACGCATTGGTGATCATTTTCCAATGTTCAATAGATTCAGGATCAGTTCCTGTGGATTGGAGGATAGCTAATGTTATCCCACTTTTCAAGAAAGGAGCGAGAGAGAAAACGGGGAATTACAGACCAGTTAGCCTGACTTCGGTGGTGGGAAAGATGCTGGAGTCAATTATTAAAGAGGTAATAATGGGGCATTTGGATAGCAGTAAAAGGATTAGTCCAAGTCAACATGGATTTATGAAAGGGAAATCATGCTTGACTAATCTTCTGGAATTTTTTGAGGATGTGACAAGTAAAATGGATGAAGGGGTGCCAGTGGATGTAGTGTATCTAGACTTTCAGAAAGCCTTTGATAAGGTCCCGCACGGGAGACTGGTGACTAAAATTAGAGCACATGGTATTGAGGGTAGGGTGTTGACATGGATAGAGAATTGGTTGGCAGACCGGAAGCAAAGAGTAGGAGTGAACGGGTCCTTTTCAGAATGGCAGGCAGTGGCAAGTGGAGTGCCGCAAGGCTCGGTGTTGGGGCCGCAACTGTTTACCATATATATTAATGATTTGGAAGAGGGAATTAGGAGCAACACTAGCAAGTTTGCGAATGACACAAAGCTGGGTGGCAGTGTGAACTGTGAAGAGGATGTTAGGTGGTTGCAGGGTGACCTGGACAGGTTGAGTGAGTGGGCAGATGCGTGGCAGATGCAATATAATATAGATAAATGTGAGGTTATCCACTTTGGCGGCAAAAACAAGGGGGCAGATTATTATCTCAATGGGGTTAGGTTAGGTAAGGGGGAGGTACAGCGAGACCTGGGTGTCCTTGTACACCGGTCACTGAAAGTTGGCGTGCAGGTACAGCAGGCAGTGAAGAAAGCTAATGGAATGTTGGCCTTCATAACAAGAGGATTTCAGTATAGGAGTAAAGAGGTTCTTCTGCAGTTGTATAGGGGTCTGGTAAGACCACATCTGGAGTATTGTGTACAGTTTTGGTCTCCTAATTTGAGGAAGGACATCCTTGTGATTGAGGCAGTGCAGCGTAGGTTCACGAGATTGATCCCTGGGATGGCGGGCTGTCATATGAGGAAAGATTGAAAAGACTAGGCTTGTATTCACTGGAGTTTAGAAGGATGCGGGGATATCTCATTATAGAAACATATAAAATTATAAAAGGACTGGACAAGCTAGATGCAGGAAAAATGTTCCCAATGTTGGGCGAGTCCAGATCCAGGGGCCACAGTCTTAGAATAAAGGGGAGGTCATTTAAGACTGAGGTGAGAAAAAATGTTTTCAACCAGAGAGTTGTGAATTTATGGAATTTATGTGGAGGCCAAATCACTGGATGGATTTAAGAGAGAGTTAGATAGAGCTCTAGGGGCTAGTGGAGTCAAGGGATATGGGGAGAAGGCAGGCACGGGTTATTGATTGGGGACGATCAGCCATGATTACAATGAATCGCGGAGCTGGCTCGAAGGGCCGAATGGCCTCCTCCTGCACTTATTTTCTATGTTTTCTATGTTTCTAAAATGAATGTCTAAAAGGAGAATGTGAGCAGAATTGGGGCTGCACCTCCTTGTAGCAAGAACAAGGTGATGGCAGTCATGAAAAGATGTGCAATTCTGCAGAAGGCTATTCAATGTACTTTTTCAATTTATACTCAGATAATGCGACTCCTGAAAGTGGGTTCGTTTCTTAACACAAGTTGAGACTGACAGGGTATCAGGTGTTTGCATGAATGCTCAGCTTTCCAATTTCTATCACTGTGGCTCCTCACTCAATATAATTTGAGGTTGTAAGTGATGGCAGATTAATAAATCAGGTGAAATACTTTATCACATCTGTCTTTCCATTCCCACGCATGCATCCTATAACAATAAATAAATTGCGGATGGAATTCAATGGGTCAAGCAGCATCTGTGGAGGGAAATGGGCAGGCGACATTTTTGTCAGGATCCTTCCAGCATATGTCAGATTCAGATTCAGATTCAACTTTATTGTCATTGTGCAGTGTACAGTACAGAGACAATGAAATGCAGTTAGCATCTCCCTAGAAGAGCGGCATAAATATGAGCAATACATAAATCTATTTACGTGCATACAGTCATAGTATTTTTTCCTGGTGGGAGGAGTGTCCGGGGGGGGGGGGGTGATTGGCAGTCACCGAGGTACAGTGTTGAATAGTGTAACAGCCGCAGGGAAGAAGCTGTTCCTGGACCTGCTGGTCCGGCAACGGAGAGACCTGTAGCGCCTGTGGTTGGGGTGAGAGCAGTCCTTGGTGATGCTGAGCGCCCTTCGCAGACAACGCTTGCTTTGGACAGACTCAATGGAGGGGAGTGAGGAACCGGTGATGCGTTGGGCAATTTTCACCACCCTCTGCAGTGCTTTCCGGTCGGAGACAGAGCAGTTGCCATACCATACTGTGATACAGTTGGTAAGGATGCTCTCGCTGGTGCAGCGGTAGAAGTTCACCAGAATCTGAGGAGACAGATGGACCTTCTTTAGTCTCCTCAGGAAGAAGAGACGCTGGTGAGCCTTCTTGACCAGAGTTGAGGTATTGTGGGTCCAAGAGAGGTCATCGGAGATGTTGACCCCCAGGAACCTGAAGCTGGAAACACGTTCCACCTCCGTCCCGTTAATGTGGATGGGGGTGTGCGTGCCGCCCCTAGACTTCCTGAAGTCTACAATGAGCTCCTTGGTCTTCTTGGAGTTAAGGGCTAGGTTGTTGTCAGCACACCATGCTGCTAGGAGCTGGACCTCCTCCCTATAGGCCGACTCATCGTTGTTGCTGATGAGGCCAATCACCGTTGTATCATCTGCATACTTGATGATGGTGTTAGTACCATGTACAGGTGTGCAGTCGTAGGTGAAGAGGGAGTAGAGGAGGGGGCTCAGCACACAGCCCTGTGGAACGCAGGTGTTCAGGGTGAGGGTTGAAGAGGTGTGCTTGTCTAACCTAACAGACTGGGGTCTGTTGGTTAGAAAGTCCAGTATCCAGTTGCAGAGGGAGGGGTCGATGCCCAGGTCACCGAGTTTGGTGATCAGTTTAGAGGGTATGATGGTGTTGAATGCTGAGCTGTAATCGATGAACAGCATTCTTACGTAAGTGTCTCTGTTGTCGAGGTGGGAGAGGGCGGAGTAAAGTGCCGTTGAGATGGCATCCTCCCTACTCCTGTTCTTGCGGTAGGCAAACTGAATGGGATCCAATGTGGGGGGTAGGCAGCCTTTGAGGTGTGCCAGGACCAGCCTCTCGAAGCACTTGGCGATGATGGGAGTAAGTGCAACTAGGCGGAAGTCGTTGAGGCTTGCCGCAGTGGAGTGTTTCGGCACTGGCACGATGGATATATAGTCCCCTGTCTGTCCATTTCCCTCCACAGATGTTGCCTGGCCCACTGAGTTCCTCCAACAATTGGATTTTTGCTCAAGATTCCAATATCTGCAGTCTCTTGCACGTCCTAACAATACTCTTGTTTCTGAATCCCAGATAATTTTTAAAACAATCTTGGTTCACTTCCAGTAATTCTCTGGCAGAATGGCGTCACAAAAACCCATCTGCCATGACAGACAACCACATCTCTGTCCAGATGTTAAAAGCCACCGAATAACTCACATGATTCAACTTACTTACCATTAATTTGGTAACTCAGGAACTCAGCTGCCGAATTCAAAATAACCACAGATGCCACAGTAATGACAGATTATTCATTTCTTTGTGGCTTTGCAGTTTGCACAGACTCTCATTCTGTTCGAGAGATCAATATAAATCTTTCAGTTATCTGTCAGAAATATTCATTCTCCTCTTCGTTTCCCACATGGATTGTCACTCAGCTCCTCTGTAATGATGTGCTTGCATACAGCAGAATTTTTTTTTCTTTATGTAGAGTATCTAGTTCTTGTGATTCCCAAATAACAACTCTAAATCATATCACTCTTTCATTCATAGATTGAAGTTTTCATAAGTGACATGTCAAAGGAAGTAATTCAGAAATTCTCCTGTTACAATAATTAGAAAATAAACATTGTGACAGTATAATATTGTTTTGTTTTATTCCATTCATTTCATATTAAGTAGCAATCTCACTATCGTGCAAATAATTAAGTACAAATTTGTTTCATTAAGAACAATCATAATGAATCTGCAGGCAATAATTAAAACATTTAAATCAAATTCAAGATCTGAATCCAGCAAGACCTTCTCCATTGTTGATATGGCCAACGAATCATGTTGGCCATACTAACATGCCATACTGAATCACAGATCTCCCAGAAATATTTCTTGTGTAAGATCTTTCTGATTATCTGAAGTACAAGGATTTCTTTGCACACACTGTGATTCAACATTGCACAGTTTAGGAACTTTGAAGCAGTCTGTAATTTTTAGTGTAAATGGGAATCTGTTTAAATCTTTCTATTTGTTTGGCTCAAATATTTTAGTGTAATTGGAGAATTTTAAAAATCATCTTAATCCTGATGGGAAGAGGTGTAGCAAAAATGTTTTTTAAGATCACAACTTGTTGTTTGTTATAAGCTTCATTCGCCATAAGTCTGAAGAAGGGTTTCGACCCGAAACGTCACCCATTCCTTCTCTCCAGAGATGCTGCCTGTCCTGCTGAGTTATTCCAGCTTTTTATGTCTATAAGGAGATCTTAATATTAATTTGTTCATAATCTACAAAATAAAAGAGAATAGAAATCAGTGCACAATCGAATTTGTTCACAAAGACAAAGGGTCATCCTACAAAGTGAATTGTTCGAGAGATATCATGTTGCATGCATTTGCATGTAAATAATAATGGAGTTAGTGCAAAGCAATGAACATTTCCGAAATCAAGATTGACTATTGAAAGTCTTTTGAACTTTGTGTTGTTGACTCATGATTCTGAATTGGTTGTGATTGCTCCTCAGACATGTTCGTAGGTTGTAAACATAGATTTTAAAATATGTTTTAACATCCTTATAACTATAAAACTCTGATCTTGGATGTGGTGCAGAAAACACAAAGGCTTTTTGGGGATGGAACACATTCTAGAGTCATTTTGCTGTCGGACATTGAGGGGCATAATCCAGTGGGGACACCTTTCAAACAAGGGAAGGGATATTACCTTATAGGGTAACATGGGTGGCACGAGTGTTCTGTTAAAAATAGGTGCAAACACCACTGAGTAAGACACAATTGAATGTACAGTATAGACACTGAGAATGTATGGAGAGTATCTGCACAGTTTTTATTTTGTATATATTTTCTACTCTGAATAAAGTTTATTTTGGTTGTCAAAATTCCCCTCCATTATTAATCAGGTTGTTAGGGAATCTCAGAAATGTGTTCCTAGCCTCATGCGATGCACAACTGTAATCCATCCTTATGGCTTTGCTACAATTCTTAAGTCCACATCTTATTCCCTGTTGATATCAAGTCCTGGCGTCAATCACCATTGTCTCTCAACACCAGTTTTCATCATGCTGGATATTGCAATTCTAACAGGAAACTAACCACGTAGCAAAAGTGAAAACAGGTGGCAATGCTCAGGTTGGGCAGTGTCCAGGCAATGGGACTTCACTCCAATATCTAACACAGGAGCACCCTGGGTTACAAAATGACCAGACTTTCACAAACCAACTTTTCCAAGTTCTCCCATACATATATCAATCTGAAGAAGGGTCTCGACCCGAAAAGTCACCCATTCCTGTTCTTCAGAGAAGCTGCCTGACCTGCTGTTACTCCAGCAGTTTATGTCTATCCTCGATTTAAACCAGCATCTTCAGTTCCTTCCTACACATATATTTTTCAAGCCAGTAGAAATAATAAAATATTGCACGGTATTTATTAATGAGTAGATACAGTATATATTCCATTAGTTTACTTATAGATGGTGTTAGGGGGATTATTCAATGAAATGAAAGAATTATAACAAGTGTATGTGAAGTATGGGTTGCTATAGAAACCAGATGTTTCTGACATGGAAAAAACAGCTGATGGGCAATTCCCAGGGACAGAACCCTTGCACATCCTGGGGATTGCCCATACTGGTAAAATTACTAAAACCATCGGAACAGTAATTTTATGAAATAATTACTGAATTATAAAGTAGCTCTAGGATTAAAAATTAGTGATGGCATAAACGTATGTGGTGTCAGAAATGTTGTATTCTTCTACGTTCATGTTCAGAACAACTGTTGCCCTTCCCCTTTGAGAACTAACCGTGCTCTCCGTCCTTAGCAATGCCCAGCCTTCTTATCTCCCTGGAATACATCCACTGCCACCTGGCTCTGGCATCACTGGTTTGTTTTCCTCAGGGTCATGAGACCCTTATTTCCTCAGGGAATTACCCCTAACCCTTGTTTTCTTTCTACTTAAATCTTGCCATTCACCCTATGTAGACCTGGAAGTGAGTAAATGTCCGGACCCTACTGGGAAAGGAATCACACTCTGGGCGGACCCAAAAATACAAATGTGACACGTCACTGATAGATAGACACAAAAAGCTGGAGTAACACAACGGGCCAGGCAGCATCTCTGGAGAAAAGGAATAGGTGATATTTCGGGGTGGAACCTTTCATCAGACTGGATCACCGATAACACTGAAGTCACTGATAGAGATCTCTTGTATACAAACACTTCAACAACCAGAACAATGTATGCATTGCTTTTAACACACAAATTGCTCCAAATCCTTTTGTTATGAACTAGTACGAAGAACAGGTACCAATCTATGTCAGAGACTTTGGGGATAGTAGCGGATGACCTGGTTGTGGTTGTGGATTTCAGTAGCCAGATGACCAAGGGATAAATATCTTCATGCAGTAAGTTGTTCTGAAGTAGAATGAACTACCAGTGTGAAAACAGGCTCTTCAGTCCACCGAGTCCACGCCGACCAGCGATCACTTGTACATTAACTCTATCTTACACACTAGGAACAATTTACAGAAGCCAATTAACCTACAATCCTGCACGTCTTTGCAATGTGGGAGGAAAGCGAAGTACCTGGGAAAACCCACATGCTCACAGGGTGAACGTACGAACTCCGTACAGTCAGCACCTGAAGTCAGGATCGAACCCGGGTCTCTGGCGCTGTAAGGTAACAACCCTATCGCTACACAGTGCCATCCAAATCTTTCATGTGACATGTGGTGGATGCAGATTTAGCTGAGGTAAATTACTGGATGGCTGAAAGATTTTCAGGACAGACTGGGGGGGATGGGGACTGAGTTGTTTTCTCTATAAAGCTCCTTTTGTGCTGCCAGCAAATCTTTGATTCTGGAGGTAATGAGACTGCCTGAGTGACAGGAGTGAGCAATTTATGGTTGGAGCTAAAAACAAAGACTTTAAGTTTGCTAATGAAGGAGATTCATCCAACACCTGACAAATAGTCCAATGGTGTAGAAATAGATGCTGAATCAAGGGGAGTGAAGGAGGCCTCAGCAGTCATCAGCAAACAGACAGAAGCTGAACCCATGCCTGCAGATGGTGGAATTTCCAACCCTGATGGCATGCTGAATGGCACCGTGAACTCATGTCTAGGTCACAGTGACCTTTCAATGGCCAAAATGATTCATTTGATTCAAATGATCCCGAGGGGTCTAGCCTCTTGGTAACATCATCATCAAAAACCACTGCAATCAGATAAGGCTACTTCATCAAGGCACTACTGAAAGAGCAACAAATACTCATTCATCTTCCAAAACTGGATTGACACATTGAACCAGATTAGCTGAAACAACAGAAGCATTATCTGTTCAAATGACAGCACCATAAATTATTGGCTGAACAGACGATTGATTATAAAATTCATTATTGCTGTATTCTAAAATATTTCAGTAATCTATTGCTTGGAATCAACCCTTGCATGCAGGTGAAACACTAAGCATATGGTTTATTCCCAGAGGAGTTTGTACATTATTTATATTGCTGTAAAATATTGTACGGTTTATATAAACTAAAATATCTTTATAAATGGGACTAAGTGCATTCTTAATTCAACACGCATTGGATGGAATAAGTATTGGTTACCAAGAGGCATTTCATCTCCAGTCCCAAACTCTTTGAGGTGGTAGAAAGGATAGAACCCTTTGGTAAAATCTTACAGAAATGAGATTAATGATAAATTACATGCTCTCTGCTGCAGTGAATGATGAATGTTAATAAAGCAATAGCAGTGAATAATATGTTTACATTTCAACCACTGCTTTAATCTGCCTTGAAACCTCCATAATTCCATTGAAAGTTGAATCGGTCACAGGTCACAGGGCAGTAAGGCAGCGATGTAGAACAACAAAGGAGGATCAGCCATCAGGTATTGAGTTGGATGTCACGAAGATGCAGGCAACTCCCATTAAACAAGCAATGCTCAATTCATCCTATAATGCTAACATCAACGGTTTGCTGTATTATCTAAAATAAATAATAACATTAAATGGCCGTGTAAAATTAGCTCGGATTTCCTTTTCCCAGATTAATATGAGAATATAAGATGAAGTCAAGACCGATTTAGTTGCACTTTCCTCCATGAGTGACTGTCCAACGTTTGCTGTCATCTGCCATTCCCCAGCATATCAGCATCTTCAGAAGTGGAGGTGAGAAAAATTGGAGGAACAAATAACTAGTCTGAATATCAGTATGTGCCACAAAAAAGAAGCAATTCTATTAAAAATTACACATATATATTTCCACACTGGCCATATTTGAGAGATTTTGCAAGCAACTTAAGGGATTTAATTCAATTTATCCAGATGGTTGACAATGGATGCCCCAGTGGGCAGATCACATCTGTGTACATGTCCTGATCCTATTGGATCCAATTGGATATACTGCAAGGAAGTTGTGTGCTGGGTTCAA
Organism: Malacoraja senta; assembly: GCA_038087875.1. NCBI lineage: Eukaryota > Metazoa > Chordata > Chondrichthyes > Rajiformes > Rajidae > Malacoraja > Malacoraja senta. The sequence continues at coordinate 144,255,488 of CM075977.1, forward strand.
TGCAATTTCAGTCACAGTTTGATTGGGGTTGGAGTGCATTGAGCTTGAAATTGTTAAGGGATTGTATATGTGGTCCATTCTTCTGTCAGGCAAAGTGGCCTGTTGCTTACAGGAAGAGACATCACCTGAATGCTTCAATGGAATTTGCTCCATCGCGGAAGATAACGACGAAGGTTCGGTGCACTTTGAGCAGCAATTCATAAGTGCTGCAAAATTTTCTATTATTATATCACAGCCATAGACACAAAGCAATTAAATTAGTGATTCCTCCCAAATATCTTTGATAAAAAAGAAATACATTTATGAGAGATACAAAGTAAATTGATCAGTGTCACAAGGAATACACAAGATCCTCTTCTCATTAGTCTAAACTGAAATCAAACACAGATTCAAGAGGTGAATAATTACCCAACTCATATCAGGAACACAAGCAGATGGTAACATTGTAACAGATTGGACATACATGGATAAAGTCTTAAAACAGAAGAAAGACCAAATCTCTGTGGAAAATATATGCAGATGATGTCTAGAATTACAATTGAAAACACCCAAAAAAACTACAGGTGATGAAAGCCTGAAATATAAACAGAAAACACTGTAAACACTCAGCAGATCAGGCAGCAACTATGGAGCAAAAACAGGCTCAATGTTTAAGGTTGATGACCTTTCATCATACATTCTCTGGAGGTAACTGCCTCACCCAATGAAAGGTCAGGTAAATCAGATATGGGACATAGATATTACAGATGTTAAAGAAACATGGTGGGGGGATGGGCAGGACTAACAGCTCAATGGTTTGGGGCACAGATCTTACACGTGTAATAGATGTGGAGGTAAGAGAGGAGGGGGAGTTGCATTTTGGATTTGGGAGAACATCACAACAGTACTTAGAGAAGACATTCCTGCAGGAAATGTCCCATGAGGCTATATGGGTGGAACTCAGAAGTAAGAATAGAATTATCACTTTGATGGGATTGTACGATAGCCCCCTCAATAGTCAGTGGGAATTAGAGGAGCAGTGTGTAGGAAGGAGCTGCAGATGCTGGTTTAAACCAAAGTTAAACACAAAAGGCTGGAGTAACTCAGCGGGACAGGCTACAACTTTAGGCTTTAAGAAGAAGAAGACTTCCCCACTGACAGTTCAGTCACTCGCCCTGCATTTTCCTGATATTGATTGAAAAATCTTTCTTGGACACACTTAACAAATTTGAGCAAATACAGGCTAAAAAAACAGGCTGGAGTAACTTAGTGGGACAGGCAGCATCCCTGGAGAGAAGTAATGGGTGATGCTTTGGGTCTAAACATGGCACTGACTTGCGTCTATATACCTTAAAGGAAATTGTAAACAAATATAGAGGTAAAAACTCATCAATTCTTATGTCTTTTATTGATCCTTCCAAAGCCTTTGATCATGTTAATCATAGAAAGTTGTTTGTTAAATTGAGCCAAAGAGGGGTGCCTAAATACATTGTGAGAATTCTGGCGTACTGGTATGCCCATCAGACTGTGCAAATAAAATGGGGCAATAGGGTCTCAGCCCCATTTGGGGTTAGCAATGGTGTCAGACAAGGGAGAATTTTGTCCCCAGTTCTTTTTAATCTCTATATTGATGATCTATCCAAGCAATTAAAAGCCTGTAATACTGGGTGCATGATTGGTAATACTCTAGTGAATCATATTATGTGTGTAGGTGATCTTGTGGTATTTGGTCCATCTAGCGCTGGTCTCCAGCAGCTCCTTACTATATGTTCTGTGTATGGTGTGGAACATGATATCAAATATAATGCTGATAAGAGTGCTGTTATGATCTGTAGAACCAAAAAGGATAAATCTTTAAAATTTCCTGATTTTAAATTGTCAGATAATAATCTTAGTGTCTGTAATAAGGTTAAATATCTTGGACATTTTATTACAGAACAAATGACAGATGTTGAGGATATTTATAGGCAACACCGTCTGATGAATGCACAAGCAAACATTCTCTTACGCATCTTTAGTGCGTGTACAGATGATGTGAAGTGGTGCACATGACTCTACACTGCACACCTATGGTCCAACTACAGAAAAGCAAGCTTACAGAGACTTAAAGTAGCTTATAATGATGCCAAGAAAATATTACTTAAGAGACCTAGATGGTGTAGTGCAAGTGAAATGTTTATGGCTGCAGGAGTCAATACTTTACAAACTGTATTAAGAAATCTTATGTATACATTTATTTGTCGGATTAATGACTGAAAATGAAATCATCTTGGCCTTATCAAACAAGGTTTAACACTACACGTTACCAATCCCAGCTGTGGAGACATTGGGGGAGTTGTCTTGTTGTAGGACACTGATTTTTCTTCTTCTTGATCTTAAACCATGTTTTGTGCTTTTGTATGTAATTTATTGTGCTTTTGTATGCAATTTATTCTATGTAACGTCTTGTCTTTTATCTGGACCTTGCGTCTGTAATAATAAGTAAGTAAGTAAGATCATCTGTTTTCGGCATTTGTTTGAAAAAAATAAATGTATGCTTTTTGAGCTGATTATGAAATATATGCGACAAGGTACATTTTCTGCTATCCCAAATAAATCAGGAAACAATTGCAACTTGACAAAGATGGAAGGGTTTACTTATATCAAGTTTGGATTAGGATTCCTTGTCCTCGAGCAACAGGTTTCCATTTATGGTAATAATTTGTCTCATTGTTTAATGGAGGTTGATTTATGTAGTCAAGGCTGTTTATGGATCTGTATAGTGTCATGGGGTTTCTCTAAATGTGACTTCTTAGATTAAATTGATTTCAAGTTCACACCTCTGAAAAATATCTTTGAACTCAGGGACATGTACATTAAAGGCAGGTGGTTAAGATCTGTGTGTATGTCATAACATTAAATGGAATGAATGCCAAAGAACATCTCTGCTGGTTTTCTTCAACTTCATAGAATAGTTTAGTTTAGGTTAGAGATACAGCGCGGAAACAGGCCCTTCGGCCCACCGAGTCCATGCCGACCACTTACACTATCCTACACATGCTAGGGACAATTTACAATTATACCAAGCCAATTAACCTACAAACCTGCACGTCTTTGGAGCGTGGGAGGAAATCGGAGATCCCGGGGAAAACATACTCGGTCATGGGAAGAACATACAAACTCTGTTTAGACAGCACCCGTAGTCAGGATTGAATCCAGGTCTCTGGTGCTGTATCTCTAACCTAAACTCTACCACTGCGCTACTGTGCCGCCCTGCTGATACTTGAAATGCTGTTCAGCAAACATTCCCAATCGCTTTCTTACTAGTTCTCCCTTCGTGAAGACAGATGTTCCCTCCTGGAATTAAAAGCTCTATCGGCAACTGCTCTTGGGTGACCTTACATTAAACCACTGGATTATTGTCAACTCATAACGTTTCTTAAACATCAGTTGTGCAAATATTGATTTAAAGAATAAAAAGCCATAATGACCTTATAACAAGCTGCACTAAAACAATACAGACATGGAATCCCCAAAAAGACCTGTTTTGTTTTAACTGAGGTTATCTCTTCCATCATAAAGACTGCTGATTTCTGCTCATATTACTTCTCCCAGCACTGTGTCCATATCGTGACTTCTGCCAACGAGACTCTTAATCATGCCTTTGTACTTCCAGAGTTGGCCATTTCAATTCTCCGCTGGGTGGCCTGCAGCTCTCCACTCTCTGCAGCGACAGCAAGAACTCTGCCTGTTTATCCTTTTTCATGCCATAATGTTAGTTTAAGCCCTACCCTTCCAAACCCAAGAAAGAATGGTTCTGAGTTATGAAGTGTAAAATAAGTGGCAGAGCTAAAAGTTGTCAACTTCCTCTGGGCGAGATAGATTTCAACTACCTGGCACGTGCTACTTGTCTCTTCCCCTTATACTTGCTGATTGTAGTGGGTCTCAATTCACTGAACAAAGGCCACATATTTATAATGTTAATTATTGGCCTTGATTCTCCCAGTCTCTCATTCCTTCTTTGACTTGACAACTCTTCGCCCAAATATTCTGTTCATCCTGCTTGTTTTCACCACTCTAACTGGGGCTGAGCCTTCACTTCCTTGGATCCGTGTTCGTGAACTTCATTTGTACACCGTGTTCAATAAAAACGCAAAGGACTGTGTAAAGGAATGGGAAACTGTCATATAGCCAACCAGCTTCAAAGACACGAAAAGAAGAAGAAGATTTGTACACCATCCCATCCCTTTGGTTTTTTTAAACCCATCTCTTCCTCTAAGGTTTTGACCACTTTTTCTTAATCTTTCCTTCTATGTTGGTATCCACTTTTACCCCTGAAGAATCCCAGACAGCTTTTGATGTTAAAGTGTTGTACAAATGCCAGTTGTAATTTCCAGCCTGGTGCTAAAATGCCGAGAAATGGGTGTGATTTTGGTCTCCCGGGTTAATCCTATTTTCTACGGCACTGCGCCAGTTTCTTTCAGAGAAGGAATTTTGTACTCTTGATGTTCTTGTAAAGACTCACCAATGAGAGCAGACAATTATGAAACTGGGATGGTAGACAACAGATTCTTGGCATAAACAGGAGAGCTCTCTGGTGAAATCAGATAGATTGTTACACCAAAACCCTGCTCTGCACCAAATTAAAGAGGTTTGGAAGCTTGTTTTCAAAATATAAATTATTGTAATGCTGAAGATAAACCAGAGAAAATGGTTTATTGAGGCATCTGTACTGAGGCATCATTCTCTCTTACAGAATAACTCCATTCCTTTTTCTCTTTTTCTCTTTCATGTGCAAAAGCATGCAGGTACTCATGCAAACACATGCACGCATGCACACACATACACACGCGTGCACACACACACACACATACACACACTCACACGCGCACACACACTGACATGCGCGAGCACACACACACACACACACAACCAAATACCTAAAAGATCTTTCTTGAAATTTGCTCTTTAGATCATATTTTCTGCTCATGATAATCATATTATTACGCCATCTGTTGGCATTCTGAAAGAAATAGATCTCATTTTTTTTAACATTGTCACTTAATTGCAGCTTTTCATCATGTGACTGCTTGCAATTAGTTTTTTGTTACATTCTTTCTAAAACTGCCCGATTTGTCTACCAGCAACTCACAAAAATGTCATGCATCATAGGCTCATCAAAATGATTATTAGAACAATTATGAACCTAGCAAAACTTCCCAAATTAAACTCCAGCTTCTCGTTCCCATTTAATTTCCTTATAGTTTATCTATTAGTCATCAGGACTTTTGGTTTAATATCATTTGGTTGAGTGGTGTAATCAGATGCTTGTCAACACAATGAGTTGTGCAATATCCATGAGAAAAGTACAATAATACTAACATAACCCTAATGAAGAAGGATAACGTATGCTCAAGTACATTAAAAATACAGCCAAGCCATGTATTCCCTCAAGTTCGAACAACTGTTTTGATTATTTTTATTGAATTGTTGTAAAGGTTAAGTAATTCTACAGACATGCTGCGTGGAACGTCATGTTCTGCCCTTTATATGGTAAGGGGACAGTTGTGCGGGCAAACTTGGTGAAATTGTGAAGATGGGTGGGTGGGTGGGTGGTAACATGCAATGTTTTCTTTTTCTTCTGGAGCCGTTTATTTTAGACGCGATGTAGGAGGTTTGTGTAGCCGACGGTGCCCACAGATCACTTGCTGCATGGAGCTGATGAAGGCAGCCTGACAGCTGAATAAATTGCAGCTAGATGCCAGTAAAACATTGCTGCATAAAATCTACGTGGGACCACCCATGCAGATGGGAGAGTTGGTTTGGAGCCTCTTGTACGAATAGCAGCAAAGTCATATTTGGAGTTAACTCTTTGCTTCCTCATCAAGTATATTTCTCAGCTTTCAATAAACACTTTTCAGCCCTCTCCCTGCAGAAATCCAGGCACAAAACAAGATTGTGGAACGTAAGGGCTCATGATAACGTCATGAAAAGAAAGAAAGCGTTTCTAAGTGCTTATGCAGAGTAATACTTGTACTGAACTGGATACAAAAATGGTAGACAAATCAGACAGGTTTAGGAAGAATGTAATACAAAACTCATTGCAAGGAGTCAAATGACAAAAAGCTACAGTTTAGTGACAATGTAAAAAAAAGTACCTCTGTACATGTGACAAATAAAGTACCATACCATACCATACTTTTTTCAGTTCAGGTACCACTTAGAAGTTGTGCGTACGAGTGTATCAGAGCGAGAAAGAAAGAGAAAGAGAAAAGGTGGAAAGAGAGAGTCTGATCACCAGTAAAATTTGAGTGAGGAATAGGGCAATGATATTCTCACAGCTGAGAAATCAACTATGTTCATCAGCTTTATCTCCAGTCAACTGGCAGGAATGTTCTCAGGGTTGTAGAATGGAATGCCATGGTAATGTGGGTGGAACACCATAGGGTAGGAGCAGAAAATAGAAAATAAAATACTTGAATGTCTGCTGCAAATGGGGACAGCTGGAAGAGCTGTCAAGTTCGGCTGTCTGATGGGATCGTGCAAGCTGATCGATCTCCCATTCTACCCACCTCCTCTGCCTTGAATGAACTGGGAACCATAGGAGTGTGCATTAGGCCGGCAAGGATGGCAAACAGTGACCTTGGACACTGTGACAAGTGACCTTCAGCAGGAGAACATTGCAAGTAGCCACAATGAAATCTTATCAATTCAGGCTTGCCTCAGAAACTGATGGTAAAAGATACTCATATCAGGGTTGTTTACATCAGATTTATTTTCTAGTTAATACTAAATCCACAGAGATATTACATCCCTATTGTTGGCCTTGCATAATATTCAGATATTGTTGGTAGACAGATTATGCTATAAAAGGGAATTGCAGATGCTGGCTTATACCAAAGACAAAATGCCAGAGTAACTCAACGGGTCAGGCAGCATCTCTGGAGAAAATGGACAGGCGATGTTTCGGGTCGGGACCCTTCTTGAAACAGAAGAAGTGTCCCGACCCGAGACAGATGATGTTGTTGGAAACCATTCCAATCCTCGTTAACTCGTGAATGAACGGGCACACATTTTTCTCTGTCCAATTGAATATCACAGCTAAACCATTTTATTATTGATGGTTACAACCAAAATGGAAATTACATAATTATATAAATTGCAATTAAATAATGTCAATGAAAGAAAAAAGTGAAAGTGAGACAACAAAGAGTGTTCATAATTTAGCATTATTAAAACATGATTAACCATTAATAATATCTTCTTTACATTTAATAATAATCTAAAGAAAGGAATTAATTGAAGATTCTCAAGAACAATCAAAGCATTCTAGCCCAGCATGTTATTTTAAACAGCACTATTTTAGTTTTAATTCTTGAGGCGGTGTGTGGAGTTGGTTCTCAGTATTTAAGCTGCTAAATCAGGCTCTCATGTGCTGGAGCCAAACCCCTGGTTGGCAGAGGCCCTAAAGTGGTTGATGTGGTTCAGCCACATCTGGCAATGGACGGCCAAACGAACTGTGTGCCAGATATATTCAAATCTACATATGTTGGATTATGTGATGTTGGGAAATTGGTTCTATTCCTTTCTGTCAAGCCAGAGAAGAGAAGTCATGTGTTTTTTGCTGCTCCCATACCATCATCTTCAGTCATACTCTAAGTTTCTGTTGCTGACCCTGCCTCCTATGTCTACATGTTATCTCTCAGGGACAATAATCAAAAGTAGCACGTCATCTACACACATGGATGCGTCAATTCATCACTACCATTCCCAAACCCACTATTGTTTCCATTTTATCTTTGCGTTTGCGAATGAGAAATGTTTTGTCTAGATGTGAACAGACAGTCTGAAAAACAATGTGTAAGAAGGAACTGCAGATGCTAGTTTAAACCGAAGGTAGACACCAAAAGCTGGAGTAGCTCAGCAGGACAGACAGCATCTCTGGAGAGAAGGTTTCTTCTCACCAGGGATGTTGCCTGTCCCGCTGAGTTACTCCAGCTTGTTGTGTCTATCTTCCATCTGAAAAACAATGCTATGTGTTGCTCTGTTTAATTTGCAGGCATTGTCCACGGATATGATTGTTTTGTAGGGAGCAGTGAAACTGGAAATAGGTAGAAGCCATTGTAAAACACTAAGTGCTGGAATAACCCAAAGAGTCAGATAGCATATGTGGTGGGAATGGGTAGACAGTGTTTTAGGGTGGAGACCCTTCTTCAGACTGATTCCAGCATCTGCAGTTCTATGTGTCTCCACCCTAGCCAAAGTGCTGGGCTGGAAAGTCAGTGACAGAGGAAGCAGATTTAATCAAGATCACTGCTAGTAAGGAGCTCTTCAAAGAATGACATCTGAAGTAAAGATGTGTAGGAATGAACTGCAGATGCTGGTTTAAACCAAAGAGAGACACAGAATGCTGGAGTAACTCAGTGAGACAAGCAGCATCTCTGGAGAGAAGGAATGGATGACATTCCTTCTCTCCATAAATGCTGCCTGCCTTGCTGAGTTATCCCAGCATTTTGTGTCTCCCTTCTGAAGTAAAGATGTTATTTGTGAGATAAACAAAGACAATTCCACCTTGGAGTATGAGCAGGAGTGTGGGAGTGTGGCAAAATACTGTTGTGTTATGATATGGATCACGAGGAGATGGAGGTGATAGAGAGAAAGAATGAAGAATATAATAATTAGTACCAAGATAGATGGGCATGGATCAGAGAGGAGACCAAAGGGAAAATCAATGGAAATTATAGGATTGGGCCCTGTTCTGGAGATGTAGCTAAAATATGAGCATAAATGGAAAATGGTTTACATAGTGACTAGTTATACATAGGGGACTTTACTCTAAAAACATTATATTGAGCAGATAAAGGTCAATTTAAAATGTAAAGTGGCATATGTGTATTTATTTGAAAAATGCACAATTGGAATATGGTTTATAGTTCCATCCTCACACATTAGATTATTAGCTTCACTCTTTGGCGAAGAGGAACAAAGGAAATAATTGTTCATTAATTAATTTAATTTTTTTAAATATTTTGAAAAATATTAAAATGGGAACGGAGTTATATTAAAAAACTGCAACGTTCTTGCGATGAAGTTAAATATAGAAAACAGATTTAGAGAGACGGAGTCATAGAGGTATTCAGCATGGAATCAGGCCCTTCAACCCAACCTGTTCATGCTGACCAAGTTGCTTAACTGGGCTAGTCCCACTTTCTGTCCCATGCCCATATCTCACTAAATCTTTACTATATGTACATGTATGTGTCCAAGTGTCTTTTAAATGTTGTACTTTCACCCATTTCACCGCACAGTATAGATGCACTAAGCTCTGCGTGAAGAGGTTTCCCCTCAAGTGTCTTTGAAATCTTTCCCCTCTCACTTTAAACTTGTGCCCTCTAGTTTTGTACTTTTCTACCCTGGGGAAAAGATTGTGGCTTTTCACCTTATTTATGCTTGTCATGATTTTATAAACCTCCTCAAGATTTGATCACCCTTCAGCCTCCTTTTCTCCAGGGAAAAAGTACTCAGCCTATCTAGCCTCTCCTATAACTCAAGCCCTCCAGAACGGTGACCATCCTGGTAAATCTTTTATTGCATCCTTTGTACAATTTTGTTGTACCCTTTCCACTTTAATGTCATTCTTCCCATAGCAAGGCTTTACTAACATCTTGTACAGCTGTAACATGGCATCCCAACTCATATACTCCTAGTACCCTGACTGATGGAAGCAAGCTTGCCAAACACCTTTGTTGCCACTTTTGTGGGACTATGTGCCTATGCCCATTGGTGTGTCTGTTCTACAACACTCCCCAGGGCCCTACTATTTACTGTGTAATCCTGCCCTGACTTACCAAAATACAACACCTCACATTTACCTGAATAAAACTCCATCTACTGTTCCTCTGCCCATTGGTCCAGTTAATCAAGATCTTGCTATAGCCTCAGCTAACCTTCTTCACTGTTCACTATACCATATATTTTGGTGTCATCTAACTTAATAATTATGCTATTTATATTCACATCCAAATCATTAATATAAATAACAAACAGAGGAATCAGCACGGCTCCCTGTGGCACACCACTTGTTACAGACCTCAAGTATGAAAAACATTCCTTTAACATCACCCTCTTCACCCCCTGATTCCCACCCTCAAGCCAATTTTGTATCCAATTGGCTAGCTGGATCTAACCGTGCAGACCAGTCGACCATATAGTAACTTGTCAAAGTGAATCTGAAGAAGGGTTCCGACCCGAAACATCACCTATTCCTTTTCTCCAGAGATGCTGCCTGACCCACTGAGTTACTCCAGCATTTTGTGTCTTTCTTCAGTATAAACCAGCATCTGCAGTTCCTTCGTGCACAACTTGTCAAAGGCCGTACTAACCTCCATGTAGACCTCATCAACATTCTTGATCACTTCTTCAAAAAACCCAGTCAAATTCATGAGACGTGGTTTCCTACAACCAAAGCCATGCTGAATGTCCCTAATCAGTACACACTTTCCAAACACACATAGGTCGTTTCTCTGAATCTGGCACATAGTATCTGATAATAAGAATTTGAAAACGTTATTTGAGAATAATTATATTACGTCCCTGTATATGGGCTTGTTGCTTTTGAAAAATGTTTAAATGATTTTGGAAATATCCAACATTTTTTACCCCAAAAATATATATCAGCATTAACATTTAGTTGAAATCTAGCAAAGTAAAAACTTTCCACTCTTGGCCATTTTAAAATCGACTCATAATAAATATTTTGCGGATACATTTTTCAAACTCTTGTCAATTAAAACATTTGGTTTTAATTCACATGGTAACCATGTGCAAGTTAAAAATAGCTGAGCACCATGTGATGTCATTTGCTTGAGCAAGGGCTTCCAGCAAAAAGCTCAAATGGTCTGAAGCCACATGTTTCTGTCAGACAGTTTTCTTTTTCTAAACTTGGAAGGTGGTTTTATGCTCTCATTAAATTCATTAAACAGTTCAGAGTACGGAGCTTAATTTGCATATATGGGCGTGTAAAACAAACTGAATATTTGAGTTGGCAATGCTGAACGTCAATTACTTTTCTGATAGTACATCTCTGAAATGCAGTTGATAGTTTTATTAGGTTGAAGGTGCTTTATAAATGTAACCTGTTGATGTTGTATAGCAGACATTCTTTATCCTTTGCTCTTTGTTAATATTTTGTAGTTTCTGCTAATGGGTCGAATTTCTCTCAGATTCTTTGCAGACACGTGAGGAGGCATGGATCATTTCACACGAGCTCTGAGATATATTGTGTGACAAGATACTCTTCTCTCAAGCCTGCCAGATCCCAGCATTATTTATTGGCTCCTCCTGTCTTTCTGAGGAATGTGTCAAAGACAGAGATAGTGGAGTTGATTTGTGGCTGTTGATAAGGACTGTTGCTTCATTTGAGAGCATGTTTGGACTAAATTACGAGCAGCGGGACAATGCTTAATCATGAGTGAATAATGGTTAGTGGCATAACTGTTCAGTTGAGATGTAAAATTGGAGCAAACTTTAGATTCTGTGCTTGGATGGGTGGTAGATGGATCACATACCCATCCCTAAAGTTTAGCGGGGCTGGTGGTGTTGGTAAGTGTACAGGGGAAATTCTAGATGAGGTACAGCTTTTTTATTTTCCATAGCTACTCTGCTTATCACCAGTTCTTCCTCTCCCTACCAAGAATAATGAGCTTTCTTGATTAATTTTGAAGATAAAATTTATGGTTAGCATCATTTAGGTTTGCACTAATTTCACTTTTATATTAATAAAGCTCCAGGATAAAAAAAATGTTTTTCTCAGAAACTTCTCAATTTGTCCTGCATATACTCAAGTCTACCTGTTGCTGCATCTGCTTTAAAATTCTATAATTCAGTTCAATTTTTCAGAGATACTTTTACTGATTTTACTTGCGATTCATATCAGGCCTCTCTGCTCTTTTTGTAGTGATACATAGTTCACACAAGGGTTTGAGAAAAGGGCAATTTAAGAAATGTAGCAAATCAAATTAAATGACAACTCAAGTTTGCATTAACTGCAATTTAGATTATATTACGCCCTTGCATTTTGTACCATATCAGCTTGGTGTGAGTGATAATAAATTGCGTAACAAGTTTTGTTAAAACAGTGTTTAACTGATACACACCGTTAAATTTGGTGGACTATTAATATGTCTGTTTCAAATGTTTCAAAGTTTTTCAAAGGTCTTTTATTGTCACCTGTACCAATTAAGGTACAGTGATATGTGAATTACCATACAGCCATACTAAAAAAAAGCAACAAGACATACAACTACATAAAAGTTAACATAAACATCCACCACAGCAGATTCACCACTACAAGAGTACCATTTGATAATTAAATCTGGGCGGAATGTACACACGTGAGCTGAATTGTTCATTGGAATGTGCAAGTAATCACTAAAACATCATTGATCTTGATATCTGACATTGTTCAGTTCTTTATAACTCAATTCTAAATCAATTTAATTTTAAACTTATAGCAATTGCAAATGTATTTTTTTCTCAGGCAGTTTAATTCAACATGCTGCTTTATTAGCAATATTTTCCCACTGTACCATTTGAATTGTTTTTCGTTCATACATGGGATGGTGGCTTGGCTGACATTTATTACCAATTCCTCAGTCTAGGAAGCCTGTTTCTGGCTTCTTCTCGAATCATTCCAGACATATTTTCTGTAATAGCTTCTTTTAAAGCTTTTGATGAATTGCCAAACTAATTCAGAAGGTCATTAAGATTCAGTCACATTTGCACAAGGTTGCTGAGGTGGGGGAAAGTTACATGCAGGTAAGTGTGGGTGAGAACAGAAAAAATATTTCTTTAAAGGATATTAGTTTGAGTACAAAATCTCTCACATATTCCTATTTATACAATGCAGCAATTTTGCGATTATGGACCCCAATAAAACATTCAGACGAAGGATATAATTTAAAACAATTACATGTTATTTGCACGTTGCTTCAATTTTCTTCTGAGGTTCCTTGAATGTGCATTTTCAGTAGAAGTACATCTACTCAGTAATTCATTGCTTTGCTAAGTTCATCTCCAGTAGGAGATATAGTAACTCTTGGATAGCAAAGAGTTATCTCCTAAATGTGCAAACAAAGTGAAGTGCAATAGTAAATGAACATCAAAAAACTGCAGGTGCTGTAAATATAAAATAAAAGCAAAAAATGCTGCAAAAACGTTGGTTTTCGGTAGTTGTGGCCATCAGCAACCATAAACAGGTAAACCGTAGGATGCTTCACTTCATCAGGTACCAGAAAGATATTTTCAATTTTCCATATTCCCAGCAATGAGTTTATTGATAGAAGTAAATTTCCACAAGAAAATAATGTTCATAAGTTCATGTCATAGGAGCAGAATTAGGCCATTTAGCCCATCAAATTTACTCTGCCATTCAATAGTGGCTGATCTATCTTTCCCTCTCAACCCTATTCTCCTGCTTTCTCCCCATAATCTTTGACACCCTTACTAATCAACAATCTGCATCTGCACAATTCTGTTCCGGAAGACTGTAGTGACCCACGACTCATGTCCCGTGCACTTTGTATGTAAGTAATATCCTCCAGAAACCTAAGATAAACACAAAATGCTGGAGTAACTCAGCAGGATAGGCAGCATCTCTGGAGAGAAGGAACCCATTCCTTCTCTCCAGAGCTGCTGCCTGTCCCGCTGAGTTACTCCAGCATTTTGTGTCTATCTTCAGTTTAAACCAGCATCTGCAGTTCCTTCCTACACATAGTTTTTCAACAGAAAACAAAACAAGACAAAACCAGTGCCTACTAATTTTTGTAGTTATGATATAAATCATTTAAATTATTTACTATCAATTAAAAATACAGAGATATCACTAATATTAATCAAAGGTAGACACAAAATGCTGGAGTAACTCAGCAGGACAGGCAACATCTCTGGAGAGAAGGAATGGGTGATTTCGTGTCGAGGTCCTTCTTCAGACCCGAAACGTCACCCATTCCTTCTCTCCAGAGATGCTGCCTGTCCCACTGAGTTACTCCAGCAATTTGTGTCTACCTTCGATTTAAACCAGCATCTGCAGTTCTTTCCTACTGATATTCATCATCTCTTTTGTCATGCTCCTAATCCATGTATGTGATTTCTCTGGGTAGTTAGAGGTATGTGTGCAGCCTCATAGCACACAGACCTGGGTTTAATCCTGACCTCTGCTCTGGTCTGTGTAGAGTTTCCACATTCTCCCTGTGGCTGCCAGGGTTTCCTCTGCATATTCTGACTTCCTCCCGCATCCCAGAAATGTATGGAATGGTAAGTTAATTGGCCACTGTAAATTTTCACTATTGTGTATTTGAGTGGTAGAATCTGGCATGACGATGAAAATGTGGGGGGAATATAAGAAAAGATTAATGTTGGATCAGCGTAAATGGATGGTTAATGGTTGGCATAGACTCTGTGAACTGAAATAAAGTCTTGGGAATAATTACGGAGGTGAGTACACGTAATAGCCAAAACGTTTGCATGTAATTAGCTCCAGCAACCAAAGACCAAGTTTTCTCACCTCATGTCTACAAACATTTATCATGTCATGTCTGCTCCAGTTGTTCCCCAAAAGCACTCAAACATACATTCAGACATCGCGGCACAAGAGACTGCAGATGCTGGAAACAGGATTGAGGGAAGGAGAGCAGAGGTCACAGATGCTGCCAGACTCTGAGTTCCCTTTGCAATTCTCCTTGTTTTTTCCATTCAGACACCCATGCTTTCTGTCCCCAGTGCTTCCTTTAATGTGCCCTCCTTATCCCTCTTCCCGCAAGAGAGGGAAGTCACACTGAGTTGAAGAGCTGAGAATTCTGACGGCTTTCTTTGAACCCGAGCAGCAAATATCTGAAGATGTAGCCTTCAGAAAAGAGCCTTCGTAAACATCCAAACTCTGGTCAACCAGCAGAGGTCACCCAATAGCAGTTACGATGTTCCATCCTCAAACTGTGGGATATTGAGATTAATTTTCCTACCCATGAAGACAGATCTCGGCAAGATGAGTTTTGAACTTTGATCAAACACTCTGCAATCTGTACAATTACATCTGTATTTTCAGGATAAAGTAAAACTCTATTAAACCGGTGCACTAAGGAATTAGGTGGTGCCAGACTAGTAGATTTTCTGTAAAAACATGAAACTGCAGATGATGGTTAATACACAAAATGATACAAAGTGCTGGAGGAACTCAGCAGGTCAGGCACCATCTCTTGAGAACATGGATAGGTGACGTTTTGGGTTGAGACCCATCTTCAGACTCGGCTTTTCTGGAGTATTGAATGTCATTCATATTAATACATACTTTTCATTCGCGTTTTTAGATGTCATACAGCAAAGTAATATATTTCCCATTGAACCTGGTAGGTTTAAATGGAACAACGGAAACATGCCCCCACTCAGCTTCAAGGGAGCATAAGAAACAGAACCAGGTGTATTTAAAAGGCGTGTGGGAACTGAGACCCCAGTGAGATGAAAGAGAGTGTGTGAAGTGGGGCCTCGGTGACTTTAAAGGGAGGGCAGGAACTGGGACCTGATGACTTTAAAGAGAATGCCAGCACTGGGGCCATGATGACTTTAAAGTGAGTGCAAGAAGTGGGACCCAGTGTAGGAACCAGGGACTCAGTCTGTTAGGAGCGAGAGAGAAAACGGGGAATTCCAGACCTGTTAGCCTGACTTCGGTGGTGGGAAAGATGCTGGAGTCAATTATTAAAGAGGTAATAGTGGGACATTT
The DNA here is from genome assembly GCA_038087875.1 of Malacoraja senta. Taxonomy (NCBI): domain Eukaryota; kingdom Metazoa; phylum Chordata; class Chondrichthyes; order Rajiformes; family Rajidae; genus Malacoraja; species Malacoraja senta. The sequence goes on from CM075977.1 coordinate 144,271,218, forward strand.
GGAAAGCAGTAATAAGATTAGTCCAAGTCAGCATGGATTTATGAAAGGAAAATCATGCTTGACTAATCTTCTGGAATTTTATGAGGATGTGACAAGTAAAATGGATGAAGGGGAGCCAGTGGATGTAGTGTATCTAGACTTTCAGAAAGCCTTTGATAAGGTCCCGCATGGGAGATTGGTGACTAAAATTAGAGCACATGGTATTGGTGGTAGGGTGTTGACGTGGATAGAAAATTGGTTGGCAGACAGGAAGCAAAGAGTAGGAGTGAATGGGTCCTTTTCAGAATGGCAGGCAGTGGCGAGTGGAATGCCGCAAGGTTCGGTGTTGAGGCCGCAACTGTTTACCATATATATTAATGATTTGGAAGAGGGAACTAGGAGCAACACTAGCAAGTTTGCAGATGACACAAAGCTGGGTGGCAGTGTGAACTGTGAAGAGGATGTTAGGAGGTTGCAGGGTGACCTGGACAGGTTGAGTGAGTGGGCAGATGCGTGGCAGATGCAGTATAATATAGATAAATGTGAGGTTATCCACTTTGATGGCAATAACAAGGGGCCATATGGGGTTAGGTTAGGTAAGGGGGAGGTACAGCGAGACCTGGGTGTCCTTGTACACCGGTCACTGAAAGTTGGCGTGCAGGTACAGCAGGCAGTGAAGAAAGCTAATGGAATGTTGGCCTTCATAACAAGAGGATTTCAGTATAGGAGTAGAGAGGTTATTCTGCAGTTGTATAGGGCTCTGGTAAGACCACATCTGGAGTATTGCGTACAGTTTTGGTCTCCTAATTTGAGGAAGGACGTCCTTATGATTGAGGCAGTGTAGCGTAGGTGCACAAGATGGATCCCTGGGATGGCGGGAATGTCATATGAGGAAAGATTGAAAAGACTAGGCTTGTATTCACTGGAGTTTAGAAGGATGATGGGGAATCTTATAGAAACATATAAAATTATAAAGGGACTGGACAAGCTAGATGCAGGAAAAATGTTCGCAATGTTGGACGAGTCCAGAACCAGGAGCCACAGTCTTAGAATAAAGGGGAGGCCATTTAAGACTGAGGTGAGAAAAAACTTTTTCACCCAGAGAGTTGTGAATGTGTGGGATTCCCTACGACAGAGGGCAGTGGAGGCCAAATCACTGGATGGATTTAAGATAGAGTTAGATAGAGCTCTAGGGGCTAGTGGAATCAAGGGATATGGGGAGAAGGCAGGCACGGGTTATTGATTGGGGACGATCAGCCATGATCATAATGAATGGAGGTGCTGGCTCGAAGGGCCGAATGGCCTCCTCCTGCACCTATTTTCTATGTTTCTATGTTTCTATGTTTCTATGTTTCTATGTAAACGGAGCATGGGAATCAGTACCCAGTGAGCCCTTTGCACTTGAAAAGCCATGACCTTGGCTCACAGACCAGGTGCTGGAAGGAAAGATGACATAAATAAGGTCACGGTGGCGCAGCAGTAGAGTTGCTACCTTACAGTGCTTGCAGCGCCAGAGACCCGGGTTCGATCCCAACTACAGGTGCTGTCTGTATGGAGTTTGTACGTTCTCCCCGTGACTGCATGGTTTTCTCCGAGATCTTCGGTTTCCTCCCACACCCCAAAGACTTACAGGTTTGTAGGTTAATTGGTTTGGTGTATGTATAAATTGTCCCTAGTGTGTGTAGATAGTGTTAATGTGTGGGGATCGGTGCAGACTCGGTGGGCCGAAAGGCCTATTTCCGCGCTGCATCTTTAAACTAAACTAAACTAAACGCTTTCTGTATTGTACATGTTCTATAATTCTGGGCAATTATGCCTCTCATGTCTATTCTACTATTCGGTGAGATTGCTGCTGATCTGTAATATAAGTGTCCATTTGTTACTGAATAATCATAGATTGGATTATTGAAGTTTTACTATAAATGAAAATTGCACATCTTTGTTTCAGCGCAATGCTCTCACTTTATATATACTAGCAATGTTACAAAATTTTGAGATTTTAAAAATCAAATCTGCAATTTATCCCATCAGATAATGCATAAAAAGAAGTTTAATTTGACACCTAATTCACTTTCATATCTTCAGTATTAAAAAAGTTATGGCCATCTTCATACTCAGAAATTAGCATCTTGTTCCCTATTGCTTTTCCATTGACTTAACACAAAAGCTGTGATCAAGGACAGTCAAAAGCCCATAACTTTCTTAAAAATTAAGAGAACTTAATGAAATTTTCAGTTATTATAGATTGAAGCATTCTGAAACAAATATGAAACAATCTTACTTGGATGACCTGAAATTAAAGCATATAATTAGTTAGTTACCCAATTGTGGCTAATTACAAAATTCAATTACTAGATCTAAACATCTATCCATTTTTTAAGAAAAGGTTAACATTTTTAAAAAGCCTAAGTGTCCAAATAACATTCACACAAGAATTCACAATATCACATTATTTTATAATCTCATTGTCATGAATTTATAGGCCAAATGGAATGAATTTAGTGTTTAATTCCTGTAAATTAATGGGCATTTAAATCATCTTGCGAGTGGGATTTTGAGGAACGCGTTGGTTTGGAACGTTGCAGTTGCAGTGAATTAAACCCCAATATCGGCAGGAAAAATACTGCCGGTTGGTATATTTACATAATCACATTTTCGCAACTTGAAATTTTTATTAAAGGCATCCTAAGAAGCAAGTTTATATGAAAAAATAAACAGTGTACCTTGCCTTGTCCCATGCGTGAAATCCGTCCCCTTTGTCGGCGTTGACGGCATTTGAAGATGATTTTAATTTTACTCCAACAATTTAATTATAAAGCGCTAATTTTAATAAACTTAATAAAACTGCAGTCGAAGCGATTTTTCTTTAGCAGCTAATTTACCTGACAGACATCGATTTGAATAGGCTGCCGAAATATCGGATTTTAAACCCGCCCCCCTCTCAAAGGCGCCAAAGTCGCGCACACGGGCAGTGACAGAACTGCAGCGCCGCTGAAGGTAAGTTTTGTAACATACCTATATATACCTTCTTATTTGATGTTGAGCTGGTGTGATACCCAATGGTATCATGCTTACAGGGAATGATTTCTTAGGTGCAGTATATAGGTGCTTTCATTATCCTCTTATATATGCCCCAGTATGTATCTGCTTTTGTAATCCTCTCTTAGTTTATGTCTTTGCTTTATAAATGTTGGGTTCATAAATGTTTATGCCTGCTACAATGTCCTTTCATTCAAAGCACAGTCAATTATTGAACTTTTTCCCCAGGGAAGAAATGTCAAAGTGCATAGGTTTGAGGTAAGATGGGTAAGCTTTAAAGGAGATGTGCAGGGTTTGTTATATAGAGGATGTTGAGTGCCTGGAATGCATTGCCAGGGCTAGTGTGGAGGCATATATGATTGTGGTATTTAAAATACCTTTAGATAGGCACATGGATATGCAGGGGATGGAGTGATATAGAACACCTGCAGGCAGAGGAGACTTGTTTAATTTGGCATCATGTTCAGCACAGACATTGTGGGCTGAAGGGTCTGTTCCCGTGCTGTTTATGACCTTAACATCACAGGTGAGTCACCAGTACTCAGTGAGGGCAGAGAGGCAGCCTGCAAATCTCAAGGGTGGGGGAATGAATGTAGTTCCCACAAAAATGGGGACACGAGGCAACATGTGGAGATTGGTGGGAAGATGCGAGTGGAGCAAAGAGGAGCCATCATACTACTCTGGAATCCACAAAAATCAGTGCTGCTGTTGTCAGTGTCCTTTCAAGATGCTTTCAAGATTTGACTTTCAGTCTTCACAGGCAGAGATAGACACAAAAGCTGGAGTAAGTTAGCGGGACAGGCAGCATTGCTGGCGAGAAGGAATGGGTGAGGTTTTTTTCGGGTCGAGACCCTTCTTCAGACTGACCTGATACGTTACCCATTCCTTCTTTCCAGAGATGCTGCCTGCCCCGCTGACTTACTCCAGCAGTTTTTGTCTATCTTTGGTTTAAAACAGCATCTACAGTTCCTTCCTACACACTTCACAGTCAGAGTCTGTTTGATGCACACTATGTCTGTTGGTACTGGAAAATCACCCACAAATTGCACGGGTCCCCGACCTGTACATATTAATATGGCTCCAACAATGCCAGGTGAAATGACTGCAAAGTAGCTGCACCTCAGGAAGCCAGTGGATACTCGCTTCCGAAATAGAAACTGGGCAGCCCACAACAAAACCTATCAGCTACATGAGGGCAGAGGGCAGGTTAAAATTGCCCCGTAAACATTTACAGTTTCTCTAGGGCTTTAGCAACTTTTGCTCTGAAGATATGGGAGATAAATGAAAGTACCTGATGATAAATGCTCCCAGGATGATCGTAGCAAAATGCAAGTATCTCACAAAGATGCTCCAGTCCTGATAGAGTTTGTACAACAAATATATCATCTTGTCTTTTGTTTCTACTGCAGATTTTCAATTTCTGATTGGACCGTTTTGTCTTTCTGTGTCTTTCTTATTAGCCTCATGTCCTACTGAAGCAATAATGAGCCAGGCTTTAACATCCAGACTCAGAGGAAAACAATCTGGGCAAGGAATTGCTTATCTCAAACTCTTCGGATTGTGATGTCTGCAGAGTTCCAATCCCTTGGGTTTGTTAACAAAGTCAATTTTCTGTTGGCTGTTTGTTTCTTTGTTTTGCTTGCCATTAAGCTTTCCCTTCAGGCTATGTACCTGCAGCTTCCTCCTGCTGTCAGGAGATAATGCATGGAGACCCTGCAGTCAGCTTAGATTCACTTGCATGGGCCAGCAATTTAAACAATTTGTTATTACTGCAATAATAATCTTCTCTTTCAATACAGTTTGCCCCTCTCAAATCAAACCAAACTGAACTCAACAGATAGGCACAAAGCTGGAGTAACTGAGCTGGCAAGATAGCATCTCTGGAGAGAAGGAATGGGTGACCTTTTGAGTCAAGAGCCTTCTTTAGACTCGGTCTGAAGAAGGGTCTTGACCTGAAACTTCACCCATTCCTTCTCTCTAGAGATGCTGCCTGTCCCGTGAATTACTCCAGCTTTGTGTCTATCTTCAGTTTAACCCAGCATCTGCTGTTCTTCCGACACATGAACTCAAGAGAAATGTGCCAGATAAACATCACATGAAAATCATATAACCTTTGAATTTATGGTTGGTCTTGTTAGTGATGTTGAAAGCGGATATTGTCCTGTATTTATTTTTTAAAATCTCATTTGTCAAATCGATTCAGTTCTTGATGTGGAATCTGAAGGGGGAGATTGGTCCAGTGCCTGGAACATACTCCTGAAGACGAGGACTATTGCAAGACCTGCTACAAATTGGTTCTTAGGCTTCATCTATATAACACTGGCCAACAGCGACTTCCAATTAAATGTCCTGATGCAGGACATGGTTGGTGCCCAAGAAAATTTCATAAGTTCATGAGTGATAGGAGCAGAATTAGGCCATTCAGCCCACCGAGTCTACTGTGCCATTCAATCATGTCTGATCCAACTTTCCCCCTCGTCTGTAGGATAGAACTAGTGTACAGGGATCGCTGGTTGGTGTGGACTCGGTGGGCTGAAGGATCTGTTTCCATGCTGTATCGCTAAAAAAATACTTAAGAAGTAAAAATTTCCGACCTGAATAATTAGGGAAATTGTACTGAGGAGCTTACATCTGTCCTGTTACAAAACCGTATTTTAATGAAAAGCGGAATAAAATTGGGATCATAAACAAATATAGCCGGGAGGCTCATGGGCTCAAAACAACCCTGATAGTTAATATGGTCTCCTCACCAGTGATGGATGTTAGATAAAGGCAATTCACAACAAGAATTCTGCTCAAAGAAAAGATTATGTGTACCAACAGTCAATACAATACAATACAATACAATATTTGTTGTCATTTGAACCTCATTGAAGTTCAAATGAAATTTGGTTTCTGCAGTCATTCAACAAGAAAAGAACCAAGACACAACAATTTACACAAACATCCATCACAGTGAATCTCCTCCTCACTGTGATGGAAGGCAAAGTCTTATCTCTCCCCTGCACTCCCCATTCTCCTCCCGATGTCAAAGTCAAAGCGATAGTAAATAAGTCCCGCGGCCATTAAGGCCGCGCCGGGCGATGCAAGGCCGCGCTCCGGGTCTTAATGTTGGAGCCCCCGGCGGGCGCTAGCAAGTCCCACGGCTTATAAGCCGTGCCGGGCGATGTAAGGCCCCGCTCCAGGTCATTTTCAACCCCGCAACTCGGGCGGGAGAAGTTGCCGTTGTGGAAGATCCGAAAAGCACTCCCAGCAGGGACCCGCGAGCTCCCGGTGTTACCGTCCACCGGGCTGGAGCCTCCGAAGCTCCGGGGTCGGGCCGCAGCAGCGCGCCACCACAGCTCCTCCCGTTCCGAACTCGGCCAGCCCCATGATTGTAAGTCCGCAGGCTCCGCGACTGGAGCCCCTAGGTCATTCCGGTTGGAGGCTGCTCCACGGTGCTAGGCCACAACGACAACGGAGACCCGACAGGGAAAAGGTCGGGTCCCCCGTACAGGGAAAAGATTTTAAAGTTTCCCCCACCCCCCGCCCCCCACACATACCCAGTTAAAAAAACACTATAAACTACACTCAACGGTATAAAGAAAATAAAAAAAAGACAGACAAAGTTACAATACTGCTGTCCTAAGACTTAAAATGCCCCTAGATCCCCAAATGGTCTGCTCATTTATCTTTCACACATGTCCAGAGAAATGTTTTCACAAAATATTTTGACATTTTGTATCTGGTATACAATGGTGTGGTTAGTCTAAAATGCAGCCCTAATTTTGCAATAATTGCTGGGAAAATTTGTCGGTCCTAGAAGATTACATATCATTTTCTGCCTAAATGACAATTAAAATGCTTTTAAGTATAACTCAATAAATATACTCTGAATTAAATTAACCAACTATATACTATGAATAGCTTACCGTGCCTTTAGGCACCTGTCATGCCTTGGCCTTGTTTGCTTACCCTTTAGTTTAGTTAATGATGAATGGCCGTAAAGCTTCTCTTCCTCCCTATTTATGGTTAATCCTATGCGTTGCTTTTTTTGTGTTGCTAAAATGTTTGTTTAAAGCTGGCAGAAACTGTCTGAAGTCGTATTTGGTGTAACGCCAAAGGACATTTCTGCACTGAAAAGTAAGAATGCCTCTACTCTTTAAAGGATTAAGCAGCAATCGGTTTCTGCAAATAGTACCCCACCCACCAAACTAATCACCTAAATTCAACAGAAATAAATACTTTCTCACACCACCTACACCTTTGGTTCCCAGTGTTTCATTTGTGCACATTTCTCTCACACACTTTTTCATGGGAATTTACCTGTAGTTTGGCTTCTGTTTCTTTCTCATGTTCAAGTCTGCTTTCAGTTACTTTGCCTCGGACGGCTGTTTACAGTTAGCCACTGCACACAGAGTTTTACCACCAGTAATAAAAAATATCATTACAGTGACTTTCCCCTGGGAAGTCTGCGCCCAGGTTGTTAAAACCTGTTATGTGTGTGAAGATCCGATATGCAATAATTTATAACATTGACTTGAATAAAAGCAAAATTGTGATGTCACCTATAAAGAGGAAGCTAGATTAGTAAACAAGGCAGTTAGTAATAAGAGCAGAAGAATGTAGGAAATAGGAGCAGGAATTTGGTAATTTGGGCCTTTGATCCTGCTATGTAATTTGTCTGTTTCATGGCTGATTTTCTCTCTCAATGTCACTTTCCTTTTTCATTCCCCTATCCCGTGATTCCTTTAACACCCAGAAATCTATTGACCTGTGTTTTGAATGAAGTAAATAACTGATCCCTCCACAGCCTTCCGAAGTGGAGAATTGCAAAGATTCACATTGATCTGCAGGAATGAATTTATCCTCATCTCCGCTCACACCCGCCTATGCCGTAGACTGACTAGCAGTTTTTAAACTCCTCAACCAGAAAAAAAACATCTTCCCACCACAGAGACTCTCAATACCTGTAAGAACTTAGTAACATTCCATGGGAACTCCCCATCTACTCTCTAGGGAGTACAGTCTTTAATCTCTTTGCATGCATCAAACACACCATCCCTGGATCCAGTCTAATGAATCTTCACTGCTTTCTCGCTAAGGTAAATATATCTCTTTTTTAAGTAAAGAGAGCAAAATTGCAAATGATACTCCAGGTCCATTCTCCCACTATAATTGCCGTCAGGCATCTTTGCCCTTTACTGTAAAGGCCAACAGAATGTTTGACTTCATATTGATTGTGTGGTTGAGTGGATAAGATAGGATATGATGAAGTAAATACTTGACTGAAAAGCTTTCTTCTGTGCTGTAGTTTCTATGTGGCAGTCTGAGTTTGAGTTAGCCTGGAGGTTTGGACCAAAGTTTCCTCATCCAGCACAAATCTCCAGACAATGATGGAAAGGTGGACAAGTCCCCAGGGCCTGATGAAATCTAAACCAGGCTGTTAAGAGAAGCTATGGGGGAATATTGCTGTGGCTCTGATAGAGATTCTTGCAGCAACTTTAGAAATGTAGAAATATAGAAAATAGGTGCAAGAGTAGGCCATTCGGCCCTTCAAGCCAGCACCACCATTCAATATGATCATGGCTGATCATTCAAAATCAGTACCCTGTTCCCTAAGAGCTAAATCTAACTCTCTCTTGAAAACCTCTCTTTAGCCACAGATGAGATCCTGGAGGGTAGCTAACATTCTCATCATATTCAAGAAGAGCAGTAGGAATAAGTCAGGGAACTGCAGGCTGGTGAGCCTTACGTCAGTAGCAGGGAAACTATTGGAAAAGGATTTTGAGATTAGATTTATGATCACATGGAAAGTGAGGAACAGGTGAGGGAGAGGCGGCATTCATTTGTGCCTGGTAAATTCTGCTTCACAAATCCGATTGAGCTTGATGAACAGGTTATTAAGAAAATAAATTAATGCAAGGCAGTAGATGTGGTTTACATGGACCTTAGGAAGGCTCATGACAAACTAACGTAGGCTGCTCCTGAAAGTTTGGCCATATGAGATCCTAGATCCTAGATGACAATGGAGGAGACTAAGGACAGAAAGGTCTGTGTAGGAATGGGAAGAACTGGCGATTGTTTCGTGGAACACCTTTGCTCAGCTCACCTGAACCAACCTGATCTCCTGGTTGCTGGACACTTTAATTCTCCTTAACCATATAACCATATAACAATTACAGCACGGAAACAGGCTATCTCGGCCCTTCTAGTTCGTGCCGAACACTTACTCTCATCTAGTCCCATCTACCTGCACTCAGACCATAACCCTCCATTCCTTTCCCATCCATATACCTATCCAATTTATTTTTATTTGATAAAATCGAACCTGCCTCCACCACTTCCACTGGAAGCTCATTTCACACAGCTACCACTCTCTGAGTAAAGAAGTTCCCCCTCATGTTACCCCTAAACTTTTGTCCCTTAATTCTCAAATCATGTCCTCTTGTTTGAATCTTCCCTACTCCCAATGGAAAAAGCTTATCCACGTCAACTCTGTCTATCTCTCATAATTTTAAAGACCTCTATCAAGTCCCCCCTTAACCTTCTGCGCTCCAAAGAATAAAGACCTAACTTGTTCAACCTTTCTCTGTAACTTACGTGCTGAAACCCAGGCATCATTCTAGTAAATCTCCTCTGTACTCTCTCTATTTTGTTGACATCTTTTGTATAATTTGGCGACCAAAATTGTACACCATACTCCAGAATTGGCCTCACCAATGCCTTGTACAATTTTAACATTACATCCCAACTTTTATACTCAATGCTCTGATTTATAAAGGCCAGCACACCAAAATATTTCTTTACCACCGTATCTACATGAGATTCCACCTTCAGGGAACTATGCACAGTTATTCCTAGATCCCTCTGTTCAACTGCATTCCTCAATTCGCTACCATTTACCATGTACGTCCTATTTTGATTTGTCCTGCCAAGATGTAGCACCTCACACTTATCAGCATTAAACTCCATCTGCCATCTTTCAGCCCACTCTTCCAAATGGCCTAAATCTCTCTGTAGACGTTGAAAATATACTTCATTATCCACAACACCACCTATCTTAGTATCATCTGCATACTTACTAATCCAATTTACCACACCATCATCCAGATCATTGATGTACATGACAAACAACAGTGGACCCAACACAGACCCCTGAGGCACCCCACTAGTCACCGGCCTCCAACCTGAGAAACAGTTATCCACCATTACTCTCTGGATCTCCCATTCAGCCACTGTTGAATTCATCTTGCTACTCCACTATTAATACCCAACAATTGAACCTTCTTAACCAACCTTCCATGTTTTCTCTGAGATCTTCCGTTTCCTCCCACAGTCCACAGTCCACAGACGTACAGGTTTGTACATTAATTGACTTGGTATAAATTTAAATTGCCCCAAGTGTATGTAAGATAGTGTTAATGTGCTGGGGTCGCTGGTTGGCACTGACTCAGTGGGCCGAAGGGCCTCTTTCCGCGCTGTATCTCTAAACTAAAATAAACGTTTTTTTAAAGACTTTGAACCTAGTTTTGACTAACTCACTGCTGAATGCAAAGCTGATTGAGGCAAAATGAAATCCCATTAACACAGCAAAGTATTCATAAACACACACCAAACCTAAAAATGAATCTGAGATTGTACTTCAAAGTTCTTGGGAGGAAGGCCAAGCTTTTCCAAAGCTCCAGCCCCTACGAGCTTTTAAGTCTCCCTCGTATGTCATGCCGTTTCTGTTTAATGTTGACATCAACATTGAAAGAAAAGGGTGGAAGGCGGCTATGAAACTTTGAAGGCTGTGCCACATCAGGATTATGTAATTTAGCTGAAGTCCAAGATTGTGTGATTAGAATTTAAATTCTTGGTTTGTTGGAAGGGGTGGGAGGGTGGTTGGGGGGGGGGGTGGCTGTTGCTTTAATGCAAAACAGCCACACTGGAGAATTAAGCATAATCTGCTCCATAACTTTAGACAACATGGATTCCTGATTGTTTAGCACAGGGTTAGATCAGCTCATTTACCAGTAGTCACACTGTGAGGAAAGAAATGTCTGAGCCAGGACTCTAGGCACATATGTTCTTGCACTGCTCCATGTGTGTAGCCAGGCATAACACAGCCTAACTTCAAGTAACCCTTGCATCCCCTCTCTCTCCATCCCTCCCCCACCCAAGTCTTTGACCTAGTTTTAAAGTTGTCTTGTTTAGTCTCATTGTCTGTAACTCGTTTTCACCTAGCCCACAGCTGACAATGGTCTGTTTCCTATATCATAATTACTTTTTTGCATATCTTTCATTCATTTGTTCAATACCTCTCTACGTCACTGTTTATATCTCTCGTTCCCCTTTCCCCTGACTCTCCATCTGAAGAAGGGTCTCTAAACCTATTCCTTTTCTCCAGAGATGCTGTCTGACCCGCTGAGTTACTCCAGCTTTTGGTGTTTATCTTTGGTTTAAACCATCATCTGCAGTTCCTTCCTGCACATAACACAGCCTGAGTTTTACTTCACCTTCAACTTTTCAGCCCCATACAATGGGGTGGGAGATCGCAACCTTCACATGATCTGCCCTGTTTCGATGAATGCTAATAATGTAGCAGAATCTAACCATGCCTGTTCTTACATTTAAATTCAGTTAAATTGAATAATGATATGAATGAAAATGACCATGAGACTACTGATTTAAAAAAAAATCTGACTGCTCCATTAATGCCTTTATGACGTCTGGCCTTTTTGTGACTTCACTGCAGTCCAGTTACACTGTCTGGCCATTTTGTGACTCCTGTATCTGGTCCCTGAATTGGGGCATACCAACCTTAATAGCGAGATCCATCTCTGGAGATAGACTGTGCTAGACTATCATCTTATCACAGTTTCTACTCTCACTCAAGCAATGGGAAATGAAGGAGATTTCTCATCTCCTCACAAATGCAGACATAGTCTTATAATCACATCCATACAGCAGCTTATTCCATATAATAAGCTGGCACCTTACCACCAACCCACCAATGAAAAGCTGCCCACAGATCTCTTTTAAATATTACGTCTCTTATTTAAACCTATTTCCTCTAGTTTTAGACTCCCCTACTCAGGGAAAAAGATGGTATATATCTAACCTATACACACCACTCCTAATTTCACAAATCTTTAATTGGTCGCTCCTTAGCCTCGGTTCCAAATACGGCCTTATAAGTATTTTGTAAAGTTGCAACATGATGTCCAAACTCTTGTCCTCAATACCCTCTCTGTGAAGACAAGCCTTCTGCACTACTCTATCCACCTGCATTACCATTTTTAGGGAACTGTTGAGCTTGCATGCCAAGGTCCTCTGTACATCAATGCTTCTAAAGTCCCTGATATTTATTGCATACTAGACCAAGCGCAGACCCATTGGGTCCCGTTCCCCCAACGCAATATTCCACCAAACTGCGCATGTGCGGCTGACGGGGCCGCACTGCGCAGGCGCGACCGCCGCGTTCAAAGTTGTGCCGTTGACAGCAGAAATTAAGTTAAAGTTAATAAAGTGAATAGAGGACCTGTGGAGCTGTTTGCAAAATAGAACAAAACTTACCCGTGGAGCCATTGGGTCCCGGTTGTGAGCCCAGGCAAACGCGCAAAATCTGAAAATCGGCAAAGGCCCAAACTGCGCACGCACGGATACCGGGTCCACTGCACATGCATGGGGAGTCTGCGCCATTTTGCATCACTGCCGCGTCACCGGCGCCATTTTCAATTGTGACGCGGCTGACGGACCTCCCCCAACTGCGCAGGCGCGGCCGGCAAGTAGGGCCACTGTATAAAGTTAATTTAAGTTGTAAATGTCAATAATTTGTAAAATATAACATCAATCTGAAGGAAACTTGGCCAATGCACATCGCAGGACAATGGTGAGTAAGGTGGACCTAAAATTGTCGCGCTATCGTGTACCGTTTTTGTGGAGTTTCGGGAACAAACAAACAAACAAATATATGTACAAACACACAAACAAGATGAGAGTTTTAGTAATATACTAGACCAAGTGCAGACCCGTTGGGTCTGGTCCCCGAAAGTGCTTGACACCCCGGGGTGTTTTTCCCGAACGTGCTTCAGACCCCGGGGTGAAAATCGTCGAAAAAAAGATGGCGTCGTTTTCGGAAAAAATCGGAGAAAATCGGCGAAAAAAAGATGGCGTCGTTTTCGGAAAAAATCTGAGAAAATCGGCGAAAAAAAGATGGCGTCGTTTTCGGAGAAAATCGGAGACAATCGGAGAAAATCACATCGGGGTGGGAGGGGGGGGGGATGGATTTTATTAAAAAACGTGTACATAAACAGGACCGAATTTAATCAGGAGTGGCTATTCGTAAAGATAAATGTCATCTCTTTGGAAATGGTAAAAAAAATGAGCCTTTCCGCGCGCTGTGTGGGCCAGGGGCGGTATCAAAGGCGGCACAGGTCAAGCAGAACGTTGGACGTACGGACGTACAGACGTACAGACGGACGACAGCCAGAGACTTTTAAAAGTATATAGATAGATAGATATACAGATAGATAGATGTTAGACCAGTATTAGATGACCCTAAATCAATCATCTCACATTTGTCTGGATTAAATTACACTGCAACCTCTCCACCCAATCTTCCAGCTGATGGATCTTTTTCTGTAGATAGACACAACAAGCTGGAGTAACTTGGAGGGACAGGCAGCATCTCTGAAGAGAAGGAATGGGTGACGTTTTGGGTCGAGACCCTTCTTCAGACTGGTTAGGGATAAAGGAAACAAGAGATATAGACGGTGATGTGGAGAGATAGAGAACAATGAATGAAAGATATGCAAAAAAGTAATGATGATAAAGGAAACAAGCCATTGTAAGCTGTTTGTCGGGTGAAAGTGAGAAGCTAGTGCAACTTGGGTGGGGGAGGGATAGTGAAAGAGGGAATGCCGGGGCTACCTGAAGTGAGAGAAATCAATATTCATACCACTGGGCTGATTCTCCAATTTGCATTTAGCCTCACTCTGACAATGGAGGAGACCGAGGACAGAAAGGTCTGTGTAGGAATGGGAAGGATTGGAAGAGCAAATATGTAAGGAGATATTAGATATTAGTAGTAAGCACAAGGTAGTGATTGTGGGAGATTTCAATTGTCCACACATAAACTGGGAAACACATTCTGTAAAAGGGCTGGATAGTTTGGAGTTTGTAAAATGTGTGCAGGATAGTTTTTTGCAGCAATACATAGAGGTACCTACTAGAGAAGGGGCAGTGCTGGACCTCCTGTTAGGAAATGAGACAGGTCAGGTGGCGGAGGAACCCGGGTTCTCAGAGAAAACCCACGCGGTCACAGGGAGAACGTACAAACTCCGTACCGACAATACCTGTAGTCGGGATCGAACCCGGGTCTCTGGCGCTGCAACCGCTGTAAGGCAACAACTCTACCGCTGTACCACTGCGCCACTTACTTGGTGTTGCTCACAGGGTAACTGTTTTTTAACTTGACGTTAGGTGCATTGAATTACAATCAATCAATCTGTGGGAGGAGAGGGAGAAACCCTCCTGTCACTGTAAAATGAATGAATTCTTTAGTGGGTCAATGAAGTTCATGCAAGAGAAGTTTTAACCAATTACAATTACAATTTTAACTTAATTTACTCATTTCTCACAAATAAAATTTCATCCCATATTAGGGGCTAGCGGAATCAAGCGATATGGGGAGAAGGCAGGCATGGGTTTCTGATTGTAGATAATCAGCCATGATCACAATGAATAACGGTGCTGGCTCGAAGGGCCAAATGGCCTCCTCCTGCACCTATTTTCTATGTTTCTATGTCTTTGACCTTTCAGTGGCACAGGAGAACCATTTGGCAGCGATTGAAAAGTTTCAATAATGTCACATAAAGATCAGCAGCTTTACAGATTTCAGACCACAAATTCTTCTGCATTACAAGCTAAGCAATTTCAGCCTTTGAGGAGAAAGGAAATAATGGTCATAGCAGAGTGATAAATATTCACATCCTACATGCACTGTCAGATAAAATACTAACAAGATATTTGCATGCCAAGTGTTGTCTATGTGATCTTCACTGTGCCTAGTACATGTGACAATAAAGTATTCCTATTTCTATTCCTATTCCTATTCTTTGCTCCATTCTGTTTGATTTAACAGTCACATCATTTTTGGGAGGTGCAGATGGGAGAAGTTGCTGGGCCCTAACTGTTTGGCTTTAAAGGTCAGACTGCTTTACAAGCAGTACACTGAGTGAATTATGTGCAGTGTAATTTTACGATGATAATGGCATAAAGAAGGATATATGTTTTCTCTTCTAAATGTCCACTGAAGGCACTGGCTTTGTGGGTGTTTTGAGTTTGTGGCTGCGTTGAGCAGATGCTGCACGAGTGAAGCTCCAAGTTATGTGGATGCTGCTGTGTTTGCTCTTCAAAAGCATAACTTTTGAGCTTGAAACATTAGTTATCTGTTTCAACTGCTTTGCCTCAGAAAAATCTTTCATTACAAAGCATTCTTTTTGGTATGATATGTCAAATCTAAGCAAAAATTAAGGCACCTAAACGTGTATAATGAACAATGATAAATTGGCTGTCCTTATCCATTACAAGAACAAAGAAATAAAGACACTTTAAAATATAGCCAATATAACCTTTCTTTACCCTTTCAGAACATCAATAGAGCTTTACAGCTAACGAGGTAACTGTTAGAAGAGTAGGAAAGACTATTTACTTAGTGCATAGCAAGCTCTCACAACACCGATGTGATAATGACCAGATAATTTGTCTTAGAAATGTTGATTGATGGATACATATTGGACAGAGCACCAGGGATAAATGCTCTGGTTTCGTCAAAATGGTCCCATGGGAATTTCACTACTAATTAATTAAGCAGACAGGAGCACCATCTGAAAAACATCATCTTCTACTGTGCAGTGCTCCTTCAATATGCACGGAATGTCAGCACAGGTTTATGAGCTCATCTCCAGAGTAGGATTTCAATCCAAGGTGACTAAAGGGCCTGTCCCACTTGGGCGTCATTTGCGCGTCATTTACGCGACATCATTTACGCGTCACGACGCGCACGTGATGCCCGCATGGTACGCATTACGCGTGCATGGTGCGTGGTGACGTAGGCAGTGACGCACGGTCGCGCGCGGCGCACCAGGATTTTGGGATGTACAAAATCTTCGCGCGCCATCTGCCTGACGCGCAAATGATGCCCAAGTGGGACAGGCCCTTAAACTTACCAGTTAAAGGTGAAATGACTGTTGTTTCAGCCTTATAAATATATATATATAATTATCTGAATATCTGAATACACTTATGGGCCTGTCCCACTTAGGCGATTTTTCAGGCGACTGCCGGCAACAGCAACTGGGGGGAGCTCTGTCTGAGTGAAATTCACCCGGTGCAAAGCCAAGGTGATACAGACACACACCGCGATGAACAGGAAGGTTGGCACTGTAATTAAGACGGCTAAAGCACAGTGCACGGTAAGTCCTTTAAGAGAGTGGGGGAGAAAGGGGAGAAGGGGGGAGAAGGACTGGAGACAACTTTTAAGAAGCCAATGAAACACGGCTGTGAAGCTCGGCAGGCATTAACATTACCGGTCAGTTATCTTTGGTTCTGAAAACTACTGCTTATGTTTTTTTTCTCCAATGAGCCAATGAAATTCACCGGTCAGCACCGGCTACAATCTAAGAAAACCTACGACCTCCTGGCAACCCACTAAGACCTGCTGGCGACCCACCTATGGCACGAGAATTCTCGCTACTCTCCATGGCGGCTTAATTCTGGTCGCCGCTAATTTCATCAACATGTTGAAAAATTCGTGCCGACCAGAATGAGGCCGCGACTAGTTCCCAGAATGCGGGATCTCCTCATCACCATGAAGGCGACTCCCCGGCAACTACCCGCGAACATGTGCCGACCATATGACAACCGCAGAGTCTCCTGCAGCCGCCTAAAAAGTTGCCTAAGTGGGCCAGGCCCATTACTCTCAGCACTGGCTTTCTTCTAATCTTCTAGTTACTGGACTAGGTGTTGGAAGATTTAAGGCCGATTCTATGACTTCAGCAAAATCGTTGGTTCAAATTTCAGGACTGTATTGTTGTGGTGCCATTTTAGGGACAAGAAGCATTGGAGCCTTCATCAATCAACCATTGTGAGATAAAAAATACAATGGCATTATCAAAGTGGAGCCAGGGAGTTCTACTGCTGTCTTGCAAATGTTTAATATTTTGCTAACCTGGTAAATTGAACCCGAAACCTTGCTAAATGAATAGAATATAGTGCCGCACTGTTGCTGAGGGTAACTTTAACTATTGCACCGGTTGTTCCTGGCTGGATGGGCTGGGAGATGATAAGAGGCAAAAACCTTAAACACAAACTAGACTCAAACCTTCTTGAAAAAGATATTAGATCCATATCACTGGCTGACAGGCCAGGAGAAATGAATCCCCAGCATCACTGGTAATCGCTGGGTCCAATTAGCAGACATCAGATTGGCCACTGAAACCTCGTCAGCCTACTCCTTATAGAACCCAGGCATTCCAGCCAGAGGAGAGAGGATGAGCAGGGGATTGAAGAAGTGGTTTGCCAGTGGTTTGCCAGACAACTTGCCACCTCACCTCATAGGAATCTCAGTCTGACTGCTGTGATGTCAAGGTTTTCTTTGAAGTGCTCAACAATGGTCGCTGTTGGGCCAGTATTGTCTGAATTTCCTTCCATTCCTCCAAAGGAATGTGTTGGCATAACAACATTGCCTTATGTCTCCCAACTGTGGAATTTTGCTTGATACAAGAATAACTTATGGTTGCATTCCCAGATAAACAGACAACTTTCTGGAAATGGTACTTACCAAGTTTCACAACAGAAAAAAACAGATTTTCAACTGCATAATGCTGAGAAGTAAAAACACAATTTTGCAATGGAATTTCTAGTCCATCACATTTTACCATCAACATTATTGAGTATAATAAATTAGGTGAATTTAAATGAACCAGGTACATAACTATTAGAGTATTTCTGAGTTTACTGTGGCAAGTGACTCACCCTCTAACTCACCAAAGCCAATTTCACATCCCACAAGAAGTGTCAAAGGTCAAATATTCTCTACTTCCATGCTCAACACACTAAAGAAGGAAAACACCATCCTGGATTGGCTTGATTGGCACCATCATAAACCCTCACTCCCTCTACCACCAGCTCAGTGTGGTTGCTGGGCATATATGTACAAGGCACACTGGCAACTTGCCAACAGGGCATCTTCTAAATTCGCTGTCTCTAACAGGAAAATTAAATAAAAATTGCGGATACATGGAAGCACCAGCATTCATAGGTTTCCCTCTGAATTACACACCATACTGATGTAGAAATATGTTGCCATCCAAAATTGTTACTTGGTCAAAATCTTAAAATTCCAATGGAAATTATTTCTAAAGCTCAATTAGAGATAGGCAGCAAATATTCATCTTGTTGGTGCCATTAACATCCCAGGAATGACATTTAAAAATGGAGGTTGATTTTGTGAAAAGGAGTATTCTCCTTTTTTGTGAACATTTTGTGAAAGTTTCTCATTTGTGGAAATGACCATTCTCCATAGTTACAACATTGGTACTGAGCACACTCACCAGCAGGCAAAAACACTGTAGAAACTCAGCGGGTGAGGCAGCATCTATGGACCAAGGATCTCGACCGGAAACGCCACCTATTCCTTCGCTCCACAGATGCTGCCTCATCCGCTGTTTCTCCAGCATTTTTGTCTACCTTCAATTTTTACAGCATCTGCAGTTCTTTCTTAAACAGTCTCACCAGTGGTTGATTACATGATGGATACATGTCTCCATGATCGGGGTCACCATTTGCAGCTCTGCCCATCCTCCAAATGTTGCCTCTTACTGTGTCCACCTGTATGTCTCCTCATCCAAGAGAACTGATTGTCATTGTTGGTAGCATGGCAATGGGGTTATTGTGATTTGTGACTGAGGTTGGCAGTGCACGGAGGAATGCATTGCCTGGGTGCCACATGATGTAGACAACATTAAAGTGAGAAATGCCAAATAAAATTCATGTTGCAAAATGGCCAAGCTGTGACCATCTCCGATAGGAGAGACACACTCAATGAGATTACATTGACCTGTAATCATCCCCATCAAAAAGCTGGGCACCAACACTGATCAGAAAATGAACTGGGTTAGCGACATACGTACTGTGTCTACAAGAGCAGGTCAGGGGTTAGGTATCCTGTAGCAAGTGGTTCACCTCCTGATACCAAGGAGGTTTCCTACCAAAGAAGGCATGTCAGAATATGATGGAATACTCTTAACCTTCTTGGATGTGTGCAGCCACAATAACTATCAAGATGCTCAATACTATTCAGGATAAATCAGATTGTTGGTATTCCTTCCACCTTGCTAAGCATTCATTCCCTCCACCACTGGTGCACAGTCGCTGCAGTGTATGCATGCCAGATAATGCGCTGTAAATACGGGACTATACTACTCTGACAACGCCTTCCAAATCCAAGATGTCTACCATCAAGAAGGACAAGCAAACTGGTATATCAGGATTCCCTCTATGTCATAAGTAAATATATATTTTGTCTTCGTTGCTGTAGCTAAATCCCGGAGATCCCTCTCCACTAACACCGTTGGAAGAAAGACTGCAGTGCTTCAAGAAGGTGGCTCACCATCACATTCTCAAGGGCCTGCTCTCTTCCATGGAGACCCCTTTATTTTTTTTAAATCTCAGAATGATATCTAGAAGGACTTCCACTAGTTGCTATCACCAGGGTACTCTTTTACTTGAAGTGATGTTGGATGGCTCTAGGTTGTGCAGTCTAACTCTTTAGCTTAAAGTAGTGCCAATCATTCATAATATTGGTGCTTTGCTCATGCTTGTACACAACATGATTAATGTTACCTGCACGTAACAAACCATCCAAATTATCGGGGCAACTTGATGTTAGCACAAGTTAGTTGGAAAAGATAAATCCCGTGCCTTTTCCGGAATCGATCCAATTCAGCTCTCCAAATGTTTCAAGGATGCTTGCAATATTTGCAATCAATGGGTATGGAATGAGTGTGGAAAATGCTGAAACAGAAAATTAGACAAAATCTTCCTGAATGGCTGCACAGGTATGAGGGATTGAATAGTCAACTCCTGATTTTTATCTTCTAGTTAGTATGATTTAATATGATCAAAGATAACAAAGAAGAGATTTAATTCTCTGCTATCTTTAAATATGAACTAATTTGATATTGTATCATGAGTGCCATTTCAGTGCTTGAAATAGTTTGGCTTGCAATGGTTTTCAAGTACAACTTCCAAATGTAGAGTGGAGATCACAACATTGTGTTGGGTCTTTACATGCTGGTGCATATATTTTTTCCATAAGCAGTTGAGAAAACCAATTGTGGAATGTCACAGGCAGAGTGCAGCACACGTTGGCAGATGCTGGCTGGTGAAAAGTGAGCCCATTGTTTTGTTGTCTTATCTTCAATATATTGCAAAAGTTCTAATTTCTACTTGGAAAGTTCTGCTTGGAAACTAGTACTAAATTAAACAAGAAAGCTTCTGCTCTTCCAGCTCTTCCATGAAGTTTCACAAAAGGAAAGGAAGGGAATGGATTTGATTACGTTCTTTGCCTTCTATCTGGGGAATTTCAACCTCATTGTAAAGTTTACTGAGGACTTATCAGCACCAGTTTTAAATGATGGATCTATGCACCTGATTGCAAAGATGACCACAGTAAAAAAATCTTCAAACAGATTAGATTATTTTCTGCAATTTATAAAATGGAGTAGCACTAATGACGTGAGAGATTTAATAGTTTTTCCTTTACCTCATTTTCAGCCTGAAACTACTGTCCTGCAATCTCATATCTGGTCTTTTTCAACAAGGCTGTAATTAGTCACTCTGAAAGCATGGCGACACAGCGTCAGTAGTAATGTGAACAATGCAATTAATGTTTCAAAATAGCCATGCGGTTCATTTTCTGAAGTTGTTAATGAACTTGCAAGACAATACTGAAAACACGTGTCTCTTGAAAATCTTGCAGCAAGCTCTTATTTACTTTTCTGAGGATGTTCTTTTTTATTGTGCAGCAAGCTCGTGGGAGATATTTGCATTGCTCACAGAGACTACCTTTAGAATAAATTGCCAACATAAACAATCTAGAAATCACCCTCCTCCACAGCTTAAACGTTTTTTTATTCATAATTTATGATTACAAAGGTTGAATTTCCCTGTTCCTGCAGATTTAAAAAATGTAACTACCTCAGGGTAGTGTCTGGGTTTGGTTCCTCAGACTGATTAATTGGCCCAGACACACCCTGCCCACAGTGGGGTTAATGTTTGCTTTAAAAAAAATGAAAGCGAGAGGCAATCTCTAGATTTATCTGCTGGAACTGCAAGGAAAGGGTGAGATGGATCTGCAGAGGCAGAGGGTGGAACTGACTGAGGCATACAACATTATGAGGGCACAGCTAGAGTAGGTAGCAGGAGACATTTCCCCATTGCAGAGAGACACAAAAAGCTGGAGTAACTCAGTGGGTCAGACGGCATCTCTGGAGAAAAGGAATAGGTGATGTTTCAGGTCGAGGCCCTTCTTCAGACTTCATGCCCCATAGCAGAGCTGTCTTAAAACTAATGGACATTGGTTTAGGGTAAGGGAAACAAATTTAGAGGGAATTTGAGAAAGGATTTTCACAGCCAGAGATTTTTGGAATCTAGGACAATTTGCCTGAGTGGTTTGTAGAATTTTCTTGCAATATTTGAGATGTATCGAGATAAACAATTTAATTGCCAAAGCATCTATATAACTAAAAGTCTCATCTTGAACACTTCCTGTCTGCGCTGTATATTGATTTTAGAAAAAACGCTACCATATATGCTATGATTTTTGGCCATCTTACTCACAGCCCTGAGGATTTTTCCGATCGATGAAAAATAAAAAAGTTATGAATGTTTAAAAAATCTTGAGATCAGCTGATTGGTCCTCTCGCCTGTCAATCACCATGATGAAGCTAACGCCCCTTCTGGGGGTGGGGGGGAGGGGCAGGACTATAAAACCCCGGATGCCTGGACGCGAGTCAGTCTGGAAGATCATGAGGGAGAGGCCACAACTGATTCTGTTGTGAGTCTACTGAACTGTGAGTCTACTAAAATGTGAGTCTACTCTTGATGTGTTTTATGTGGTTTATGTGGTTATGTGGTTATGTGCTTTATGTGGTTATGTGCTTTATGTGGTTAACCCTTCATGTGCTTGCAATAAATGCTTTGTTAGCTAGCAATGTGCTTGCAATGAATGATGATTAGTTAACCCTTAATGTGCTTGCAATAAATGATTTGTTAGCCAGCAATGTGCTTGCAATGAATGATGATTTGTTAACCCTTAATGTGCTTGAAATAGATGATCTGTTAGCCAGCAATGTGCTTGCAATGAATGATGATTTGTTAACCCTTAATTTGCTTGCAATAAATGATTTGTTAGCCAGCAATGTGCTTGCAATGAATGATGATTTGTTAACCCTTAATGTGCTTGCAATAAATGATTTGTTAGCCCTTAATGAAATGAAATGAGTTGTTTGGCCTACCCTGTACTTGAAATTGAAATCGAAATGGAAATGAAATGAAATGAGTTGTTTGAACTGCCCTGTGCTTTTGCTTTTGCTTTGCCTTTGCTTTGCTTGGCCTCACCTGAAATGAAAGCAAATGGATTGTATTGTTGGCTGGCTCCGCCTGCCCTGTGCTTTTGCTTTTGCTTTGCCTTTGCTTTGCTTGAGCTCACCTGAAATGAAAGCAAATGAATTGTATTGTTGGCTGTCCCTGCCTGCCCTGTGATTTTGCTTTTGCTTTGCTTTTGCTTTGCTTGAGCTCACCTGAAATGAAAGCAAATGGATTGTATTGTTGGCTGTCCCCACCTGCCCTGTGCTTTCGCTTTTGCTTTGCCTTTGCTTTGCTTGACCTCACCGGAAATGAAAGCAAATGGATTGTTTTGTTGGCTGGCCCCGCCTGCCCTGTGCTTTTGCTTTTGCTTTGCCTTTGCTTTGCTTGACCTCACCTGAAATAAAAGCAAATGGATTATATTGTTGGCTGGCCCCACCTGCCCTGTGCTTGACTTGACTTGAAATGGATTGACTTGACATGAAATGGATTGAAATGGATTGTTGGCCTTGCACTCACTGTGCTTGACTTGACCCACAACACCCATGCTTGCGCTCCAGAACCCCCCCCCCCCCCCACTGGCCTCCAATATTGGAATATTGCGTTGGGGGACCAGCCCTCCCGTGTGAACATGGGACCCAACCGGTCCTACTTAGTCTAGTAATAGACTATAGACCAAGTGCTGATAAATGGGATTAGCGTAGATGGTCAGCATGGACATGATGGGCCACAGGGCCAGTTTCTTTCTGTCTAACTCTGGAATCTGTGTATTTGCAGGGTGAATTTTAGAAGTTTGGACTCGTGGACTAAAAGGGCTGTCTCACTGTGCGAGTTGACCCAGGAGTGACCCCGAGTTTAAAACAAATTTAACTCGTGGTAATCACGTACAATTAACGTAGCGGGAACGTCGGTACTCGTGGACGCAACTTAGCGACTCTTGGCGCTAACGGGAGGTACCCGTGAAACTTGTTAACTCTTGCAAAAGTTCAAACATGTTTGTACTTTTCCACGAGTAAAATGTACTCTTGTGGTTAAAATTTGAAACATTTTAAACTCGTTGTAAGAACGTAGTGGCCCGTGCGTTTAACTTTGTGACTCGTGATTCTACCGTGGGAACTCTTTTTAGAAACAATAATCAGGGACAGAAATATCAGTTACTTAGACTTTTTAAAGACAAATTCTGCTTAACAAAGTTAAGCAAGTTATTGATAAGGTGACAGAGTGGGTTGAAAAGAAAAAATTGCTTGAAGTTTATATATAAATTTGTGTTGTGTTGTGTTGTGTTGAAAAGCTTTTTGCTGATCCGTTTGATTCTCACTGTTTGTTTACTTCATTGCACAATAAAAGAGAGTTCTTTGCTATCAAGATCAAATTGATGCCTGGAAGTCTTCATTTTAATATCACTACAAAGTCTCATGACTTGAATGTAATATTCCTTTCATCAGAAAACACAAAATAGAGGAAGGCAAAATATATTCACATCTTGATTCTCACAATCATTTGTGAGATTTAAGGACTCAGCTGCCTCATATGCTGTGCTTTTTAAATGTTTAAAATTGTCACCTCTCAGTAGATCAGAAAATAAGACAAAGTCTTATGTGAAACAAATGTCTTGAATGTGAAACAAAGTCTTTATTCTTGTTCAATATAAAAATCGCTTTTTTGCGCATATTGAGAAATATGCGTAATTTCCTGCAAACCCATATCACGGTGAAGCACCACAGCAAACAACGCAGTGGTCTGAAAAAGGGCTTCTCATACATGAAAATCAACAAATGAAGCACAAATAAAAGTATTTCCACTATATACTAATTCAGCTGAGAAATGCACTAGTCTAAATTCAGGCAATAAAAGATACAATGCAATGCGCTAAATGACAAGTTTTGAGATCTACAATCAGATAAGCAGATGCATGATAACCACGTTTTAAAGGAAAGACAGATGCAATGAAATTACTTTTACACCACAATAAAAAATAAAATCCACAATTAAAGTTAAACAATGAAAAGTCAGCAGGATTTAAACTAAACATGAAATTAACTGGATTTTTCTGCATGTGGGCTCTCCTCATGCAGTGATGTACCTGTGGTCGGCAGCCGCTCAAAATAAGCTGTCCTGCCACGGCACACTGCCCAATTCTGAATTATAGTAGGAGCAGAGATGGTCTCCCTGCTCTTTTGCACTGTTGGTCCCCGTGTTACCTCGAAAACACTGCAGTGGCACCAAAGTCTCGTCGTTTGTACCACTCCTCCACGCACCTAGTGTTATTCTCCCTGTTTGACTGTCCACTAAGTCACCGTCCTGCATGGCTGTTGCTGATCCTGAAGCTGCACCTCTGATACGGATCAGGTTGTGCAGAACACATGCAGCAAACACAATAGTCTCTACGTTCTTTGGCTGGCATGACATCATTTTTTAACGTGTGATGATTTTTCAACACTTCGATATACATTGTTGCCTCAAGATTAACGGGAGAGGAACTTGGTACACTCGGGAGACGAACTTGGAACATCGCAGAAATGAGAAGTAAACGGGAAACTTAGACATACCCGTGGGAACTCGGTTAAACTCTGGATCATAAACTTGTAGTCTCGTACGCAACCACGAGTCTTTCACTCGGGGTCACTCGTGGGTCAACTCGCACAGTGAGACAGGGCTTTAACAGTTCACAGAGAAGCTGAATGATTCCAATCTTATTAGAGATACAGCACAGAAACAGGCCTTTTCACCCACCGAGTCCATGACAACCAACTATCCCTGCACATTACCACTACCCTACACACACTAGGGATGATTTTACATTTATACCAATCCAATTAACCTACAAACCTGTATGTCTTTGGAATGTAGAGGATACTGAGGATCTCTGAGAAAATCCACCGAGGTCCCGGGGAGAATGTTCAAACTCTGTACAGACAATCACCCGTAGTCAGGATCGAACCCGAGTCTCTGGCGCTGTAAGGTAGTAGTTCTACCACTACGCCACCATGTCACCCTATTGATTATTGCACTATTGACAAAGATGTCCATGGGCCTCGTAGGCTGTTGCAGGTGAGCAATTATCCCCTGGCATAACTTAATGGCCAGAAATGCAGGGTGGATTTGGTGATATGCGAGAGAAAATAGGCTGCATGGAAATAGGGGGGACATGGGCCTTTGGGGATTGCTCTGCGAGCAAGCATACACTTGATGAGCTGAAAACCCTCCTTCTACATCGTAATAAAATATGAGAATAAATATGAACGTGGAGGATAGGAGAGAAGGATTTAAGAAGAAGGATTGCAGTAAAGAAAAAAAACAGTCCAGGAACTGATAGACAGAAGGGAGCAGATGTGACGTTTGTACCTGGGGGAATCATCTGTGATTTCTCACGTGCAGGATGAGTGATCAAAAGCTGCTGAATACAGGCTGAAGAAAATTTGAAAAGTCAAATGGGAGAAGAAATCTTTTACGGAAAGAATATGGGCAAGGGGAAGCAAAAGAGCTCACGTTTTGATGTGGGGGAGGGGCGCTGGGCAATAATTAGAAACCGCAGTTGATTTTTTTAAATATATAACTTTCTCAGCCTGGAGCTGAAGAGACCAATTGGACTGCATCCATCACCACTCTAGCCTATCCCAGTGTACGCACTGAACTTTGCTCCATTTAATTAATGCCACATGTTGTAATAATTTTTTCCAGGAGACAAGAAGTGTGCTTTTCCTACATTACGATTGTGACAACACTTCATCAGTTGTGATGTGCTTCGGGGCATCTTGAAGTCACAAAAGGTGCTAGAATAATGCACCTTTCTCTTTTATGCACAATCTCTTCTACTGAAAGTTGCTGGCACTGCAGGATGGTGAGATTAATTTTGTATAGACTGAATTTATTCTTTTAATGTTAAGCATTGCAATAAATTCAACTATTGAATCAACTAGAAGAGAAAGTCAGGCAAATATCCAGCTTGGGCAGTAATTTTACAAAAATGTAAGAAGGAAATCTCACTTCTGATCTCCTTACCCTAAGAATTTATTTCATCAAGAGGCAATTATTTGCTTCAGAAACAAATTGGGTCTGTTGTAATCCGGACAAAACAGGTTCATAATATGGTCATGCACTTGAATTTATGCCAAGTAGTGTTAAAACCTGCTACGTCATTTCAACAGTCCTGTTTGACACTAGTTGACCCACAGTTATAGAGCTGTAAAGCACGCAAACGGACCCTTTGACCTTTGTCCACACTGACTAAGTCGGCATATTGGGCTAGTCCCATTTGCCTGCATCTGGCCCATAGCCCTCCAAACCCTTCTCATTCGTGTATCTATCCAAACGTCTTTGAAAAGTCAATTCTGTAGCTTCCTGTAGTTCATTCCAAATACCGATTACTCTCAAAGTGAAAATTGCCCCCCACCCCCACCCGCACTGTCCCTCTTAAATCTTTGTCCTCTCACCTTAAGTCTGTGCCCCTTAGTTTTAGAGTCGTCTTCCCTGGGAAAGGGACTGTGCATGTTCACTTTATCCATTCCTGATCTTGTACACCTCAATAAGGTCAGCACTCAGCCTCCTATGCTCTGAAGGAAACAAGTCCCAGCTTATACAACCTCTCCTATAATTCATGCCCACAAACCCAGGTATCATCCTGGTCATTCTCTTTTGCATCATTTCAAACTTAATGACATCGTTCCTATAGCGGGGTGAGCAGAACTGTACACATTACTCCAAATGTGGTGTCACCAATGACTTGTACAGCTGCATTATGATGTCCCAACGTTTGTGCTCAATACCCGTCCCAATGAAGGCATGTAAGCCAAACATCTTCTTCGCTGCACTGTCCATCTGTCAAGCCACTTCTAGAGAACCGTGCACCTGTGCTCCCAGAACCAGAAGGAGCAGAAGATATTCTTCCACAATCAACAGGAACGTCAACCCAGACTCAGAGAAGTGTCCGTTCTCTATAAGTGGAGAACAGACTCTGCAGTTGTAGAAACCTTTTGCAACAGAATACATTATAAATACAAAGCCATATCAACATATTGAATGTTGGTGATATCTCTGTAAAATAAGGCAACACATAAAAGGACAATGTAAAGTAACCAAATGCCATCGATGGTAAAAAAGAGACTCAGAAGGACCGTTAACCTAGATGAAGCGATACTGGAGACTGATGAGTTCCTCCAGTATAAACAAAGTACCACAGCAACGTCACCCATCCTTTTTCTCCAGAGATGCTGGTTGACCTGCTGAGTTTACTCCAGCACTTGTGTCTATCTTGAGTTCCCCCAGCAGTCCATTTGTTGCTCAAGGTACTGCAGGATACTGCGCTCTCACTAATTCAGGGTGCCTCAGTTGATTACGTTTAATTAGATTTGTGTGAAACACATTTTTCGCACATAATCCTGAACTCAAAAACACAATTTTAGAAATTTCAGTGGCTTAAAATGCTTGCCACAAAGTCTGCCAAGCAACCAATCTTTTCTCTTTCCTTTGTCAATGCTTCAGTGGTCATGAGAGGGAGTTTTCTCCCTGCCAAGAATGTAATGTGGTGATGCTGAGCCAGGAGAGAGTACAGTGTGCTGGGCACAGGGTAGCAGGCCGAGCATCTAACACCTCTCATTACTGCCTTTTATTCTGTAAGCCAATACCAATTTTATTTGATATGCCACCATCTAAACACACAATTGTGTAGCTCTATGACGCCACATCTTCCTTCAATGAGTTCTTCCTATTACATTGTGGTACTGTACCGATGTATCTTTTAAAATTGAGTTAAATTTTAACTTTTATAAATATTTAACTCCTTTCACCCTTTTCATATTCTGGTCTAAAGTTGATTATAACATTGAACGAGTAAAATATATCTTCTTTCCCAAGTGATGGCTTCTTTCAAGAGGCTGCAGTAGTGAAACAAAGCAATTTAAAAACAAATCTAGGAAGGTGACTTGATAACGCACATTTAAAGTACCAATTAAGGGGGAGGTGAAGTACGGAAGAGCATGCAAGAAAGATTTTCTATTGAGAACAGAAAGTCCATAGAAAGCATCTAAATTAACCTCATGGTTCTGTGTATTGAAAAACCTGATTAGAATGGGTTTAATTGCAGGCTGCTCTGAGCTGTGGGGAAGGGTCCAGTGGAGCACACCAGCCTCTGGCACAGGATTATGACTGCAAACACTGGAAGCCTCTCCAGTTTGACCTCAGAAGTCATTAGTCTGTAGCAAAGTTCTCAGTGACAGCTATTCAGGGGCTGTGACATGATGTCAGATTAAAAAGACTCCCCCCAAGGCCTTTTCTCCTCCAGCACACTGACTAAATGAACAGTGCATTATGTATTGTTCTCTTCATAAAATGACGGGCATCCTCTGCCAACTTCATAACAATAAAGATAAAATGGATTCCTCATTTGAACAATTATCCAAAACATGGGATACTTGAATCTACTATCAATAAGGAGACTTGCAACTACCAGGTTTGGGAGGAGCAATGAAGCATATTGAAACAACTTGAGTTCCATGCATCTGTAATCTAAAGCAAGGATATATCAACCTGGCAAATGATTAATACATTATGTATGCCTATTGTCAAATATAGGTAGCGCAGAAAACCGATGGCATTCCTGAGGTATGTGAATGTTAAGTCAATTGGAATCCTAACCAGAATGTGACTTGCCTTTGGTGACACTGTGTGCGGCAAGATATACCAGGGTGACAATGTACCATAGTAACCTGATTAGTCAAAGCTGGTAAAATGCCATCACTCATTCCTGTAGTCTCTGGCATACTGGCTGGCATTGGCTATAATAAACAGTCTCCAAGGTGGTGAAGTGGATACATAGATACATGGATACATAGAAAATAGGTGCAGGAGTAGGCCATTCGGCCCTTCGAGCCTGCACCGCCATTCAATATGATCATGGCTGATCATCCAACTCAGTATCCCGTAACTGCCTTCTCTCCATAGCCCCTGATCCCTTTAGCCACAAGGGCCACATCTAACTCCCTCTTAAATATAGCCAATGAACTGGCCTCAACTACCCTCTGTGGCAGAGAGTTCCAGAGATTCACCACTCTCTGTGTGAAAAAGTTTTTCCTCATCTCGGTCTTAAAGGATTTCCCCCATATCCTTAAGCTGTGACCCCTTGTCCTGGACTTCCCCAACATCGGGAACAATCTTCCTGCATCTAGCCTGTCCAACCCCATAAGAATTTTGTACGTTGCTATAAGATCCCCTCTCAATCTCCTAAATTCTAGCGAGTACAAGCCGAGGTCTATCCAGTCTTTCTTCATATGAAAGTCCTGACATCCCAGGATGCTGCACTAAACCAATGGTCTGGTACATCCAGAGACTGGAATGAATACCAATGGGCTACATCTTGGTGAATGCATCAATACTCTTATATGTTCTTCTGCAATGAAGTAATACATAAATAATGGCCTCAATATACTCCAACTGAGGCAAACTGGGGTTGCTCTGAAATCCCAGGGGCAAAGTAGGACAAACATTTGGTGTGTCACAGCTGCTATCACACACACACAACAAATATCTGACCAATTCCATCTCTGTGGCTGAGGACTTCGTACATATACCTATGTGATTCCAGTTAACAATTCTACAACAGTCCTGTGCACTAATCATAGCTTATTTTCTACCCAATTATTTGCCAAATTGACATACATGAGATTTCCCCTTCCCCAGTTCTGCTTTGTTTAGAATTCAAAAGGAGTGATTTTTAATTTAAACTAGACTAGACACATGGGAGGCCTGATCCCCCAACGCCCATTGCCCAACGCAATATTCCACCACTCATCCATAGCCCCCAACTGCGCAGGCGCGGCTCATTTCCCCTCATCCCCCAGCACTCCCTCCCCCTCCTCTTCACCCTCAGTCACTCCCTCCCTCCCTCCCTCCCTCCCTCCCTCCATAACTCCTCTACCCTCCCTACCTCCTCCTATCCCTCTATCCCCGACTCCTCGCTTCCCCTACCCCCCTCCCACTATCACTCCTGACCTCCCCCACTGTCCTCCCTCTATTCCCCACTCCCTACCTCCCCCACTCCCTACCTCCCCCACTTTCCCCCCTCTCCCCTCCCAACCCCCTCCTCTCCCTCAATCCCCCACTCTCCCTCTTCACCTCCCCAGGATCTCGAGGGTGCTGCTTCTCTCCATCATAGAAACATAGAAACATAGAAAATAGGTGCAGGAGGAGGCCATTCGGTCTTTGAGCCAGGACCGCCATTCATTGTGATCATGGCTGATCGTCCCCTATCAATAACCCATGCCTGCCTTCTCCCCATATCCCTTGACTCCACTAGCCCCGAGAGTTCTGTCTAACTCTCTCTTAAATCCATCCAGTGACTTGGCCTCCACTGCCCTCTGTGGCAGGGAATTCCATAAATTCACAACTCTCTGGGTGAAAAAGTTTTTTCTCACCTCAATCTTAAATTACCTCCCCTTTATTCTAAGACTGTGGCCCCTGGTTCTGGACTCGCCCAACATTGGGAACATTTTTCCTGCATCGAGGTTGTCCAGTCCTTTTATAATTTTATATGTTTCGATAAGATTCCCCCTCATCCTTCTAAACTCCAGTGAATACAAGCCTAGTCTTTTCAATCTTTCCTCATATGACAGTCCTGCCATCCCAGGGATCAACCTCGTGAACCTACGCTGCACTGCCTCAATCACAAGGATGTCCTTCCTCAAATTAGGAGACCAAAACTGTACACAATACTCCAGATGTGGTCTCACCAGAGCCATATACAACTGCAGAAGAACCTCTTTACTCCTATACTGAAATCCTCTTATTATGAAGTCCAACATTCCATTAGCTTTCTTCACTGCCTGCTGTACCTGGAAGCCAACTTTCAGTGACCGGTGTACAAGGACGCCCAGGTCTCGCTGCGCCTCCCCCTTACCTAACCTAACCTAACCCCATTGAGATAATAATCTGTCCCCTTGCTTTTGCCGCCAAAGTGGATAACCTCACATTTATCTATACTATACTGCATCTGCCACGCATCTGCCCACTCACTCAACCTATCCAGGTCACCCTGCAACCTCCTAACATCCTCTTCACAGTTCACACTGCCACCCAGCTTTGTGTCATCCGCAAACTTGCCAGTGTTGCTCCTAATTCCCTCTTCCAAATCATTAATACATATGGTAAACAGTTGCGGCCCCAACACCGAGCCTTGCGGCACTCCACTCGCCACTGCCTGCCATTCTGAAAAGAACCCGTTCACTCCTACTCTTTGCTTCCGGTCTGCCAACCAATTTTCTATCCATGTCAACACCCTACCCCCAATACCATGTGCTCTAATTTTAGTCACCAGTCTCCCGTGCAGGACCTTATAAAAGGCTTTCTGAAAGTCTAGATACACTACATCCACTGGCACCCCTTCATCCATTTTACTTGTCACATCCTCAAAAAATTCCAGAAGATTAGTCAAGCATGATTTCCCTTTCATAAATCCATGTTGACTTGGACTGATCCTTTTACTGCTATCCAAATGCCCCATTATTACCTCTTTCATTATTGACTCCAGCATCTTTCCCATCACCGAATCAGGCTAGCTGGTCTGTAATTCCCCGTTTTCTCTCTCGCTCCTTTCTTGAAAAGTGGGATAACATTAGCTACCCTCCAATCCACAGGAATTGATCCTGAATCTATTGAACATAGGAAAATGATCACCAATGTGTCCAGTATTTCTAGAGCCACCTCCCTGAGGAATCTGGGATGCAGTCCATCAGGCCCAGGGGATTTATCATCCTTCAGTCCCATTAGCCTACCCAATACTATATCTTGCCTAATGAAAATTTATTTCAGTTCCTCTACCGCCTTAGATCCTCTGTCCTCCAGTACATCTGGGAGATTGTTTGTGTCTTGCTCAGTGAAGACAGATCCAAAGTACCTATTCAACTCTTCTGCCATTTCCTTGTTGCCCATAATAATTTCACCTGTGTCTGCCTTCAAGGGACCCACATTTGACTTTGCTACTCTTTTTCCCTTAACATATCTAAAGAAGCTTTTACTGTCCTTCTTTATATTCCTGGCTAGCTTCCCTTCGTACTTCATCTTTTCAGCCCTTATTGCCCGTTTTGTTTCCTTCTGTTGTCCTATGAAAGTTTCCCAATCCTCTGGCTTCCGGCTACTCTTTGCAGTGTTATACATCTTTTCTTTTAGTTTTATTCTATCCCTAACTTCTCTTGTCAGCCACGGTTGCCTCCTAGTCCCCTTAGAATCTTTCTTCCTTTTTGGAATGAAATGATCCTGCGTCTTCCAGATTATGGCCAGAAATTCCTGCCATTGCTGTTCCATCGTCATTCCTGCTAGGATCCCTTTCCAGTCTACCTTGGCCAGCTCCCCTCTCATGCCTTCATAGTCCCCTTTGTTCAACTGCATCACTGACACTTCCGATTTAACGTTCTCCTTCTCAAATTGTAGATTAAAACCAATCATATTATGCTCACTTCCTCCAAGCGGTTCCTTTACCTCGAGTTCTCTTATCATGTCTGGTTCATTGGACAACACAAAATCCAGAATTGCCTTTTCTATGGTCGGCTCCATTACAAGCCGCTCTAAGAATCCATCTCGGAAGCATTCTACAAACTCTCTTTCTTGAGGTCCTGAACCAACCTGATTTTCCCAGTCTACCTGCATATTGGAATCTCCCATCACCACAGTGGCATTACCTTTGTTACATGCCAGTTTTAACTCCTGCTGCAACTTACACCCTACATCCGGGCTACTATTTGGGGGTCTGTAGATAACACCAATTAATGTCTTGCGTGCCTGGAGCAGCTGCCAACGGCCTCAGAGCCAGGATCAGCGCCCAGGCCTCAGATCCTCTGCGCAGTCTCAGCCCGCCGTGCAGGCCCGGAGCAGCAGCAGCAGCCGTCGGCCTCATAGCCAGCTTCAGTGCCCTGGCCCCACATCATCGGCATGGCCTCTCCACGCGCCTGGAGCCGGCCGCTGCCCGTAAACGCAGCCCCAGCCTCACCATGGGCCCGGAGCAACAGTAAAATGGAAGTAATGTTAACCATGTTGCCGTTGTGAAAAACAGATGGCGATCTGCATTCTGGAAAGGCCCCAACTACGTAGGAGTGGCTGAGGACCCGTTGGGTGCCCTTTGCGATGCCAGTAAAGATGCGCACGGGAACTCTCCCCCAACTGTGCATGCGCCGTTGAGGGCACTGTTTTAAGTTGATTTTTTAAAAACGTTAATAACTTTTAAAATATACCATCGATCTAAACAAAACTTGTTTAATTTACAGCACAGGACAATGGTGAGTAAGGTGGGCCAAAAATCGTAGCACTATCGTGTACTGTTTTTGCGCAAATAAAGATACAACGCAAACCTGCAAATAACAAGAGTTTTAGTTATAGATAGATAAGATAAGAAGATAGATAGATGGACATCAGGTTGGTGGTGATGGACATCAGATACTGTTACCTTTAGATTTTAGACTTTAGATTTTAGAGATTCAGCGTGGAAACAGGCCCTTCGGCCCCCTGGGTCTGCACCTACCAGCGATCACCCCGTACACTAGCACCATCCTACACACTGAGGACAATTTACAATTGACAGAAGCCAATTAACCTGCAAACCTATACATCTTTGGAGTGTGGGAGGACACCGGACCACCTGGCGAAAACCCACAAGGTCACAAGGAGAATGTACAAACTCTGTTCAGACAGCACCCGTAGTCATGATCGAGCCCAGGTCTCTGGCGATGTAAGGCAGCAACTCTACCATTCCGCCACTGTCCCACCATGTGCAACCTCATTTGCACAGTCATCATGTTGTAATACTGGATAGAAGGAATAGTTGATGTTTCGGGTCGAGACCCTTCTTCTCGAGCTGAAAGGTCACCCATTCCTTCTATCGAGAGATGCTCCCGCTGAGTTACTCCAGCATTTTGTGTCTATCTTTGGTGTAAACCAACATCTGCAGTTCCTTCCTACACATTCAGTTGTGAATACTGTTCTGTTGCTTATTGGTGGGCTGGGAAATGTGGTCATCTTTCCACAGAACCAAGCTGGAACTAGGAGATGACAAAAGAAGTGGGTGGGGAGGAAGGGCAGAAGAATGTACCATGAGAAAATCACAATGTGTAACTAGTAGCACATTTTTTATTGAATGCTCATGCTGGCCCCATAAAAATCTGTGCGAAATAACGAGCCATCTATTTAATTTAAGGACATGTGGTTAAGAGCTTGTTGTCATGGTGCCCATTGATGCAGCATGTACAGCAGAGTGTAGGGCAGCGTGTAACTAGTCACTATTTTTGAGGCTCAAACACTTTAACACTCAAACACAGGCTAAAAACTCCAAATACTGCTCTGTCCACATTGCCTGACTCCAGCACTTTGTGGGGGGATTTTGGAACTAGGCAGCAGGATTTTCCATTGAGATATTATGTTGTTAAAGTGCATGATTCAGCTTTATGTTAAAAAGACCAACATTTATGTATTCTGGTTAGCAATCTCTAACAATGGACATTGTTAATATTTATGGTTTTGTTATTGTACACATGAACATCCAATTAAGTATTAACATTGGGTTAAGGTATTAAAAGCTAAGTTATCCATGATTAGCATTTGCAAGAGTTCTGCCGAGTAGTATTGATACTGCAAATTAGATTGGGCCTAGTTAGGGAAAACTGCTGTGGTGAAAAGCAAAATGTCCAATTATTGAACCAGGGAGGGAGTCAGCATTCCAGAGATTAAAGTCACTGGGAATCTGCTTCAGAAACTCACTTCTCATAATTTAGACAGGCATTAATCTGGATTTAGTCAGTCAGCAAATATGATATGACTGGAAGCAAAAAGGTTGTGTGCAGGAATAGAGCTGAATTGTTAATTGGAATCATGTTGCTGTGTTGAGAAAGTACTGCCGACAGTGGAATCTGTAGCCCACACCCCTTGTTGTGGTATGAAGGGAGGCGAACTTTGGATCTCGTAATGAGAAGGGAGGGCTTTGTTAACAAAGACGCACTATTGCTGTTAATCTAGTGCATGGGAGAAGTTAGAAAAGTAAGGCAAATGGGAATTATATGTAGCAAAGTAGAATTGTAAACTTTGGTATTTTTTTAGAGAACTTCATTTGCCATTCTTACATCAATATGTCTATCCAATTAACTTAAATTTAGTTTATTACACAACAAATCCTATCAAACCGTATGTACTTTGATTTGCAAGTTCTAGATGACTGTAAACTTTAGAGTTCAATAGTTCTTCACATCATTTTATGCAATTTTTAAAAATTATTTCAGGGTCCTGATTTTTAACAATTTGTAAATGTCCTTTTGTCCCTAAACATTATACATAAAGAAGGGTCTCGACCCAAAACGTCACCCATTCGTTCTATCCAGAGATGCTGCCTTGCCCGCTGAGTTACTCCAGCATATTTGTGTCTATCTTCAGTATAAACCAGCATCTGCAGTTCCTTCAAGAGTCAAGAGTCAAGAGAGTTTTATTGTCATATGTCCCAGATAGGACGATGAAATTCTTGCTTGCTGCAGCACAACAGAATATGTAAACATCGTACATAACGGGAGAAAAAAAGTTCAGTGTGTATATATATATATATATATATATATACACATGCACACATACTCAATAAATAAACAAATAATAGTGCAATAATAATGTCTGTTGTAGTTCAAAGCTTATTTGTTATCGTGTTTAATAGCCTGATGGCTGTAGGGAAGAAATTGTTCCTGAACCTGGACATTACAGTTTTCAGGCTCCTGTACCTTGTTCCCAATGGCAATGGTGAAATAAGTGTGTGGCCAGGATGATGTGGGTCTTTGATGATGTTGGCTGCCTTTTTGAGGCAGTGACTTCGATAGATCCCTTCGATGGTGGGGAAGTCAGAGCCGGTGTAGGTCACTTTCTACACATTATAAATTTTAAAATGTGTCAAAGTACAAATCAAGTCCGGTTGTCCACTCATGGGACAAAGGCAATGGCCAGTGTTGTGTGAATCAGACGGAGTCATACAGGATTTGTGCAGTGGCCTGATCTCACCAAGTGTTGATGAACTCAGTCCCAGTGAGATCATGAGGGTTGGAAATGGTGTACAACTGACACCATGGAACTTCACCATGAGTCATCTCCTTCAGAGTAGAGGGATAAAAATTATGTAATTTCTTTTTGAGGGATAGCCAGGCACTATTTAGTGTTGTTTTGATCGTAATAAATGGCCTGCTGTGTTAGAAGTGAAATTTTTTATCCACATAATCCATTACGAACCCTGTTTTATTTTGCAGAGACATTTCTCAAGTTATGTAATTTCAAATCAATCAGAATAAGCTGTTTTAACATGCCTGATCCCTGTTGTGTTTTAGCCCTGTAATTCATCAGGTTCTGTCTGTTTTCTGGCATGACAGAGAAGCAAGGCTGCTGGCATTAACTTCAGCCGAGGTTTATAGTTTCACAGGAACAAAACTGGTCTGGAAAACCTGATCCGTCCCTTTGGGGTTGATGTTGCCTGTATTATAAATAAAATGAGCTGGAAAAAATGGATTCAATCGGACTTCTAGCGAATATACATCATATAGCGTAGCTGTCTATAAAAGCATACTTGAATATTTATTATTTACTTGATGAAGCAACTAGAAGGAATTAAGGTTGGCAATGCTAAAAATTCTCCAGATTTAAAGCATAGTGCCTCTACGAATTTTTGAAAGTGTAAATAAGTCTCAGAGTTCATCATATTAACATTTCATTTTAGCTGCCATTATTTTAGGTACTGATACCTTCTGAGCAGCCTTTATTTAACTTTATGTGCCCTCGTTTGTGAACAAAGTGGTATTAATTATGGAGTAATATGAACCAAGGAATCTGTTGCACTGGCAAAGCTAGGTAATGTGTTAAAGTTCAGAAGTCCTCATTACAAGGCAAATAGATACAAATTCGATTCTTTCTTGGTTTATGTACACCGTGCTGTTATTGCTATTTAAAGTAATCCTGAGGTAATATAATCCTCCAAAAGAGGTATATATTAGGCAGAATGGAAATGACAATATATACTGATTATACATATTTTTTACCCTGTACCATGTAATCCCGTGTTACCTGCTCCATGGTCGGATAGTCGGTGACTAAACCGTCTCCCCCACCTGGTTTGCCAGGTGAGGAGGGGGCTGTGGACCCCCAGCAGGACCTAAAACAAGACCTGTCAAAGGGAGGATGAGTTTCTAGCGAGCCAACGGCCATCCACACATCAGTAGAAGTTGCGATCACTGTCGTACATAGCATTGTAAGAAATGAAAATAAAGCACACACACCAAAATCCTAGTGGCGGAAGTCCGCAGGAACTGGAGGACGGAGATGTGTGGTGCATCCGTCACTGGTCCCGTTGGAAACCAGCACCACTGCATCGCTAATGTTTTCAACGATGATGAATGAATGAATGAATTACCCTTATACATTACTACAGGACATCCTTACATTATTTCATTAATTTGATGACAGAGCATGCATGATGAAGTCATGATAGTTCATGATCTACTATCTACCTCATTGGTGACCCTCTATCTTTGATCGGACTTGGATTTCTCTGCCACCGATCAAGGGAGAGTTAGATATAGCTCGTAGGGCTAACGGAATCAAGGGATATGTGGAGAAAGCAAGAATGGTGTATTGATTTTGGATGATCAGCCATGATCATATTGAATGGCGGTGCTGGCTCGAAGGGCTGAATGGCCTACTCCTGCACCTATTTTCTATGTTTCTATGTTTACTGGCTTTATCTTGCACAATGAGGTTAGAGGGAGAGATAGATCAGCCATGATTGAATGGCAGAGTAGACTTGATGGGCCAAATGGCCTAATTCTACTCCTATAACATGACCCATAACATGAACTTATGACCTAATGACCTAAACATTATTCCCATATCTTGTATCTCTACACTGTGAATGGGTCTATTGTAATCATGCATTGTCTGTCTGCTGACTGGTTAGCATATAACAAAAGTTTTTCACTGTACCTCGGTACACGTGACAATAAACTAAACTAAACTATGAAAAATGAAATCTAAATGGAAACCGATATCAAACCTTTCAAGCAAAAGTCACCGTGATAGATGGAAAATCTAAACTATATCAAACATAAGCAACTGTAAAGGCAAATTATGAAAAGTTATGCCTCCCAAATGCAATATAAATTGATTGGTAAACCAGAATCATTCCATCAAAGACTTGTTCATGGTTAAGGTTTTCTTTTCAAAATGATCTAAGGGGCACATGCATTACAGGTATAGTTAGGACATAAACAAAGCATCCACTGACTTTATCAAGTGGACAGATGAGGTTACGAGAAGAATTCTTATAAAGAAGCACCAAAACCAAATAAAATTGAAGATCTAGGGAAAGTGGGATATAGGCAAATTGGGCAGGTAGAACTATTGTAGATGAGGCATCTTGGTTGGCATGGGCAAGTTGGGTCAATGGGCCTGATTCCATGCTGTACAGCTCTATGACTAAATGTCAGCAAATCAGGTGGCATCTATGGAGACAAAAACAGAATGAACATTTCAGGTCAAACACATTTCTCAGTTACACAAAAATGCTGGAGAAACTCAGCAGGTGCAGCAGCATCTAGGGAGCGAAGGAAATAGGCAACGTTTCGGGCCGAAACCCTTCTTCAGACTCCCACCGAACTCATCTCCACCTACCTCGACTCCATCCTATCCCCCTTGGTTAAATCCCTCCCTACCTATGTTCAAGACACCTCAGACACTCTCCGTCATCTCCGCGCAAGCCCCACCGAACTCCTCCACCTACCTTGACTTCATCCTTTCCCCTTGGTTAAATCCCTCCCTACCTATGTTCAAGACACCTCAGACACTCTCCGTCGTCTCCGCACAATTCTTTAACATTTCTCAGTTATATTGACCCAAATTGTTAGGTCTGTTTCTCTGTTCTGACATGTTGCCTAATTTGGTGAATATTTCCAGAATATGTTTATTTCAGATTTCCACCATCTATGGTATTTTATTTTTTATATGGAACTTTTGCAATATCTGAGTTTTGATGTTATCAAAGCTTCCTTGAAATAATGTAACATTCCCATTAATCTGTGAGAATCCCTGGCCCATAAGGATTCAAAATGGAAATGGATTATTCAGGACGTGCGTGAGAATCGTAAGTATATTTGTCAGCAGCACACAGAAACTCATTGTAAACAGTGGAGCGACTGCATCACTTTCCAAGCTGCCCCGTCATGCCAACTCCATGATGTACCTTCTGTCTCACCTATGTTTACTATGTAGAAGCATCTGTGACTTCTTCACACTGAAAGCTGCACACTGCTGTTTGTTTGTCAAATACAAGGGAGTAATTTCCAGAAAGGTTACTACTTTGTTATAATGATAGCTGCCCCGATGCTGTAGTCACAGCAGAGCAATGCAGATCTCACATTGAGTTCATTGGCCATGGCGGATAGAGTCATAGTCATAGAGTGATATAGTGTGAAAACAGGCCCTTCGGCCCACCTTGTCCACACGGGCCAACATGTCCCAGCTACACTAGTCCCACCTGCCTGTGCTTGGTCCATATCCCTCCAAACCTGTCCTATACATGTACCTATCTAACTGTTTCTTAAACGTTGGGATAGTCCCAGCCTCAACTACGTCCTCTGACAGCTTGTTCCACACACTCACCACCCATTGTGTGAAAAAGTTACCCATCAGATTCCTAGTAAATCTTTTCCCCTTCACCTTGGTCCTCAATTCCCCTAACTCGGGGCAAGAGATTCTGTGCATCTGAAGTGGAATCAAGTCATTCTCGATCCCGAAGGACTGCCTAAGAGAACAAGTGTGGCACAGAGTTATCTTGCGTGTTCGTATGACCTAAGCTGTTCTGTTACCTGATGTTCTTACAATCTTCTGAACATGATTTTCCATTGTGTACTGGCTAGGTGTTGGATCCCACCGGGATCTCAAGTACGAATCTTTGGTGCAGCCACATCATGCACAGAAGCATTGGAACCATGATGGAATTGTTTTGTTTCAACCTCAATTGTTGAGGAAACTGAAGTACTTTGCATGGGCTTTCTTTTGGTGTAGGTTGACACTACTGGGTACGAGTTTGATTTGTACCATTGTACGATGGGGGAGAACGCATGGTCTTTTTGCATGGCACTCTTTAGGTGTGGTTTTTATAACGGCGTGTAATTCCCAACAACCATCCCTGCATGAGCAAAGAATTCATTAATTTGGGAATGAGTCATAACCTTCAGGTGGATGAGGAAAACAAGAAAAACATGAACATATAGGAAAGACTTAAACATTCTTGGCAGATCTTTTGCAGCAGTAATTAGACCTTCAGGGTGAGGGAGCCTCTGGGAACAGTCAAAACTCCTTTCATAATTTATGATGTCATGAGAAACTCTTCAATACTTTTACTGCCATATAGCATGTGACTAGTCATTCATCATCTTTGCAGCAGCCACTCAAGTATACCAGAACTTTGTTTGAATCCTTTGTTTTCAGCGAGATAGGGAATTTGCCACAGAATCGACTCTTAAATAAAGATAGTGTATATGACAATTGAAGTAAT
Organism: Malacoraja senta; assembly: GCA_038087875.1. NCBI lineage: Eukaryota > Metazoa > Chordata > Chondrichthyes > Rajiformes > Rajidae > Malacoraja > Malacoraja senta. The sequence goes on from CM075977.1 coordinate 144,312,397, forward strand.
AACTACAGAGCTGAAGGCCAGTTTAACATTCAGTCATGGGTTTCAAGCTGGTTACATTGGAGTGAAGCCAGTGTAAATGTCTCCTGTAGACTCCAGTCTACTCGCTGCCAGGTTTTTCTGTAGCCGAGTGAGCCTAATACAAGCAGGCTGATATCAGTGATGCATGACATCAGTCTCTTGGCACTAGGTTATTTTATAATTTAGTACAGGTGCGTGCAGTTCAACATTGCTCTGCTGTGACTACAGCATCAGGGCATCTATCATTATACCAAAATATCAAACTTTCTGGAAATCAATCCCTCATATTTGATAAACAAACAGCAGTCTGCTGCTTTCAGTGTGAAGAAGTCACAGATGCTTCAACATAGTAAACATAGATTAATTTGCCAGAGCCTTGTTAATGTTTTTGGAGGAAGTGGAAAAATAAGACATGGTTTCCAGAAAGTACAAACAGATTTGTTGCAGAATTCCTCCAGGGAATTACTTTGGACTGGTTTGCATTGATTTTAAATTGTCTGCATTCTTGTGCAAGAACTGCTCGGTATGTAACTGGTGCGAAAATCCAGAACAGGCTTTCTTCTGAACGTTCACATTCTTCTTAGGCAGCTGTTAATGCCGGCTGACAAAACCCACATAGATGCTTGTAGAGCTGGAAAAGATCATCTAATGTTGGAATCGATGAAGGGAGTTGTGGCACAGAGTTATCACGGCATTACTGATTAAGATAGACAACTCCAGGTATCTATAAATGTGTACAAGCAGCAAAGCACATGCCCTAAAGAGAACAAAATAAATGTTAGCCACTCAGTACCATTTTTATGGGTGATATATGGCCGATAATCTTTGATGATTTATGTAGCAATATAAGCATGACATTTTCTTAAGGAGTCCTGTTATCTCTGTTTGCTGATCATTCTGGACCCGCAGACTCTACAGACAGCAATAACTCAGTCCCAAGCACCAGCAGAACCAGCATGGGCTCCATCACGGCTCGCTCAGGCGCTATTCAGGAATCTAGCACTGCAGGAATTGAGGACATAGGACTTGATGGCCAACATTTTATCCCGATTTAAGAGAGTAACAGCCATGAATTACTTGAATTGAATATAAATTGTGATATTCATTAAAAATGAAATACTATTTAAAGTGGTTTTCATCAGGCACAAACTGCTGGAGTAACTCAGCAGAACAGGCAGCATCTCTGGAGAGAAGGGCTGGAGAGAAGAATAATGACCAGATAATCTGTTTCTAGTGATGACAATTGGTTTTGTGGTGGATTGTTAAAGAATATTGGGGCAATCACCAATGCCAAGGCCAGAAGTGTGTTGTGGTTGTCAGGGTTGTCTCTGATGATGGTTGTGTCGGCATGGGGGATAGGCTAGCAAATGGTGGCTGTTGGGAGAAATGTGTAAGTTCCATGATGGTCAAGAATGAACAGTCAGGTTCCAATCAGATTTTCTCGGATGGGGATAGCACTCATCCGGATCCATCAGTTGCTCTGCCGCTGCGAAAGGGCATATTCTCAGCCCTCCTTCCTTCCATTCACCACCTTGGCCTCTAAGCCCTTCGAAACCCAGTCATAGAGTCATATATACGGAAACAGGCCGTTCAGCTCCATTCTTTTTTTTATTTTTTTATTTTTTATTTTATTTTATTTTTTCCATTTATTTTTTACACTAGAAAAGGAAAAGATTGAAAGAAAGAAGAAAGTGAAGAAAAAAGTGAAAGTGTAAAAAATGTAACAACAAAAAAGGACGAAGACCCTATAAGAGCAAAATTAAAAACAAAAGAAAAAGAGTTAGGAAATAGGCCCTAGAAAAGAAAGAGAAAGAGAAAGAGGAAAATGAGAGAAACAAATATTTTTATGAGCATTACGTAAATGGGACATACCAACTCTTCAACTATCATCCCCCCTTACCTGACCTCAAATTTTTTTTTTAAAGTACTTTTGCACCCTATATTTGTAATAATTCTATAAATGCAGACCACGTCAGGTGGAAGTGATCTGGTTTACCTGCTAGGAGGAGTCTTATCTCTTCTAGGTGTAATGTTTCAAACATATTTGAAATCCACATATTTATAGTTGGTATTGGAGCCTTCTTCCAAAATTTTAGAATTACCTTTTTTCCAGTTATTAACCCATAGTCCATTAGTTTATTTTGAAACACATTTAGTTCTGGACCATCTTCCGTTATTCCGAAGATAATCCATTCTGCTTTGGGTATCAGTCTTGTTTTAAATAACTTTGTAAAGATTTCAAAAATTTCATTCCAAATTTTTTGAATTTTTGTACAGAAAACGAATGAGTGCGCTATAGTAGCTTCTTGGGATTGACATTTATCACAAATAGATGATACATTTGGGAAAATTTTATGAATTTTAGTTTTCGAATAATATAATCTATGTAAAATTTTAAATTGTATTAAAGTGTGTCTTACATTAATCGAGCATTTATGCACGTTTAATAAGTATTCATTCCAACTTTCCTTTGAAATTTTAATAGCTAACACTTGTTCCCAGTCTCTTCTGATACCCTCCGTAGATGGTATTTGTACATTTAAGATAATATTATACAAATATGATATTAAGTTTGCTGATTCCGCTTTTATCTGCATTGCCTCGTCCAATACATCTACTGGGTTATTATAATGATCTTTTGTATATTTTTTCAAATAGTCGCATATTTGAAAATATTTAAAATATTGATTATTTCCGAGTTTATATTTTATTTGTAATTGTTGAAATGAAAGTAATTTTCCAGTTTCATACAAGTCACCAAGCGTTTTAATTCCTAGTCTATCCCAATGTGTAAAAGCTTTATCTATAATAAAAGGATTAAACAAAGGGTTATTAAGTTCAGCTCCATTCTGACCATCATTTGCCCACATTTTGGCCAACATATCTCTCTAAACATTTTATATTTATGTCCCTGCCCAAGTGCCTTTTAAATGTTATTATAATACCTTCCTCAATGCCTCCTCTGGCAGCTTGTTCCATATAGTCACCACCTTCTGAGTGAAAAAGTTACCCCTCAGGTTCTTATCTACCTTTGACACCTCTTTAAAGGAATGATGTACCTGCACTCTTGGATCCCTCTGTTCTACAACTCTCCACCATTCACTGTAAATGTCCTGCCCTGGATTGACTTCCTATGACTTAAAAAAAAGAATGTGAAAATGAAGATTTGCAGACTCATTACAACGTTTAATTATGCTGTCTGCTCCTTCTTAAGTGGATTGGGTTTCCATTTATTGTGGTATTTCTGATAAAACGAGAAGCAAATATATTGGGTTCTTGTCTCAGATCTTTTGAATTTTAACCCTGAACATAATCTTGACTCACCTGTTTCTGGCGGTTAAAACTCATTCCCTAACTTCTCAAGTACACAGAGACATTGAGGATCATTTTAAATTCTGGCAATTGTGCAAAATTATTAATTTTAGACTACCTACTCTCTGCCTCTCTTGATTTTTATTGGCATCCACAGAAGTTAAAATTACGCACTCTACACTCTTCTGTCCAATTTACGGATACAATGTCCCATTTTAGTTCCCTCAGAGACATCTCCATGTTCAACACCCCCCTCTCCAGGGCCCAGTTTACAGTCTTTGTTCATCCTCAGGACTGGAGACTACTCACAGCTGAGATGTTTCCTTCATTCTGGTGTTGAACTGCTGCAGGGGGGAAATTCCTGACTTATTGCATGACATGTTATTCCCAGTCACTGCACCGAGTCCATTTCTGGAACATAGCAGCAACACCAGGTATAACCGGCAACCAGGTTCAGCAGGAAAAAGAACTCCAGATACAGGATCAGATTAATTTATTGTCAAATACACCAGGGTGCAATGAAATTCATCATTCACATAAAGCTCAGAATGTAAACAGTATATATGGTAATGATAGATATAACAATAAATACAAAAATGAGTGCAAAACAGCAGAATGGTGCAAAGATTGTAGTGCAAACAAAAACTGAAGTCCAGTAACAGAATGATTAAATGAGATAGAGCTAAGAGTAAGAGTATGCAGATAGACACAAAAACTGGAGTAACTCAGCGGGATAGGCAGCATCACTGGTGAAAAAGAATGGGTGTTGTTTCGGGTCGAGACTTCGTATCTGAAGAAGGCTCTCGACCCGAAACATCACCCATTCCTTCTCTCCAGAGATGCTGCCTGTCCCGCTGAGTTATTCCAGCTTTTTGTGTCTAACTTTGGTTTAAACCAGCATCTGCAGTTCCTTTCCTACACAAGAGTATGTTGACATACCTCTGGGATGGGTGCTTGAAAGAGGTGATTGGTTCAGGAGTCTGAGACCCCATGGGGAAGAAGCTGTTCTTGAATCTGGATATTCAGGCTTTCAAGATCCTGTATCTTCTCCCAGAAAGTCAGAGAAAGAAAAGGGAATGATCAGGGTGACAGGCATCCTTGCCGATACTTCCAGTCTTCCTGATGCAACACACCATGAAGATGGATTGGATGGAAGGAAGTGATGAGCCTGAGATAGACTGGGATATGTTCATCATTTCCTAGATTTCCACCATCTAGAAGAAAAGACAAATGGCAACTTGGGGAGAATCATCTCCTTTGAAGTCACACAACAAGTTGACTTTTAAATAGTCTGAAGATAGACACAAAATTCTGGAGTAACTCAGCAGGACAGGCATCACTGTTGTATTGAATCCTGGAATTTTTTTCCAGCATCCTTCGAAAAGAAAAATTCAGCACATGGATTAGGCAGTTCCAGAAACCGGCTCTTTAAAACTTTCTCAAGGGAAATGGGGATGGGCAATAAATGTTGGTGTCAAGTCTCCTGGTCTGTAATGGCTCCCACAGATAACAAGCATGCATCTTGCTGACTGTTAATGTGGCTGCAAAATACTGCTTGCACAGATACCATTCAGTACACGTTACTAACTTTCATTGGCTAGATTATTGAGGCCAGATCTATTCCATGTTGAATCGGGTTATTTTGTGGAGCAGTGCTTTTCACCCTATTATTATATAACTTGGGAGACTGAAGGACTACAACAATTTCTGCCAAAGATTGGATTAAACTTCCAGGATTCTTCAGCTATTAACAATCAATTGAAAGTCAAGTTCAGAAGTTGGAAGTCAAGTCCTGGTTTTTAAGAAAATAATTGATGCTTCCCTGCTTCCTCATACAATAGGAAAGTAGACTTAAGCAGCTACATAAAGATTCAATCAAAGGAACCTCTCAAAGCACAATTTTAAACAGCTTCAAAAAAATTGAATGGAGTTCAGTGATCCTTCAATTCTGTTAAGCGCTGCCTGCAAATCACACATCAGAGCACAGATGTTAGCCCACAATACTCAGGCACTGGAAGTAGTGTATATGTGACCTTGACATCACTGGCAGTACTTCTGAGGCTTTCAGACCTCAACCATTACACCCACATTCTTTTTAAAGTTGAACCGGCACTCTGAAAAGTCTTACATGAGCAAACAGTTGTTGCTTGCATTCATGATGGTTGGATACAAATCACAGATCAACATTTGAGTCACTGAGGGCAAATCCAAAATAAAACATCCAGTTGGTGAATTGGGTCACAAGACACGAGGGCAAAATGTCTATAAATGTGATCTTGAGAAAAATAAATGTTTTGATGATGATGGATGTACATTGTTCAAATCTGCCCTCTCCAATGAACCATTCAGGAATAGCACTTGCTCCAAGTATTAGCACTCGATACATAGTACCACCTATACACAGTGTGGAGAAGTGATGGACACTAAACAAATGTGATTATAATGCAAATGTAGGTGGACGTTTGATTCCATAGTAAATAATAATGTGAAATGTCAGTGTGAAAGAAGCCTATTAATGAAAACAAAGTTAAAAAAGCTAAAGGAATGGAGATAAGGTAAAGACTCTCACCTCATCTCTCCTTCGGCCCATTTTCCTCCAAGTTCCTCCAGCACCTCAACCCCCCCTTCCACTTCCTTCCTCATCCCACCCCTCCCCCCCCCGCCCCATCCTTGTGGTGTGGAAAGAGAGAGAGAGTGGAGAATAGAGGAAAAAAAGTTACTTGAAAATCTTGAGAGGAGACGCTGCAACTTTATTGCAAATGTCTCTCCCTTTATCCCTCTCTACCTCATCCTCTCTCCCTCGCCCTCCATTACTAACTATCCTCCTTCAGCTACCAACTGTCCTCCCTCCCCACATTCTGTTGATGCAAGGGCTCCTAGACTGCTGCTCGATCCTCTGAGTTTCTCCAGCGGTCCGTTTCTATGCTTTTTTATCTTCCAGATTTTGAATCTCAAACATGACTTTAACTTTATAAAAATTAGAGTTCATCTTAGATATATTTTTATCTTTGCATTTTACTATTATACTGTGAGCTGTTTAGAACAACCATTATTTCCCAATAATCCGGGTCAGTTGTTCCTGAGTATTTCTAGTTTTAAATGAGCCACGTGTTAAAATGTCATATACTGCCATGAGATATTTTATGCCATTCTCTTATTTCACTGCTTCATTTTAAGAATGATAGATAATCCCTCACATAGTATAATTAAAATACAGTTTACACATCCCACATGCAAATTCATTGTTTTATCTGGTGGACATCAGCTGTCTATTATTCCACATCGATGCTAGAAGATTAAAGTCTGAAGAAGAGTCCCAACCTCTAATGTCATCTGTCCATTCCCTCCAGAGATGCTGCCTGAACCACTGAGTTACTGCAGCACCTTGTGTTTTGCTAGTAGACCTTTAGCATCTCTAGAACAGTGCACAAACGTGGAATGTGGGTAAGGTGGTTAATGTTCCCATATGATTTTGTTTTAATTGTCTAAAAGTAATCATCAAATATTACACCAAACATCTATTTTAGAAACAGAAAATGCTGGGTATATGCAATTTGCCTGTCAACATTTGCAAAGTATAGGTTTGAAGGTTACAGTTAAGCATTATTTATCTAGGAGAGGAAAGTTGACACACTTGAAACATATGTTGTTAAACTGCTGTTCACTGACGATGAATATTTATAATGTTTTCAGTTTTATTTCAGACTACTGCATCTTGATGTTTATTAATTTGATTTTATGTGTTCCATGCTGTTACTGAGAGTTAATAGGTGAAAACTAATTCATGTCATATTAGATCCAATCCCCTTTCCAGGTAGCCGTCTGATAAAGCCAATTTCTTTGTTCTGGAAGAAGACCTTAAGTGGTCCCATTTAAAGTATAATTATAATCAGCAGTCATTCCTATTTTGTGCAGCTTAAAATTGTCTTTTATCTACCAGTAACTAAATGGCAATGTCAATTTGATTTTAATTATATCAGTGATGATAAACAGCTTGATTTACTTTTCAGGAAGACTGTAGACAACAAGGATTTCTTCTCTTTTTGAAATGTTAATAATGAGAGCTTAATCCCATCAGAAACATTTAAAAAAATGTCTTTTAATGGTATTAGGGACAATGTCCATTCACCACAAACGGCAACTCTTAAATAGGATTTGTCACAATTATTGCTTTTTGGAAGAGTGGAGGTGCAAAGGGCTGAAAATGTGAAGATAATTATCTATATCTCTTGATTACAAATGCAACTAACAATTTGGCACTGATCTGCAATAGAAAACCAGATTGGAAATGAAATAAAACTCACAGGACTGGCATATTGATGAAACTCATTCCCAAGCAATCTATTTATTTTCTCTGCATTGTTCCACCATTTTTGTCTCCCTTCATGTGAAAACCTGCTCTGGGCTCTGGATCATAAAGTCATAAGGAATAGGAGTAACATAGAACATAGAAACATAGAAAATAGGTGCAGGAGGAGGCCATTCGGCCCTTTGAGCCAGCACCGCCATTCATTGTGATCATGGCTGATCGTCACCTATCAATAACCCGTGCCTGCCTTCTCCCCATATCCCTTGACTCCACTAGCCCCTAGAGCTCTATCTAACTCTCTCATAAATCCCAGTGATGGCCTCCACTGCCCTCTGTGGCAGGGAATTCCATAAATTCACAACTCTCTGGGTGAAAAAGTTTTTTCTCACCTCAGTCTTAAATGACCTCCCCTTTATTCTAAGACTGTGGCCCCTGGTTCTGGACTCGCCCAACATTGGGAACATTTTTCCTGCATCTAGCTTGTCCAGTCCTTTTATAATTTTATATGTTTCTATAAGATTCCCCCTCATCCTTCTAAACTCCAGTGAATACAAGCCTAGTCTTTTCAATCTTTCCTCATATGACAGTCCCGCCATCCCAGGGATCAATCTCGTGAACCTACGCTGCACTGCCTCAATCACAAGGATGTCCTTCCTCAAATTAGGAGACCAAAACTGTACACAATACTCCAGATGTGGTCTCAACAGAGCCCTATACAACTGCAGAAGAACCTCTTTACTCCTATACTGAAATCCTCTTGTTATGAAGGCCAACATGAAGGAGTAGAATTAGGCCATTTGGCCGATCAAGTCTACGCCATTCCATCATGGCTGATCTATCTCTCCCTCCTAACCCCACTCTCCTGCCTTCTCCCCATAACCTCTGACACTGATACTAATCAAGAATCTATCTATCTCTGCCTTAAAAATATCCGTGGGCTTGGCCTCCATTGCCTTCTACGGCAAAGAATTCCACAGATACATCACCCTCTGATTGAGGACATTTCTCCTCATCTCCTTACCAAGTGACCAACTTGATAAGTGGCCAACCTTCATGTTGCCAGGTCGTGTACCTGACTGGACAATATTTATCCTTGGGGGAGAGCAGGGTAACCGCTCCAACTCAATTATCTTGTGATGTCCACACATCTGCACAGTAATTAGAAACAGGAATTCGGGGAAAGTTGGGGCTTGGTGAGGTTAATTGGCACATCGATATGTACATCTCAGCTCCACACCGCACATCCACTGAGGCATTAAAGAATCCCTGCCCTTGAAGTTTTCAACTTAAAAAGTAGAAGCCCATATTTTCTTCAAAATAGGATGTATTTTTAGACTCTCTGATGCATAGTTAAGAAAATCTGTTTTGCACTTGAGATGAGGCGTAAATTTCATCTGTAAGAAGGAACTGCAGATGCTGGTTTACACTGAAGATAGACACAAAATGCTGGTGTAACTCAGCAGGTCAGGCAACATCTCTGGAGAAAAGGAATAGGTGATGTTTCGGGTTGAGACCCTTCATCAGACAAATAAATTTGATCTTCCTGGGCTGGAGACTCAGGGGATTGGATAGGATGCTGGCTTATTTTGTGCTCCAGCCAGTTCACTTCAATGGAAAGTAAAATTGAACAGAATGGAAAACCAACGGCCTGTGATCGTGTCTGTACCCCAAAAGGGTGGGGGTGAGCTCAGTAATAACTACTCCATTTCATATAATTTATATATGTAACAGAACCTTCAATCCACAAAGCTAAAACCAAACAACTACCATTCATCTGCATGGATCCTTAAGCAATTATGGAAAACAGAGTGTGAAGTGTGCGCATGTGCGGGGCTTTTCCAGAGTGTGCGCATGTGCGGGGTCTTGGGCCGGCGAGGCCTGGTGAATCAGCGATATTTTCCAGACGCTTTGAAGTTATGTATTACAGAAATGAGTTGCTAAAAGCTTAAATAAAGTTTAAGTAAATTACGAGTAGTGTAAAAGTTTTTTTTGCCTCACAACAATTTAAGCAACTCAATCTCAGAAGTTAAGCAGTGCGACATCGAGATGGAGAAACTATTGAAACCACAATGCTTGGATCTGGATCCCAACTCACCCTCTGCTGCAAAGGAATGGAAGCACTGGCTTTGTACACTAAATCACTTCTTTGATGAGTGTGGCGACAATGCACCAGACAAATTCAGGACATTAATAAACTCTGTCTCTTATGATGTATATGATTACATAGAGGAATGTACAACTTATGATTCTGCTATTGATGTACTAAGCACACTCTTCATTAAGACACCCAATGTAATATTTGCTCGACACCTCCTTGCTACTCGTAAACAAAAACCTGGTGAATTTTTACCACAACTTCAAAGACTTAGTAAAGACTGTGTCTTCAAAGCAGTTACAGCTGATCAATATCGACAGGAACTTATTCGAGACTCTTTTATCAATGGTTTGGCATCGCCTTTAATACGACAGAGACTATTAGAAAACAAACCTTGGATTTACAGTCAGCTTACAATCAAGCTTACTCATTAGACTTGGCTCCGAAAAATTCAGATGCTTATGGCTCATCTAATGTGTATTCTGCTGCAACCACTACAAAAGAATCTCACCCAAGTACTAATATGGAGCAAGCTGAAACAATTTCTACTGATAAATGTGCCCTTGCTGCAGCATATACTTATTCAAAAAGGAAGTGTTACTTTTGCGGGGGTAATATTCATAATAGAGAGATATGTCCTGCTCGAGAGGCAACTTGTAATTGTTGTGGAAAGAAGGGACATTATTCTAGAGTATGCAAGTCCAAAGCAACTACTAAAAGTGTGACTGCTGCCATGTATATGCCTTCTTTATGTGCAATTACAGCTGCATTTCCTCAGAGCTTGTCTCATGCAGCCACAATGGTATCCATCAATGGCCATACATTTAATGTACTACTTGATTCTGGCAGTTCAGAAAGTTTTATGTGAACAAGTTGTGTCTCGACTAAATCTAACTGTAATTCCTTCAAAAAGAGAAATCTCGATGGCTCTGACGACTCTCAATACTCAAATTATTGGATCTTGTATTGTAGACTTTATTCTGAACAAAACTAGTTATAAATCTGTATCTTGGTATTTTGAAAAATTTGTGTAATGAAATAATTCTAGGTCAGGATTTTCAGAAACAGCACAGATCACTTCAAATAATGTATAAAGGAACTATGCCTGATCTTGTATTGTCAAAGCCACCAGTATTGTGTGGTTTTTCTGCTGCATCTGTTGAATGTCCTTCATTATTCACTAATTTATCCTCTAAGTGCAAACCAATTGCTACAAAATCAAGACATTTTAGTAAAGATGACAGAAACTTTATCAACAGAAGTAACTAATCTTTTACGAGAAGGTATCATAGAACCCAGCTCTTCCCCTTGGAGGGCACAAGTTGTTGTGGTTAAGGACCCCTTGGAGAGACATAGAAAGAGACTCTACATTGATTACTCTCAAACTATAAACCAGTTCATATGCTTGATGCATATCCATTACCTCGTATAGAAGAGATTATCAATACATTAGCTAAGTATAAGATATTCTCTACTTTTGACATAAAAAGTGCTTGTTACCAAATCCCTTTGAAAGAATCAGAGAAGAAATACACTGCTTTTGAAGCAAATGGGAAATTATACCATTACTGCAGAGTTCCTTTTGGTGTAACTAATGGTATAACTATTTCAGGAAAAGACCAAGCTGAACATGACGAAAATGTACAGCGGTCTTTAGAAGTTGTACATTCTAAAAATCTAACATTAAATGAGGCAAAGTCAATAACATCAGTGTCATCAATTAATATTCTTAGTTATTGGGTTGGAAATGATATAATCAAGCCTGATCCAGAAAGACTCCGCCCACTCCAAGAGATACCTGTTTCAGCTACATTAAACTCTCTACGAAGGGTTCTTGGTATGTTTGCATATTATGCTAAATAGATACCACATTTTTCTGACAAAATTCAACCTTTGATTAGAGCAAAATCATCCCCCCTTAACTCTACAGCAATTGGTGCCTTTACTTCTTTAAAGAAACAATTAGAATCTGCAACATTAAACGCCATCGATGAGGATCCCCCTTTGATGTTGAATGTGATGCCTCTGATTTAGCAGTATCAGCAAAATTAAATCAAGGACGACCAGTGGCTTTCATGTTTCGTACTCTCCAAGGTAGTGAATTGCACTACCCACCCGTCGAAAAGGAAGCTACAGCAATTATTGAAGTAGTGAGAAAATGGAGTCATTTCCTTGCTCGCCAGCACTTCACTTTGATAACAGATCAGCGTTCAGTAGCTTTTATGCTGGATAATCAGAAACGAACGAAGATTTTTTATTTATTTTTATTTATTTATTTATTTTATTTATTCCGAACAAGTAAAGACATTAAAGACATTAATATTAACAAAATCGAAATTATCAAACAATTGGACATTACAATCAATATTTACAAAGCAATGAGAAGAACAAAATCAAAGTTCCAATGTCCAACTCTGTGTCTGTACAAGCTCGAAAAGGAGTGAGAAGAAGAATAACTTATTAAATCTCACCCTTTTCCCCAACACTTCTATCATATTTAAAAATCAATTCATTACTAATAATAATACTACCCTAGGCAATTTCCCATAATACCTACAGACATATATATACATACAACTATTATGTACATACAAACTTCATATCTGAAGTACCCAAACATAAGTAAACAATAGTAAAGCAAGAAAAAACATCAACCCCCACTTGTCAACCATCCCCTCCATCCCTGTACCCCTTGAGAATTATTTTTTTATATACCATTTTAAAATGATTCATGTTTGTGCATTGCTTCAATTCCCCGTTCAATTTATTCCACACTCCTACTCCACAAACCGAAATACAAAAGGTTTTTCTAGTCGTACGGACTTTTTGTTTCTTAAAGTTAAATATTCCTCTTAAATTGTAACCCCCCACACGCTCGTTAAATAATTTTTGAATGTTTCCAGGTAAATTTTTATTTTTGGCCTTAAACATTATCTGAGCTGTTTTGAATGTGACCAAATCTTCTAATTTTAATAATTTTGACTCTAAAAATAATGGATTCGTATGACCCAGATACTTAGCATTATGGATAATACGAATTGCTCTTTTTTGCATCATGGTTAATGAGTGTATCGAATTTTTATAATTATTACCCCAGACTTCTGCACAATAATTTAAGTAGGGTAAAATTAATGAACAATAAAGAATACGGAGTGATTTGTAATCCAGAGCTTGCTTGGCTTTGTATAATACAGAGATACTTTTTGACAATTTTAATTTTACATGTTTAATATGTGATTTCCAGCTTATTTTATCATCAATTATAACCCCAAGAAATTTATTTTCATGCACTCTTTCAACTTCCACCCCATTTATCTTTATACTTACTAGTGTATTTATTCTACAATTACCAAATAACATTATTTTAGTTTTACTCAGATTTAATGAAATTTTATTCCTATCAAACCATATTTTCAATTTACCCATTTCTTTTATTATTTTATCCAATAGCTGTTTTAAATTTTCCCCAGAACAAAAAATATTTGTATCATCTGCATACAAAACCAGCCTCAAGACATTGGACACATTACAAATATCATTTATGTACATGATAAATAATTTTGGGCCCAGCACTGACCCCTGTGGTACACCACACACAATGTCCAAGCATGTAGAATTATGACTACCCAGATTTACAAACTGTTGCCTGTTACTTAAGTAGCTTTTAATCCAGTCCAGTACTATTCCTCTAATTCCATACCTCTCCAATTTTTTAAATAAAATATCATGATTAATTGTATCAAATGCTTTTTTTATGTCAATGAATATCCCAGCTGCATATAATTTCTTATCAATGGCGTTTGTGATGTCTTCAATTAATTCTAGTATTGCAAGTGATGTTGATCTATTTGTTCTGAATCCATATTGACTTTCTGTGATTAATTTATTCTTTTCTACAAATTTGTCTAATCTATTATTAAACATTTTTTCTAATATTTTGGAAAATTGTGGGAGTAAGGAAACAGGTCTATAGTTTGTAAAATGATGCTTGTTCCCAGTTTTGTATATTGGTATTATTTTTGCTATTTTCATTTGAATTGGAAAAGTACCGGTTTGGAAGGATAAATTACAGATGAATGTTAAAGGTTTGGAGATCCCCTCAATGACCATCTTAACTAGCGACATGTCAATGTCATTGAAATCGGTAGACTTTTTATTTTTACATGTTTTGACAATATCCAACAGTTCTTTTTCTTCTACTGCCGTAAGAAACATAGAGCAGGGATTTCTCTCCACTAAATTCTCAGGATTAAAAACAGTAAAATTCATGAATGGAGGATTGAATTATCTGCATATAGTTATTCAACTGAGTACCGCCCTGGTAAGGATAATGTTGCTCCGGAATGATTAACTCGAGCATTTTGTGCCTCTGTTCATTCTTCTGTACTCACTGATTTTCACAATGGGCTGTGTCATCCTGGAGTCACTCATATGTTACAATATGTTCGTTCCAAAAACGTACCTTTCTCTACAGGAGATGTGAAGATGACGTGTGCTTCATGTAGAATCTGTGCTGAATTAAAACCAAGGTTCTTCCGTCCTGAAGAAGGAAGATTGATCAAAGCTACTCAACCTATGGAACGTTTGAGTATTGACTTCAAAGGGCCTTTACCATCCTCCTCTCGAAATGTTTATATACTTACCATAGTTGATGAATATTCGAGGTTTCCATTTGCCTTTCCTTGTCCAAATATGTCAGCTGCTACGGTTATCAAATGTTTAGATCAACTGTTTTCGTTCTGTGGATTTCCAAGTTACATACATTCTGATAGGGGCACCTCATTCATGTCAAAAATATTTAAAAGACTACCTTTCTAATAGAGGAATTGCAACAAGTAAAACAACACCATAACATCCTATTGGAAATGGTCAGGTTGAGAGGTATAACGGAATCATTTGGAAAGCAGTGAAACTGGCTTTAAAGTCAAATGACATACCAGATCAGCAGTGGGAATGTGTTCTACCAGATGCATTACACTCCACCAGAACTCTACTGTCAACTGCTACCAATATTATTCCACATGAGCGGTTCTTTAACTTCAAACGGCGTTCTTCTAGTGGTACTTCTCTGCCATCATGGTTGACTACCCCTGGGCCTGTGTTGCTTCGTTGGTACAGCTGATCAAATAAGACTGAGCCCTTTGTTGATGAAGTTGAACTGACTGATGTCAACCCTTCTTATGCAACTATCAAGTATCAGGACGTCAGTCAACTGTCTCACTTCGTGACCTTGCACCATGTCCGTCTTCTCCTTCAGCTCCATCATTCCTTGATAATATTAATCAAGAACTTCCTTCAACACTCCCATCATGCCGTATGGAAACTTCTATAAGTAATTCTAAAATTGAAAATGTAAATAACAATATGAGTGAAGTTGATGACCAAGCAATATATGTACCACCAGCTATTGAAACACCATTATCTCCTGATGCTCCAGTGCTGCGACAGTCATCAAGACATACTAAACCTCCTGACCGTCTCAACTTATAAATAGGAGGGGAGAATGAAGTGTGCGCATGTGCGGGGGTTTTCCAGAGTGTGCGCATGTGCGGGGCCTTCCAGAGTGTGCGCATGTGCGGGATCTCGGGCCGGCGAGGCCTGCGGAATCAGCCTACCTTGTCCTGAATTATATTTCGTTGGAGTGCCAGCATTTGCTGAAAAATCGTTCCGATGGGCGTTTTGTGTATTTTTTATTATTATTCGATCGACAAGTTCAGCACTGGAGTTATTTTAAAATCAGCTTCGAAAGCCGTCAACGCCGACAACGGGGACGGATTTCACGCACGGGACAGGTAAACGAAAGCAGTTTATTTTATGTATAAAAGTGCTTCAAAAGAGTCCTTTAATTCACATTTTTAAATGCGAAACGGTGATTCTTTTCCCCAAACTAACTGCAGAATTTTCATGCCGATACGGGGTTAAATTCACCGCAAATCAACGTTCCAAATGATCGCGTTGCAGAAAAACCCACTCGCAAGATGATTTAAATGCCCATTAATTTACAGGTATTAAACATTAAATTCCTTCCATTTGGCCTGTAAATCCATGACAATGAGATTTAAAAATTATGTTATATTGTGAATTCTTGTGTGAATGTTATTTGGACACAGGCTATTTTAAAATGTTAATCTATTCTTAAGAAATTGATAGATGTTTAGATCTAGTGATTGAATTTTGTAATTAGCTACAATTAGGTAACTAACTAATTATATGCTTTAATTTCATGTCATCTAAGTAAGATTGTTTCATATTTGTTTCAGAATGCTTCAATCTATAATAACTGAAAATGTCTTTCAGTTCTCTTAATTTTTAAGAAAGTTATGGGCTTTTGACTGTCCTCGATCACAGCTTTTGTGTTAAGTCAATGGAAAAGCAATAGGGAACAAGATGCTAATTTCCGAGTATGAAAATGGCCATAACTTTTTTAATACTGAAGATATGAAAGTGAATTAGGTGTCAAATTAAACTTCTTTTTATGCTTTATCTGATGGGATAAATTACAGACTTTATTTTTTAAATCTCAAAATTTTGTAACATTGCTACACAGTGGCGCAGTGACAGAGTTGCTGCCTTACCGCGCTAGAGACCCAGGTTTGATCCTGACTGCGGGTGCTGTCTGTACATAGTTTGTACGTTATACCCGTGACCTGCATGGGTTCTCTCCGGGTTTTCCGGTTTCCTCTCACACTCCGAAGATGTACAGGTTTGTCGGATAATTGGCTTGGTAAAATCGTAAATCGTCCCGCGTGTGTGTAGGATAGTGTTAGTGCAATGAGTAAAAACTTTTTCACAGTTGTGAATTTGTGGAATTCTCTGCCTCAGAAGGCAGTGGAGGCCAATTCATTGGATGCATTCAAAAGAGAGTTAGATAGAGCTCTTAGGGCTAGCAGAATCAAGGGGTATGAGGAGAAGGCAGGAACGGGGTACTGATTGTGGATGATCAGCCATGATCATATTGAATGGTGGTCCTGGTTTGAACCTATCCTATTCTGCACCTATTGCCTATGTATCTATGTATCTATGCGCGGGAATTGCTGGTTGGTGCAGAGTTGGTGGGCCAAAGGGCCTGTTTTTATGTTGTATCTCTAAACTAAATTAAACTAAACTATTAGTATCAACAAAGCCAGCAAAGCGGTATGGCAAGTTTCATCACTGATTCCACTTCCTGCCCCAGCATTGCTGCTTGTTGCCTATTCCTCATCATTGTATGCAGATACTGACAGGGAATAGATCCCATATTCACAAAGGGTTTTCCTAGAATCAATTACTATTGTTCCCATGACTGTCTGGGGAAATATGGTTGGCCTGGTAGCTAAGGAGATATGCATAGTTGGAGTGTAAGGGTCAGTAGATGCCTCCTTTCTCCTTAGTTTCGTCTTCAAGAATTATTATTGTTAGCATTAGCATCTGCCAAAGCTTTCAGAATCATGACTCCCTCCTTTTTCCGTCATTATTCTGCTTCTTCAAAGTTTCTTGCTTACCTTTTGGTGAAGGAGAATCTACAGTGTTATGTCTATAAACTTTCTCAGAGTACTGTGTCTTAATTAATAGGCTAGGAAAGTAATGGAAATCAGATATGCGTGGAAGATTAAAGGTCCAGGCAAAGAAACATTTTAAACAGAGGGGAGGTCAAAGTCAAAGTCAAAGTCAATTTTATTCGTCACATACACCCGAAGGTGCAGTGAAATGAATTTGCCAGCAGCGATACACTTAAAAAGAACACACAAAACACAATAAGATCCCACACAAACATCCACCACAGCATTCTTCACTGTGGTGGAAGGCACAAAGTTCAGCCAGTCCTCCTCTCTTGTTCACCCGTGGTCGGGGCCATGAATGATCGGACACACTCCGCGGCTTGGTGTGCACGAATCGGCACATTCCTACCGGAGACCACGGCTTCAGGTTGTTATAGGCCACAGGCCGGCGGTCGGAGCTCTTCTCCAGTGATACCCGGCAAGGGATCCCAGACTCCGCGATGGAAAGTCCATGCCGTGCCCGCGGTTAGAAGCTCCGCAGACCGCGGCTTCAGGATGTCCTAGTCCGCGGGCCAACGATCGGAGCACTCCTCTCTGGCGACCCCCGGCAAGGGTTCGCCCGCTCCACAATGGAAAAAATCCATGCTGTGCCCACTGTTGATGCTCCAGGCCCGACTCCAGGAAAGGCAGCTCCAATCCAAGCTCTTAGGCCATGAGAGGGGAGGCAGAGAAGCGACATGGAAAAAGTCGCCTCTCCATCGAGGGTGACTGAAGAACGATTTCCCCCTTTCCCCCCCACCACCCCCACACAAGACACACCGAGAGACACCCAAAACAAGCACTTAGACAAACTAACAAAAACAAAAAAAGTCGAAATAACGGACACGCTGTTGACAGGGCAGCGCGCCCACTGACCCGAAGTGGAGACATATTCAATCTGGAGCTTGAAAAGCTGGAGGTGATGAGAGAGGGATGGTCAAAACTGTGTAGGGATTTGAAAATAAATGCGACAAATGTAAAGTTAAAGTTATAGATAATCAAGAATAATAAGAAGACTAATGTCTGTGTGGTGGTTTGCACATTCTCTCTGTGACCATGTGGATTTATTCTGGGTGCTCTGGTTTCATAAGTGCATAAGTTCATAAGTTCTAGGAGCAGAGAGAAGCCATTCAGCCCATCAAGTCTACATTGCAGATCTATCTTTCCCTCTCACTCCCATTCGCCTTCGCCCCATAAGCCCTGACACCCGTACTAATCAATGTTCCTCGCACATACCAAAGATGTGCATGTTGGTAGTTTAATTGGTAGTTTAATTGGCTGTTGTAATTGCCTCTAGTGTGTAGAGAATGGATGAGAAAGTGGAATAACATAGAACTGGTGTAAACGGGTGAACTATGGCCAACATGTATTTGGTGGGCTGAAGGGCCTGTTTGCATGCTGAATCCTGCAATCAATCAAGGATATTTGATGATCAGGACATGTTCAAATATGATATGGGCAGGTGAATTTAGGGCAAGTCAAGAGGCCAGGCTTATGAGAACTGGAATATTGGGTCTCATGGCGCCAGAGTTATGAAGGAGAGTTTTGATAACAAATGAGGTGAGATGGAATGTTGGCAATATGACAGTTTGGGCCCCTTGGTGGTGAAGAGGAAATGGGGTAGGAAACTCATGACAAAACATTAATATTGGGGTGAGGCCAAACAAGCTTCATTCACAAAACCGATGATAAAATCCTTTAACAGAGAATTAAGATAGTCATAGAATCATAAAGTCATACAGCACGGTAACAAGTAACAAGCCCTTCAGCCCAACATGCCCATGCTGACCAAGATGCCCCATCTACACTAGTCCTACCTGCCTGTGTTTGGCCCATATTCCTCTAAACCTTTCCTATCCATGTACCTGTCCAAATGTCTTTTACATTTTCTTATAGTACCTGTGTCATCTACCTCATCTGGCCGTTTGTTCCATAAACCCACCACCCTCTGTGTGAAAAAGTTGCCCCTCAGGTTCCTATGAAGTTTTTCCCCTCTCACCTTAAACCTACAGTATGTCCTTTGGTTCTTGATTCCCCTACTCTGGGTAAAGGTGTGAATTCACCTCATGATTTGATACACCTCTATTATATCACCCCTCATCCTTCTGCACTCCAAATAATATATTCCTTGCCTGCCAACCTCTCCCTATAGCTCAGCCCCTGAAGCCCTGGCAACAAACATCCTGGTAAATCTTCTCTGCACTCTTTCCAGCTTAACAACATCCTTCCTATAGTAGATTTAGATTTAGATTTAGATATTTATTTGTTGTCGTTTGAACCTAAGTTCAAACAAAATTCTGTTTCTGCAGTCATACAAACAATTAAAAAAGACACAACACAATTTACACAAACATCCATCACAGTGAGTCTCCTCCTCACTGTGATGGAAGGCAAAGTCTTATCTCTCCCCTGCACTCCATTCTCCTCCCGATGTCAGAGTCAAAGCCCCCGGCGGGCGACTGTAAACATAGCGTAGGAAGTAGACCAAGAGTGGACATAATATAGTAGACCAAGAGTGAACATAATACTCACATGCGGCCTCACCACAGTAAAAGCTGTCAAAACACCATGATTGCTTCTGAATATCAGAAACATACCAAAACCTAAAAAAATAATTGGACTATTAAAACATCAGAAATTAGTTAATATTTAGTGAAATACTGTAACAATTCAACAGGCAAATATTAAAAAAACACTACTGAAATCAATGGAGAATGTCACGGGCACAGGTTCAATGAGCAAATCACCAAATATGTGTTGAAGAATTGTTGCCACTCGATGTTCTGCCTCTGGACTCCGTAATGTGCACACAAACATGCAGTGAAAAGCGAAACTTGTTGACTTCCACTTGTTAGAACTGCCAGTATTTCCCTACAAAATAGTCCACGGATGTGCCTCGACTATGCAATCTTCTTCCCAATTCTCTTATAACATGTATCAGATGTCTCTTGCTAAGAGTCCTAATTTCTCCCCTCCATGTAGCTTCAATTCTATCATCACTAGTTGTATTTGGAAAGTACTGGAGCAAGCTAGTGTCCAGAGGTCAGGGTGATTGATCTGGCAACATGAGTTATATCCCACCATGGCAGTTCATTTCAGCATGCTGATCGTGAAACTATTGAATTGTCATGAAAATCCAACTGCTTCAATAATGTTTTCCAGGGAAGTAAATAGTAAGATTAAATGAGAACTTACCAGTTTGAAGTTTGATCTTTATTTTATGAGGAGTTACGTTGAGGGATTACGTGAAGAACCCGCCAGCCCGCATGCGCCTCAATCTTCAAAGCAGCGGTGTGAAATCACAGATAACAGTTGTTGAACTGAATATAGTAAGATTAGATAAACTAGAATACCAGCTGACCTTTATTGTATTGTATTGTTGTATTGTATATCTTTATTGTCATTTCCTGAGTATTCGCATACCCAGAGGAAACAAAATATATATAGGGTTGGGAGTGGAGGGCATGTAATCCCTCAACGTAACTCCTCATAAAATAAAGATCAAACTTCAAACTGGTAAGTTCTCGTTTAATCTTACTATTTTACTTCGGAGTCACGTGAATGACAACGTGAAGATTTCAAAGCTCTGTGATTTCATGCCGTGGAAACGAGTCCATGCGTCTGACACTGCATCAGTTGACCAAAGATGAGTGAACATTAATAATGCATTCAGATATGACATGTATATAGACATGTTGATGCTTTTTAATGAACAAATAATGATAATAGTAACCCCCCCTCAACCGGGAGGAAACTATAAAACAGAACCTAAAATAGAGTTGGCAAATACCCCCGGTCTGGCAATGGGTTAGTTCTAAAATGTTTGGAAAGATTGTTCGTTTGACCATCCTGCAGCCGCTAGGATGTGGTCCCACAAAACGTCCATAACCCTGCTGCTGATGTTGTTGCAGCCCTGGTGGAGTGAGACTTGAAACATGACAGTGTTCACTCCAGTATAAGCCAGACCCCGTTTTAACCACCTGGAGATGGCCTGTACTGATACCTTCTTATGAGGCTTTATGTAACTAACAAACATTGCTAGTTCAGCGTCTCTAAGTGACCTTAACATACTGGTGTAGATGTGTGACCACACACAACCGAAGGTCCATGGGATATGCCAACAAATCTAGTTTGAGACCTGACGCCCCTGGTCTACTCTGCTTGACTAAGTCATAAACATAAAATGTTATTTTGCCTGCAGATGTAATCATCCTGTCCAGTCACAGCTTATGCAATGATTGGACCCGTTGCGCTGAACTCAGCGCCATGAGCATAACCACTTTGTAAGTGAGTTTGACCAAGGACAGGGATGTAGCTGGAGCCCACCGGCGAAGCGGCGTCAGCACAATGTTAACATCCCATATCTCTGCGTACCTGGGCCTGGGAGGTTTCGAGTTGAAGATACCCTTCATAATCTAGATATCAGAGGGTGAGACCAAACAGAGTGGAATCTGTTCCCCGCAGTCAATATGATGAGAAGGCACGTTTGGCACAGTTAATGGCACTATAACTTAATGATTGTCAAAGACCCATATAAAACTGAACTTCAAGACGTCAGTCATCCGTACCGAATTATATGTAATATTAGCATAAAACAAAATACTTCCCATCTCCTTATGAGGAAATGTACTGCTATTTTGGTGCTAACCCTGCAATCTGCAGTGAGCACGGCCATGGTTCGGTCTGACAACCCGAGCCGCAGGAACGGCCTTCTCAGAGTCTGCAACTCAATGAATTGATTTTATCATGCATAGGATGGTTTCCCGAGTCACGGCTAAACCAGCAAATTTTTGTCTAGAAATAACCATATAAGGTTCTATTATCATTCCTAACATCAGCGGGAACCATGGCTGTATAGGCCTGTCAGGCAGTATGAAAATGCCTGAAGCGGGAACTTGCTGAATTTTTTTTTTTTTTTTTTGCAAGACCCGTCTGATGAGGCAAAATGGAGGTAGACATGAAAGAACATTCCTCCCCAGTGTAGCGAGAATGCATCCATCACCACTGATATGCCACATATTTTTTGCAACTGGTGATTGAGCCTGGATGCAAACATCTCGATCTTTTAGTGTTCCATCGAGCCACTATGTCATTAAATACTTTGTGATCCAACATCCATTCTGTGTTGTCATTGATTTTTCGTGATGATACACCAGTGCCAAATGAGGTTAGGTAAACTATCACCGGATACTTTGACTTGATTACACCCATGTGATTAACATATACCACCACCAAAGTGTATCAACTTGGACTTGAGCATGCAGATTATGCATATTCGCACAAAAACTTTTAATCCACAGAATGCACCTAGTGTCTAGAGGTAGTTGATATCATATAACTGAAGAATTGGTAACTCATGCAAATCCCATCCGCCTCCGTAACTAGAGATGGTATTAGTAATTTTCCATCTTTGAGCAATAGCATCAGTTTGTAATTATAACTGAAGATTTACTGACGAAAAGTTAGTGGAGCAATGCTGAATACTGTTCGTCCACCATGGTGACTTTGATAGTTTCACCTGGTAATAGCATAGGTCTGTTAACAATGACCTACATGGTACTTGAGAGCTTACTCCTTTGCACGCTGTAAGATCTGATAATGCAAAGGCCCAAATAGCACAGCTGAAAAGTCAATATATTGCCAATTACACTTGATGAATAGAAGGCTGCTTGATAACAACAAGGTTGTTACAGGCCAATTAATTCCAATCTCTTGCCTCAGGGCAGAGTCATAGACAAATTAATAGAGTTAAAGGTAAATCCCAACAATCAATAATTTCAGTTGGTATCAACTTAAATTTAACTGGATGGATGAGAAATCCAATTTCTCAAATATAGTTTTGTGGCTGATACAGCTAATTTAGCAAAATACAGCATTTAGAATATCATCCAGGTAGACCATGACAATTGTTTTTTAGCTCTGAGCAACCAAAGCACTGGTTTTTAGTAATTTGATAAATAACCTGGAAGCTGAAGTTTGCCCATTTTGCAATGGTTTTAACTGTATCATTGCCTCATCCAGCTAAATTTCAAATATCTCCAGTGATCCTTTTGAATGGAAACTGATCCCATGGAAGTTAGACAGTCACGAAGTTTCCTATTCAGAAATGTCGATACTGCACACGCGAGTTGAACCTGTTGACAATGAAGTTCCCCGAGCCGGTTTCCCCGCGGTTTCCGCAGTCGGGATTCCCCCGCGGTACCTGTAGACGGGATTCCCCGCGATGTCCGTAGTCGGGCTTCCCCGAGCCGGTTTCCCCGCGGTTCCCACAGTCGGGATTCCCCCGCGGTCCCTGTAGACGGGATTCCCCGCGATATCCGAATTTCGGGTTTCCCCAGCGGAGCCGGGATTACCCCGGAACGTCTCCAGCAGGAACTCTATAAAGAGCTTCCTGCAAGGAGAAAACAGACCTGGAAATAAGTTGAAAACTTACCTTCAGGTTTGAAACTTACCGCTGGTGGAGCAGCGCGCCTCCAGCCAGTCGTTGCGCAATGCGATAGACGATATGACGCACATGCGGGCTGGCGGGTTCTTCACGTAGTCACTCACGTGACTCCGAAGTAAAATCTGTTATCCTTTCCCAGTGTGGTCTGTATGTGACTTGAGACCCATCCACATAGCTGTCTTAATGGCCATATTAGAAGCAATGTGCAGACTTGGAAGTACCAGCTTGCCTGTGATGCCCATATCCTCTGGGCATATACTGTATGCCCTTCTATAAGATTTATATTAATTATAATTTATGCTAATGCATAGAATTACAGAATCACAGAATGGTTTCCGCCTGCAAACCGTGCTGCAGCCTGCCTTGTCCATAATGGTTCTATATGTAGCACTGATCAAGCCTATTGTAGTACTCTGCACTCTCCCCATACACCAGAAAATGCTCTCTGTTCAGATACTTACCCATTAAATACTACAATTCAATCTCCCTCCACTATTAGGAGTGGCAGGGCTTTCAGTACTCTCACCACTCGCTGTGCAAAAATAATATCCTCAGTTCTTTTGGCACCTTCATTCTTGTCCCTCTGTTCCTTCCCAAGAACATTCAGCAAACCATTTCTCTGTTTAAATTATTTGTTTCTTTTAAATATTTCTATCAGATCCCCCTTCACAACCCCTATTCTTAGAACAGTCTCACCTTCTCCAGTCTATCTACATACTGTAACTTAAATCTCTTACGTAAGAATCATTTTGCTAATCTTCTTCAGTGCACTTTCTACAACTTTTACACCATTCTTAAAGTTTGGCAACTAGAATTGAATCCAATACTCCAGTTGTGGCCAAATCCAGTGTTTTGTAATGATTCATGGTGACATCCTTGCTCTTGCAGTCCATGTCACTCTTTATAAAGCCCAGGATCCTGTTCTCTGTATTAACCACATTCTCCTCCTGCCCAGCCACTTTCACTATTAAGTACCCATGCAATCTGCAGGTCAGCCCTGATGACAGCCACATGTTGAAATGAATGAAGTTTCAGCTGATGAACCAACCTTGTTTCTTTCTACGTCTGGCTTTCATAAATTCTTGTCATTCACGTTTTTCTGTAATAATACTTATAACACAAACCTACTGCCATTCATCTAAGGTATGGCTGAACTCTGTGTGAACTGACAGCTGAAGAATTCATCATCCTTAAGCAGAAAGAATGACCATAAATGGAGGATGAATGTTAGCATTAGAAGTACGTGGATAGCAGATACCCACAAATGACTCAAATGTAATGGGATTATATTACAATTGACCTGAATTTTGCCTCATTTCATTCAATCTTGGAGGCAACTGTTTCTCTGCAGGAGGGTATAAATATTCAGTTTAGTTTATTGTCATGTGTACCGAGTCACAGTGAAAAGCTTTTCTTGCGTGCTATTCAGTTAGCGGAAAGACTACACATGATTACAATCGAGCCATTTACAGTGTACAGATGTACAGATACATGACAAGGGAATAACGTTCAGTGCAATGTAAAGTCAGTAAAGTCCAATCAAAGATAGTCTGAGGTTTGGCAAACTTGAGAACGTTAGTGACTAGTGACTCATGCAACCTTTCAGGCCAACATGACAGGCACAGAGCTGCAGCTTGCAGGTGGGAGAAGAACCTGTATTAACCCGGAGTTTGGTCCGCTTGAGCTCTGGTAATCTTCTTAAGTTACTCTCAGGTGTGTGAATGAGTAATCCATTTTCCCTGATGGAAACTAAAACTAAGAGAATGTAAACGTGTTCCCAGTTTGCCTACACTTGTTTTACACCACCACATTCTATTGATCCAACACAACAATATCAAAGTGCATTTATAGATTAGTTTAGAGATACAGCGTGGAAACAAGCCCTTCGGCCCATCGAGTCCGCACCGACCAGCGATCACCTGAACACTAGTTCTGTTATTCCGCTTTCATGTCCTACACACTAGGGGCAATTTACAGAAGTCAATTAACCTAAAAACCAGCACGTCTTTGGAGTGTGGGAGGAAACCGGAGCACCCAGAGAAAATCCAAGTGGTGTAAGGGAGAATGTACAAACTCCGTACAGACAGCATCCTTAGTCAACTACTGCCACCCTACTGCACCACTGTATCACCCTGATATAGCACTTTAAAACATAATAAGTGCTCCAGATTGCAGAAGAAGTTTGTGAAATGATGGTAGTTTTTCTGCATGCTGTTATGTTTTTGCTACCTACAGTACATGTCTTGTGTGCTTTCACTACTTTTCACTGGTCCATTACGAAATAAAACAGGTGACCAGCTCTGTCTAATAGCAACAACTGGCAAACATCCAAAGCCTGTGTAGGCTGTCACATCATGGATGTGGGAGCATTTTGTATCTGCTAAGTTCTGTCTTTTCTGGCTGTGTGTGGATGGCAACGGGTTAAAATCACAATGTGGCTGCAAACAAGATTGTTTGTACCTGCACATCTCTGTACTTGTGCATATAACAATAAACTTGACTTAACAGGTTGTTTGGAGTACCATGAGCAGATTGTAAACAAGCTGCCATTTCTCCTCATTACAACTCTTTTTTCAGTATCTGCCGCTTGTGCCCAAATTTTCTTCTCATAATGTCTCCACAAACTGTGCAAATGGAAGAAAAAGAAGTCCAGCTCTGGCACAGCTGACTCAGTGTTTGGGAGATGCAAGAAACTGCAGATGTTAAGATCTTAAGGAAAAAAAAAAATGCCTGAGGGACTTGCCTGAGGGACTCAGTGGGTCGGGCAGCATCTATGGAGGGAACAAACAGACAATGATTTGAATCGGAACCCTTCTTTAGACTGGGTGTTTCTGTTTGACTCAGTGTTTTCTCAGTCAAGATTGTGTGAGGCCTTATGCACCAAAAAATGCAGTTATGTTGTCTGTTTAGTGATTATATGTGAAAATACCAAGACTGCAGGACAGTAGGCAGGAATGTGAACATATTTCCAGCCGGACATACTTTACCGTCAAAATTGAGAAATAACAAAACACAAGAAATCCATATTTGTTGATCCATGTGACCCCGCAATCACTGTGAAGCCTAACTCAATCCTGATCCCTGACCCAGGCCTTGGCTCCCGATTTCTGATCCATCTGCTAACTTCTGACCCATGCCCCGGCCTTCGACCCTACAGTGGGACCTGGGCCCCAGCTTTGACCAATGCATTCATCTCACTCTCAATGAGTGGGCCACAGGCCAAATGCAGACAGCATTTATCCACGGGCAGCTTCTATGACAGCAGCTAGTAGAACTGCTGCCTCACATCTCCAATGACTTGGGGGTTCGATCCTGACTTTGGGTGCTGTCTGTGTCAGGTTCCTCTGTCTCCCCATAACTTCTCACCTCCCTAATTCATGCAGTTTGAAGAGTTAATTAATCACTGTAAGTAGCTAATAGTAGAATCTGAGAGGAGATGCTGAGAATGTGGGAAGAATATGTTACAGGAAGGTTACTGGGGAGTGGGATTGTTCAGTGTGCTGGTACAGACCAAAGGGGCTGATAGAACTCATTTTATTAAATGGAAATATGAAATGTGCAGTTTGAAAATCCTGGACATCTCTTCACAGGTGACTCCTGCAACAGCTCAAAATGCACTCCACTGTGCCTACACTACTCTTCTCCCAGCATGCATGCACCTCCAGAAATACTCACAACCCGATTTATAGGCCTATTTATTCACTGTTCCCTGAAGGAACCCGAATTGGAGTGTTGGTAGTGTATCCTCAAAATGATCATCACATGTTGACAGGTTGAAACATTTTTGTTTGGCCTAATGACAGAACTGGCATGCAAGTTGCCTTTGAACAACATAATTTCTCTTTAAGACCTTGTTTGAATATTATGATAATTGTGGTTTAAAGCCACTGCCTCAGGTGACATGTTGGGGATGAGGAATTATGCATCAACAAAAATACTCATTGTCACCAAAGCATAAGGGCAGGTGTTAGCATCTCTGCTGTGGAAACCTCAGAAACCACATATGCGCAACACTAAGACAGTGTCCCCCTCCTTCACACTTGGTGCGTACTCCCTTTCAGAAGCAATCTCGTATGATTTATGGCACCGCAGAGTTCACCATTCATTGCCCAGTGACAATGGACAACCTTTTAAGTTCAGAGTCATAAAACTGATTAAAATGTCACGCCGGTAGGAATACAGGTACAAGAATACAGGTTATTAATCAGGGTAAATGGCAGGAAAGAATTCAGTAAAATGGTTCTCACATTCTCATGTTACATGTGAAAATCTCTGCCAGAACTTCTTCTTTAACCAGCCAAGAAACATACCTCACTTAACTCCCTAAAAAATGCTACC
The DNA here is from genome assembly GCA_038087875.1 of Malacoraja senta. Taxonomy (NCBI): domain Eukaryota; kingdom Metazoa; phylum Chordata; class Chondrichthyes; order Rajiformes; family Rajidae; genus Malacoraja; species Malacoraja senta. Next base: position 144,340,431 of record CM075977.1, read on the forward strand.
TTGTAATAAAGTGTGTATGTGGGATTGATGACAGCTCAATTTGAGTCTACCAGTGACATTCAAGCCTTTTTTGTCTCATCTATTTGTCTGTGTAACTCAGTGGAATAAGAATATTTCACCAATACAACATTTTCTCTTTCCTTATGACTTCTTCCTTCTCTCTCTTATCCGTGTGTTTCTTTTCAATGTACTATTTCTTCCTTTGTAAAAGGAAACATATTGATTGAAAGTTACAGCAGGGAAACAGACGCTTTGGCCCACTGAGTCCATGCTGACCTGAGGGACACGCTGATCAGAGGGTGGTGGGTACATGGCACGAAACGGCAGAGGAAGTAGTAGAAACAGATACAATTATGACATTTTAAAGGCAATTGGATAGATACATGGATAGGAAAGGTTTGGAGATGATATGGGTCCAACTATAGGCATATGGGACTGCATCATATGGACGAGTTGAGCCAAAGGGCATGTTTTCATGCTGTATAATTGTATGACTCATGACCTAACCATGGTGATTTTGAAAAGCATGAAGAATCACAGGGATAGGGATCTCTTTTGAAGTTGCTAAGCAATGTAAAGAGATTTTACGCTGTGTTCATTTAATACAATAGCTTAAAAATAGTCAAGCCATTTGAATGAAATCTCTTTGTTGGGTTAACAGAAATATTAACCTACCTTGAATTAATGCTTTCTGTTAAACCAGCAAACAATGTAATTTGCATAAACACAATAACCACATATTTCCAGGCTAAACCAAACCAAAGCTTCTAAAACAGTCAAAATACTTCTAAGTATCTATACTTCGACTGTATATGCTACAGGTATGCTACCAATGGGGACAAAACAAGTTAGCTCACTTGATTGAGAGGCGGGTTTGGACCTTGGGACCTCAAATCTCAAAAGATTCACACAACATAGCATCAAAATGAAGACCATATTGAGAGGGCATGGGATTAGAATCAGGGCAGCAACAAAGTTATTGTATCGTACAGTTATTGCATTTCTTGGCAATAAATTAGTTCAACATTTAGTGGACACTTCACACCTAATGGAGACTGACTTCCTCAGATAATCTTTACTTCCATCAGGTTTGTATGTTAAGTATATCTTTTACATCTATTATTTCCCAGAAAAACACAAGACTGAGTTCAAAATTATAGGGCCTATGTATTTAACTGCCATTATCATTAAAGACTATGTAGTTAAAAGCATCTGGTCCCAATAAAAGCTGACTCTTCAGGTGACCAGCAGCGGCAAGGATTACAGCTTGCTCTAATTAATCTTGATTTATAGTCAATTATGGGTCAATATATTAATAGTTCGATCATTGCCTTTTTTATGACATTTGCTTCTTGAGTTCCCGAAATCAACAATTAGGGGGGGGGTCACAAAAATTAAATGCTGTCCCTTAATTTGACTTGAGTTGTGGTGGAACGTAAGAAAAGGCCTAAGTAAAAAGTTCAGGTAATGATTTTGACACATGACCAGCACTCCCGGTAATTTTTTGACTTCAAAGACCGAGACAGGCAGTTGTTCAAGATTTGAAAAAGTGGTCTTCATTAGACAAAGCAGGGAAAATGTGAAACAGATGATTGATTATTACAGCACTGCCCTTGAAATGCCTACTACACTGAGTGTAAAGAATTCCACATGTTCACGAGCTTTACAACCAGCAGAGCAGGGGGTACAATCTTCTCTCCGTCAAGCGTAATGTGCATTACCAACAGATTCAGAAAGAAAAACTCAAAATCATTCTTAGCATGCAAGGGGGCCACTATTTCCTCTCTCTCTCTCCTCTACCCTTTTCATCCTGCAAGACCCCTGGGTCTTAAGTGAATTCCTCAGCACCCAAGAATGCCTAAGATTGGTTCTGCACATTTGCAGGCTGTGTTAAAAAAAAATGTAATTGGTTGTGTATGCATCAACATTTGGGGGTCTATTCAGTAATGAATTTCCAATGCCCAGGTACAGAAATTGACACTTTAAAGTTCCTCACAGTCCATTATGAATTTGAAAAGGGCAGAGTGGCTAGGTTGTTGTGTTTGTGAGCACAACAGAAATAATTAATAAGAATGGTCATGGGAAGCATTAAGGAAACAATGTGGAAAGATTTTCATATCAATGGTGAAATAATCTTCCCCGATGAATAAACACCAAAAATGATGGAGACACTCAGCAGGTCAGACAGCATCTGTGGAAAAAGAAATAGAGTCAATGCTTAAGTCAGAGGCCCTTCATCTCGTTTTCAGCATCCGCAGTTCCTTTTGATTTTAATCTCAATGGACGTAGAAAAATTTCATCCAGCTATTTTGACTGGGATGGTGTTGATTTATTAAGCAACTGTCATGTTGAACTAATTTGAAAATTTTGAGGAGTTAACATCAATGGTCAATAAGGGTAGGAATTTTGTTGTAGTCTATGAGAAATTTAACGAGTCGTTTGAAGTATCATGCGCAGACCAATCAGAAAAAATAAAATCTCATCATGTCCAAGGAAAAGTGACAAGTTGAATTCAAAATTGACTCATTGGGAAGAAACGTATGATAATTAATTATTCACAGCTGCTTTAGTGGCTAAAAAGGAAGTTTCTGATTCTGCTGGGCACAGTGATGGATCCCTTTGTTTTCTTGCCCATGTCAATGACTTAAGTCTTGGAGCCATAATAAAGAAATTTGCAGATGATGTAAACATTGGCCCTGTGACTAATAATGTGGAAGAAATCTGTCAACGGTAGAAAGGAATTAACGGAGTGACGAAGTGAACAGATAAATGACGAAATAATTCAGTTTGGAAGAGCTGGCGGTAATGCGTTTATGGAACCAAACAGGGTGAGAGAATGTACAATAAATAATAGAATATTTAGCAAAGCACAGGAACAAATACAATAGATCATGGAGTACACATTCATAGATCCCTGAGGGTGGCAGGCATGTAGATAAGATGGTTTTACTCATATGAAATACATTTCTATATTATTTGAGACATAGAATTGAAGTTCTGGGAGGCTATATTAGAACTGTATGAAGCAGCAATTAGACCACAGGTGGATTGATGAATTGGATAAAAAGTATGTGATAGCACTTGTGACAATCCAAAGGGGGGTTCAATAAGATACTGCCAGGGCTGGAGAAGTTTAAATATGAGGAAAGATTAGCTGGGCTAAGATGGGGTTTTTCTGAACAAAGGAGGATGAGGTGTATACGTTGATTAGAAGAACCTCTTTCCATTGATTGAATGATTGAAAAATACGGTGGGGAAACAGGTCCTTCAGCCCATCGGTGTCCATGCCGACCATCAATCACCCATGTACACTAGTTCTATGTTATCCCAGTTTTGCATCCACTCCCTACACACGATGGGCAATTTACAAAGGCCAATTAATCTACAAGCCTGCAAAGCTTTCGGATTTGGGTGGAAACCGGAGTACTTGGAGGAAACCCACTTGATCACAGAGAGAATGTGCAAATTCCACACAGGCACCACTTGAGGTCAGGATCGAACCCGAGTCTTTGACACCGTGAGGCAGCAGCTCTACCAGCTGCACCAGATGCTAACTATGAGACATAGATTTCAAGTAATAGATAGAATTAGAGGTAAGTTGAGATACGGATTCAGAACTCTGTGTGATATGGATAGTTTAACAAGAAAACCTCATCACATTTAATTAGTATGTGCTGTGATCTGCAAAGTTGTAGATAGACGAGAATGTTTTCAATGGGCATGGAAGAAACTCGCTGAATGGACATCCTCTGCACAATTAATTCAAACATTTTATGATTCTGTGTGACATGGAGTGAGGACACCTCAAATTTCTGCTGTTCATTTATTATAATTTATCTGAATGCAAATCCAATGGTAAAGCCAGGGCCTAGACAGGCCAAGCATTGGCCTCTAATAAGTGTTTCTTGTCAGTCCATTGACATATGAATGGATGGCATTGGAAGTAAAGGTGTCCCAGTTTTGGTAATCCTGGTCTCAGATGGACTAAGGCTTGACACTTGCTAATGTCTGGTACACCCAGGTTTGCTGGGAAGCCACAGAACTGAAATGTATTTAGCTAGTTACTTCCCAATAGACAAGACTCCAAGATGAATTGTCACTAAATTTTCTCCACCTTCCCTATTCCCAAGATCAGCAAGTTAAGTAGAGCTCATGATTATGGACTTTAATAGACCTTCATTGCAAATGATGTGACAATAAAAGGAGGGAAGTTTTGATGCAATTTTATAGGACACTTGTAGGGTTACAATTGTCTTTTTGTCTTCATATAAGCCTCCGAGAGCTTTGGAGGTGGAGTTATTGAATATATTCAAGGCTGAGATTGACAGACTTTTGAACAACCAAGGAGTCAAAAGCCATGGGAAGAACACACAAAAGGCATGTTGAGATCAATAGTGGATCAGCCATGATCTTAACATATGGTGGACACTTCCTCTCCTTCCCTCTCCCATCAGGCAAAAGGTATAGAAGTGTGAAAACACACCTCCAGATTCAGGGACGGTTTCTTCCCAGCTGTTAATGTCTGAATAGGCTAGATTATCTGTGAGATTCTATCATGTATAGCTTGATCTTGATCTTGGTCTTGCAGTGAATTGTGGACGCAGCCCAGATCATCACACAAACCAACCTCCTTTCGATTGACTCTATTTATACCTTGCACTGCCTCGGCAAGGCCAGTAGCATAATCAAGGATGAGTTGCACCCTGGGCGCTCCCTCTTCTCCCCTCTCCCATCAGGCAAAAGGTATAGAAGTGTGAAAACATACACCTCCAGATTCAGGGACAGTTTCTTCCCAGCTGTTATCAGAAAAACTGAATCATCCCACCACAACCAGAGAGCAGTCCTGAACTACTACCTACCTTGTTGGACTTTGCTGGTTTACCCTTGCACTAAACGTTATTTCCTTATCACGTATCTATACACTGCAAATGGTTCAATTGCAATATGTATTATCTTTCCACTGACTGGATAGCACACCACAAAAGCTTTGCACTGAACCTCGATACACGTTACAATAAACTAAACTAAACTGTGTAACTGTGTAACCAGGTTTGGGAGACCATTTGCACACTCTTTCTCAAGTTCTTATGCAGGGTATATTGGGTTTTTGAAATTTGGGGGAAAATAGATCTTGTAGGATTTTTAATTTATCTCAATATAGATGGCCTGGACAGGGCTGCACAATGGCCTATTAACTGTCTCACAGAGAGGTAACTGCTACTGAGAGCATCAAAATACAATTGGATGAAATGGAGTATGACCGGAAGCAAAGGGAATAATGTAACTAAGGAGCTGAGGAATAGCTCTGTTTTTGGTCATGTGCGACAGTGGTCTTCATCTTCGTGGTCATCTTCTCGTGTTGGTCAAGCTGTTGAACCAAGGCAGACCAAGGATTACATGGGATCTATGCCAATGGGCTCTGTTGTTTTCCTCTTCTGTTGGATCCAATTCTGTACTTCCTTTTTTTATGCTTAATTTTAGGAGCAGGGTGGACGCCAAACTCAATCAATGATTTAGATGCATCTCTCAATTCACCCATCACATTGCAAGAAAGCAAATAACAAAATTGACTCTCCTTGGCCTGAAAATTCACCCTCTGACATTCATCTTGTGATTCAAATATCAAGCTGAAGGATAGTTTGTACAATAAAATTATCTGATTGGAGCCACCTTCAATCCCTTATCAATCTGATTTAGACCTCCTCTATGGAGACCCCCATTTGTTTTGTCTTTGATCAGACTTTACTAGACTTTCTCTTGCACTAAACATTATTCTTGTTATTCCCTTTATCATGTATCTGTACACTGTGGATGGCTCCATTGTAATCATGTATTGTCTTTCCGCTGACTGGCTAGCACGCAGCAAAACATTTTCAATGTATTTCGGTACATATGACAATAAACTAAACTCACCTTAACTCAACTCAACCTGCTTTGTAGATTTGTTCCTACTCCACCTAAACCTTTCAAAAGGAATTTTGCAATCGGGACTTCTGAGAATTTGCTGAATAGATGTTGGAATTGAATTGAATTAAATTGAATTGAATAAATTTGATTAGCCAAGTATGTATACATACAAGGAATTTGCCTTGGTGCTTTGCTCGCAAGTAACAACACGATGTACAGTAAACAATTAAGAATCTATATAACTAAAAGTCTCATCTTGACCACTTCCTGTCTGCGCTGTATATTGATTTTAGAAAAAACGCTGCCATATATCGCTATGCTTTTTGGCCATCTTACCCACAGTCCTCCTCCGCTGAGGCAGCCCTGAGGATTTTTTCGATCAATGAAAAATAAAAAAGTTTTGAGTGTTAAAAATCTTGAGTTCAGCTGATTAGTCCTCTCGCCTGTCAATCACCACGATGAATGTAACGCCCCTTCCGGTGGGGTGTGGGGGGGGGGGGGGGTGGGCAGGACTATAAAACCCCGGATGCCTGGACGTGAGTCAGTCACTTTGGAAGATCGTGAGGGAGAGTCCACAACTGTGATTTTAAGCTGTGAATCAACTGAACTGTGAGTCTTCAATGTACTTGCAATAAATGATTTGTTAGCCCTTAATGACAATGCAATGAGTTGTTTGGCAATTTGGTGGCCTGCACTCTGCTTGAAATGCTATGAAATTGAATGTGGCGGCCTGCACTCTGCCTGAAATGCTGTGATATTGAATGCGGCGGCCTGCACTCTGCCTGAACTGCTGTGAAATTGAATGTGGCGGCCTGCACTCTGTCTGAAATGCTGTGAAATTGAATGCGGCGGCCTGCACTCTGCCTGAAATGCTGTGAAATTGAATGCGGTGGCCTGCACTCTGCCTGAAATGCTGTGAAATTGAATGCGGTGGCCTGCACTGCCTGAAATGCTGTGAAATTGAATGCAGTGGCCTGCGCTCCGCCTGAAATGCTATGAAATTGAATGGGGTGGCCTGCACTGCCTGAAATGCTGTGAAATTGAATGCAGTGGCCTGCACTCTGCCTGAAATTTAAGAGAGATTTATGAGAGAGTTAGATAGAGCTCTAGGGGCAAGTGGAATCAAGGGATAAAGGGAGAAGGCAGGCACGGGTTATTGATTGGGGACAATCAGCCATGATCACAATGAATGGCGGTGCTGGCTCGAAGGCCGAATGGCTTCCTCCTGCACCTATTTTCTATGAAATGCTGTGAAATTGAATGCAGTGCCTGCACTCTGCCGGAAATGCTGTGAAATTGAATGCGGTGGCCTGCACTCTGCCTGAAATGCTGTGAAATTGAATGCGGTGGCCTGCACTCTGCCTGAAATGCTGTGAAATTGAATGTGATGGTCTGCATTCTGCCTGAAATGGAATTTCAAGGCATAGCCATGAGTGAACTGCCAGCCCACCAGCCCTGAGTAACTGATCTACCAGCCCACCAGCCCTGAGTGACTAAGCTGCCAGCCCACCAGACCTGAGTGACTGAGCTGCCTCCCCACCAGCCCTGAGTGACTAGAGCTGCCAGCCCACCAGCCCTGGGTGACTGAGCTGCCAGCCCACCAGGCCTGAGTGACTGAGCTGCCAGCCCAAGAATCCATTCGGCCTACAATGTCTATACTAGCACTCTGGAAACCAGTCACTTCGGCCCACAACACCCATACTAGCGGTCCAGAAAGCCTCCCCTCCTCCCACTGGCCACCAATATTGGAATTGGTGGAGAGGTGGAATATTGCGTTGGGGGACTAGCCCTGCCGTGTGAACATGGGACTCTATGGGTCCCACTTAGTCTAGTAAAACATTATAATTTAAACATGTGAAGAATTAAATAAAATACCAGAGCAAGAGGAGGCTACAGACTTTTGGTTGTTGACTAGAGCTACTGCTCGTGGAAAAAAGCTGTTTTCATGTCTGGCTGCGGCGGCTTTGACAGTCCGGAGTCGCCTTTCAGAGTGAAGTGCTTCAAAGAGTTTGTGCCCAGGTGTGTTGGGGTAAAAGATGATCTTACCCGCTCGCTTCCTGGCAGTGTACAGTTCGTCGATGGGGGGAAGGTTGCAGCCAACAATCTTCTCGGCTGATCTAACGATGCGCTGCATCCTCCGGATGTCGTGCTTGGTGGCTGAGTCAAACCAGACCATGATGGAGAAGTTGAGGACGGACTCTATGATGGCAGTATAAAACTGGAAGATCATTGCCTGTGGCAGATTGTGTTTTCTCAGCTGCCGCAGGAAGTACATCCTCTGTTGGGCCTTTTTGACTGTGGAGTCGATGGTGGCCTCCCATTTAAGGTCCCTGGAGATGATGGTTCCAAGGAACTTAAATGACTCCACAGATGTGACTGTGGTGTCATTGATGGTGAATGGGGGCAGGGGAGGGGAAGCTCTCCTAAAGTCTATAATCAATTCCACTGTCTTAAGAGCATTGAGCAGGTCATAATCCAACAAATGCAGAAGTACACATAAGGGAACAGAGGTTCTCACAAACTGTGAACTTTCAGCTCTTCCTCAAACTTTACAATTTTTCCACTGTAATACTATTCAAACTTGTTTGTCGTAAAACTAGTTTTACAATGTACTCCAGGCAATTTCCGATCCCTTTCATATAAAGTGACATTCCATTAACTCTACAAACAGGATATTTGTCAATTCAATCCCAGTGAAATTACTAGGAACGTTGGACCAGGGCATAATGAGACATAATTGTGCCTGAAGCTCTTTAAAGATGAGTGTCTGATCCTAGCACTACTGTACATAGAGAGACCAAGTTGCAAAGAAATAAATCCCAAAGGGAATGAAGAAAATATCTAAAGAGAGCTTCTGCTGCCTGCTTTTATCTGCCTCCATTTGTGGACTGACATTATCAGAGGCAAGAGGGCAAAACAGTCTGCTTCTCAGCTGTGAGAAAGAGGCATGGAGTGATCGAGGCAATCAAACTGATAAATGAAATCAACATTTCACGTTGCACATTCACACTGCAGCACATTTCTAATGCCCTTTCAGCTCTAGTTTTCCAGCTGAATTGTGGCTGATTTTGTGGCAAACATATCAACTATTCAAATCCTCTGATGTGATTATTTTGAATGGCAGTTCTAGACTTGTTATTGACAAGTGAGCAGCCGAGAATATTAGTCAGTGCCTGCCAAAATAAGTAACCGTTCTGCTTTCAGACAAAACTTTTCAATCTTGGCTAGGTTTTGATTTTATTTGGCAAACGGGATTAAGTGGGAAAGGTTTCCAGAATACTAAGCGGCCCACATTGAAATCATTGCATCTTTCTGTGCGGTGACACGTTAAAGTCCAAATAATGCTGATGGAACAATATGTGTACTGGAAACAATCCAGTATTCCCAGAAATTGCCTCAATTTTTCCGTACTTCCCATTTAACACACAATGTGTGTGCAACAATAGTTGCACCAACAGTTGCACCAACAGTTGCAATAACCTGTAATAACACTTCTTGAAGGTAGTCACAAAATGCTGGAGTAACTCAGCGGGACAGGCAGCATCTCTGGAGAGAAGGAATTGACAAATATCCTGTTTGTAGAGTTAATGGAATGTCACTTTATATGAAAGGGATCGGAAATCGCCTGGAGTACATTGTAAAAACTAGTTTTACAACAAACAAGTTTGAATAGTTTTACCGTGGAAAAATTGTAAAGTTTGAGGAAGAGCTGAAAGTTCACAATTTGTGAGAACTTCTGTTCCCTTATGTGTACTTCTGCATTTGTTGGAGTTGGGAATTGATGGACATGCCTATTGACGTTTTGGGTCGAGACCCTTCTTCAAACTCATAGTGGGGGCGGGATGGGGGGGTGGCAGGGGTGGGGGAAGAAAGCTGGAAGAGAAGAGGAACAGGATAAAGCCTGGCAGGTAATAGCTGGATACAGGTTAGAGGGGGTTTTGATAGGCAGATGGATGAACAAAGGAAAAAGACTAAAGGCAGGTGTGAGTCAAAAGGATTGAAGTTGCAAATTGTGAAGGTGGAGAAAGAAGTGTAAGTGGAAGCGGAGGAGGAGGGAAGCAATAAATATAAATTCAGGTGGGGTACAGGGGAAGGGGGAGAAAGGAGGAGTGGGGGAAGAAGTGTGAGTAGCTGGGATTGGGGAATTCAATGTTTAAACCATTCAGTTGTAATCTACTCAAGCGGATTATAAAGTGTTGTTCCACCAGTTTGCATGTGGCCTCACTCTGGCAATAGAGGAGGCCAGGACAGAAAGGTCAATATGGGAGTGGGAGTTAAACTCGTTAGCAACTGGGAAGCAACTTCTATAACCTCACCTATGCATGTGGTTTTCCCGATGTTGTGTCCTGCACATTTGCAACACCAAGTGTAGCATCAGCGACCATTTCTCCAAACACTTGTGCTCTGTCTTTAGGTGCTGTCAGAGTAACTAAGGCAAGTAACTGCTGTGTATTCTGTAGATCAACATTTGTATGCACCAGGCTGCAGCTAAAAAACCTATATGATTTCTTCCTCACAACTCTTGAAGCCCAGGTTCAAGCCTGTGCGTGGGTGTTGTCTATGTGGTATTTGCACCTTTTCCCTGTGGGGGCATAGGTTTTGTATGGGGGCTCTACCTTTCCTCTACTGGAAGTGCTGGTATGTTAATTGGCTACTATAAGGTAACCTTTAGTGTGGGTTAATGGATTAAAGGGGAGTTGATGGACATGCCTGAGAGAATTAATTCCAGGGATATAGACAAATAAAGAAAGTGAGAATGGTGTTGCTCCCATGGGATGGGTTGTATGGGCTTTTTGTTTCATTATAAGTATAATGTGATCCTTTCTCAGAAGTCGTAAGGTGGAATGATCATTGTGGTGCTTCTCATATCGTCTGCTTAGTTTAATTTAGTTTAGAGATACACCGCGGAAAAAGGCCCTTCGGCCCACCGAGTCCGCGCTGACTGGCCATCCCTGCATATTAACACGATCCTACACACACTAGGGACAACATTTTTACATTTACCAAGCCAATTTACCTACATACCTGTACGTCAATAGTCAATAGTCAATTTTTATTCGTCACATACACCCGAAGGTGCAGTGAAATGAATTTGCCAGCAGCGATACAATTAAAAAAGAACACACAATACACAATAAGATTTAACACAAACATCCACCACAGCATTCTTCACTGTGGTGGAAGGCACAAAGTACAGTCAGTCCTCCTCCTTGTTCATCCGTGGTCGGGGCCATAAACCTCCGCAGTCGCCGCTACGGACGGCCGGATGTACAGGCCCTTTCGTCGGGACGGTCGAACACACTCCGCGGCTTGGAGGTCCCGAATCGGCGCTTTCTTACCGGAGATCTCGGCTTCAGGATGTTGCAGGCCGGTGGTCGGCGCTCTTCTCTGGCTATCCCCGGCGAGGGATCCCGCACCGGACGGTAAGTCCACGCCGTGCCCGCGGCTAGAAGCTCTGCAGACCGCGGCTACAGGATGAAATAGTACATGGGCCAGCGATCGGAGCACTCCCTTCTGGCGACCCCCAGCAAGGGCTCGCCTGTTCCGCGATGAAAAGTCCACGCTGCGCCTGCTGCTGAAACTCCGGGCCCGACTCCGGGAAAGGCCGCTCCAATCCATGGTGTTAGGCCGCGAGGAAGGCAACATGGAAAAAGTCGCCTCTCCATGGAGGATGCGACCAAAAGCGGTTCCCCCTTTCCCCCCCTCACCACCCCCCACACAAGACACACAGAGAGACACTAAAACAAACATTTGGAGACACTAAAAAAACTAAAAAAAGTAGAAATAACGAACATGCTGCTGGCAGGGCAGCCGTCTCGCAGCATCCCCACCGACCGTCTTTGGTGTGTGGGAGGAAACCAAAGATCTCGGAGAAAACCCACGCAGGTCACGGGGAAACTTACAAACGCCGTACAGACAGCAACCGTAGTCGGGATTGAACCTGGGTCCCCGGCGCTGCAAGCGCTGTAAGGCAGCAACTCTACCGCTGCGCCACCGTGCCGCCCTTTTAAATTAATACAACAATATTATTACAAATGTTCCTGTTTTGTAAGCAGTGCTTTAAAAATTCTTTTGAACCTGGATGGTTGATAATCCTACCTGAAGGCCATTGGAGGCATAGCAGGTGTGGCAGAGGGACCTTTTAATCGATATTGTTTGTTTTCATTGGGTAATTCAATTGTACTCCCGATGGCCCATTCCATTACCTATTTAAGAAAGACCAAATGATCTGCAATGGCTCGGCATGCTTTTCTTCTTTTCTATTTATGCATCACATTGAATTATTTCCCACCTTTCCAGCAGTGATAAATTCTGTAACAATGACTGTGGGTAGCTCACACATCTCACTTCCTGTACCTCTTGAATATGGATGTTTCATCATCTCCTAGCCTGTTGAGTAGATAATTTCCACTGAAATTCTTCCTTTAGCTCAAACAGGGATTTAATATATGAACCATCTCGCACTTACCACTACTGCAGCTTCACTGGCACACTTTAGTGTGTCCACGTACAACAAATTACCATTTTACTGTTGTAATAATGGAAGAATTTGTGTTTGTTTTCCAGATTGCTCTTTAATCTTATATGGTTATAATTTGATGTCTGCTGTGCAAGAGTCAAGAGTATCAAGAGTGTTTTACTGTCATATGTATCAGAATTGAACAATGAAATTCTTACTTGTAGGAAGAATGCAAAATCCATTGGCTCCACTGCAGAACTGAATTCCACCATCGGTCAATAAAAAAGGGATTGTAGAGGAGAGGGAACCATTAGGATGGGATGGGATAGAATGGCCACGTTAGCTGGTACCCTTCCATCTGCATCAGTTTCAAACTTTCATTCATTTGAGGCCATGTGTGCAGAAATGTACACTTCAAATTCTGGGAAGGAATTGTGCATTGAAAGTATTCTTGGCTGATGATGTAAAGTAATCTATGTTTCTGCAGTCTTGCATTTAAAACCAATGACCCCAATGTTGGTTAACCTATTCCCAGCCACCTTCTTAATGTGGTTGATAATTTATTGTCACATGTACTTGATACAGTTAAATTCTAGTGCACAAAAAGTTGCCACGAAAAGGAGCCTTGTTGGTATGTGGCCATATGTTCTTGTTAGTATGTTCTTGTTGGCATGTCGCCATACATCCCTGGGATTGATCTCTGGGATGGTGGGACTGTCATATGAGGAAAGATTGAAAAGACTAGTATTCACTGGAGTTTGGAAGGATGAGGGGGGATTCTTATAGATACATATAAAATTATAAAAGGACTGGACATGCAGATGCAGGAAAAATGTTCCCAAAGTTGTGCGAGTCCAGAACCAGGGGCCACGGTCTTAGAATAAAGGGGAAGCCATTTAAGACTGAGGTGAGAAAAAACGTTTTTACCCAGAGAGTTGTGAATTTGTGGAATTCCCTGCCACAGAGGGCAGTGGAGGCCAAGTCACTGGATGGATTTAAGAGAGAGTTAGATAGAGCTCTGGGGGCTAGTGGAATCAAGAGATATGGGGAAAAGGCAGGCACGGGTTATTGATTGGGGACGATCAGCCATGATCGCAATGAATGGCGGTGCTGGCTCGAAGGGATGAATGGCCTCCTCCTGCACCTATTTTCTATGTTTCTATGAGGCTTGGCATCTTGACCAAATATTCTAAATGACAAACAAAAATATTGCAAATCAGAAATACAAACCAAAATAAAACCAAATAACACTGAGCAGGTCAGGCAACATCTGTGGAATGAGAAACAGAGTTAATGTTTCAGGTCTGAGACACTTTGCCAGAACAGGACAAGAGAGAAAACAAGTTAGTTAGTTTACAGCTGCAGAGAAGGTGGGGTGGAATGGGTAGAACAAAGGGATTATTTTTGATCGAGGGAAATTAAATGGTTAATATTCTAAACGTTTTCCTTCTGTTATGTGCCAATGATACAGAACAGACTGAAAGTGGAAGCTGCTCATACTTCACCCATGTGGCACATTGCTAAACATGAAAACCTTACAGATCAGCAGGATAGCAAACTCCCTTCAATCTGAAGAAGGGTCCTAACCCCAAACATGTCTGTCCATTTCCTCCACAGATGCCACTTGGCCTGATGAGTTCCTCCAGCACTATGTGTTTTTCTTAAGATACCAACATCTGTAGTGCCATGTGACTAGCAAACTTCCTTGACTGTTTCTACTGGGCTGTTGTTATAGGGGAACAATGCTATATCTCTTAACTACAGTAAATGGGAAGAGGCCATAACTCCACAAAAATAGCATGCAAAAACGTTTTGTAAAATTATTTGTGACAGTCACTTAAAGGATTATATAAATTGAATACTACATTCTCAATTTCCCATGGCATGGGATTTAAATGAAAATCACAAAGGATTAGAGATTCATTTTTTCCATATAATGCTGCTTTTTTGCTAATGTGCTTTTAAGATGCCTTGGGGCATCCAAAACGGCATTTCTTCTCCTCCAGAGACAATATTGTTTTCCTCGGTTTAATCCGACATTTTTAACACTTTCAGGAACCCTCCTGCAGAATGTTACATACAGATATGGATTGATCTATTAATTTTGGGTACTCTGTTGGTGCTCGTGAATCCTTTCATGTTTCTGCACCATTTCATCAAGAATGAGAAAGTCGCATAATCCATTACACCTGGTTTTACACTAACTAGGAGCTCAGTAAACAAACACTCTTTGAAATGGGTAATGTGTTAAAGCCTGCTGCTTTAAGGGATTGGTCACAAAGAATATGGCTTTCAGTTTACTGTGGCTAGTAACACTGTGCACACACATGTAATCTCATTTAATTAAAGTGAAACGAATACCTGAACTAAATCAGATTTTGGCAAAAAATCAACAATTCCTCAGTAGGCAAAATTCATTGTTCATCTGTTGTTAAGTATGGACAATGCACATTTTCCATCTGTTCACCAGGTTTGGGGTTATTTTATAAATCCTTTTCTTATTTGACCTTAATATTTTGCTTTTCCACTTTCAGATGTGGAGAGAGGATATGTGTTTGAAGATAGCAACAAATTGCTGGAGTAACTCAGCGGAGCAGGCAGCATCTCTGGAGAAAAAGGATGGCTGATGTCTTAGGTCGGGATCCTTCTTGGATTGGAATGTGTTCTGGGAAACAACCACAAGCCTCGATGAGTATACAAACACTGTATCATCATATCAGCTTTTGTGAGGACAGTTGCATTCCAACTAGGACCCAGATTTGGTTCAACAACGACAAGTCCTGGTTTACTGCAGAACTCAGACAGCTCCGACAGTCTAACGAGGAAGCCTACAGGAGCGGGGATGCAGACTTCTACAGGCAGACAAAGTACAAGCTGAGAAGAGGATTCAGAGCTGCCAAGGAAAGGTACTCTGAGAAGTTGAGGAGCAAGTTCTCAGCTAGTGACTCTTCTTCAGTTTGGAAGGCTTGCAAGAAATCACCAGCTACAAGAGGAAAGTCCCCCATTGACCAATGACCTGAATGAGTTCTACTGCAGGGTTGACAAGCAGAAACATAACCCTGGTACCCCCTCCCCCCTCCCCAACAAACACCACCCAGTCTGCAAAGACTGGACCCTTCTACACCCACTCCTCCCCAATCATCACTTCACACCTACTTAAAGCAAGACTCCAGTCTGAAAAGACTGGACCATTCCCACCCAGCCCTCTCCAATCACCACTTAACACCCAATTACAGCCTGACTGCAAAAGACTGATCTCGTCCACTACCCACCACCTCCGTGCTGCACAGCATCACTTCTCCATCATCAACAATAAAAATAGGGGAGGTGGAGAGGCTGTTCAGAAGACAGAAAAGTTGGAAATCTCCAGGACCAGACAATGTTTCCCTCTCTACTCGCAAGCACTGTGCCGAACGACTGGCACCGGTCTACACAGACATTTTCAACCAGTCCCAGCAAACCTGTACTGTCCCTGCCTGCTTCAACGTCTCCAGAATTGTCCCTGTACACAAAAAGACAAGGATCACTGGTCTTAATGACTACAGGCCTGTTGCACTGACCTCTGTAGTCATGAAGACACTTGAAAGGTTGTGCTGGCCAAACTAAAAAATATCACGAACCCCCTCTGCAGTTTGCATATCGGGCCAATAGATCTGTGGATGACGCAGTCAACCTGGGCCTGCACTTCATCCTCCAGCATCTGGACCGCCAGGGGACCTATGCGAGGATTTTGTTTGTTGATTATAGCTCTGCATTCAACACCATTGTGCCAGAGCTACTACACTCCAAACTCTCCAAGTTGACTGTGCCTGAACCCCTATGTTGGTGGAACACCAGCTTCCTGATAGACAGGAAGCAGCATGTGAGGCTGGGAAAGCACATCTCAGACCTGTAGACCCTTAGCATAGGAGCACCGCAAGGCTACGTACTCTCCCCTCTCCTCTACTCTCTCTGCAGCAATGACTGCACTTCCACTGACTCCTCTGTCAAGCTTCTCAGGTTTGCGGATGACACAACCCTGATTGGACTGATCCAGGATGGGGAGGAATCTGCCTACAGACAGAAAGTGACACAGCTGGCATCCTGGTGCCATCGCAACAACCTGGAGCTCAATGCACATAAGACAGTGGAATTGACTGTAGACTTTAGGACAGCTCCCCCTCCCCTCACCACACTCACCATCAACAACACCACAGTGAAGTCTTTTAAGTTCCTGGGACCCATCAACTCCAAGGACCTTAAGTGGGGGGCTACCATCGACTCCACAGTCAAAAAGGCACAGCAGAGGATGTACTTCCTGTGGCAGCTGAGGAAGCACAATCTGCACAGGCAATGATGGTCCAATTCTATACGGCCATCGTAGAGTCTGTCCTCACCTTCTCCATCATGGTCTGATTTGGCTCATCCACCAAGCACGACATCCGGAAGCTGCAGCGAATCATCTGATCAGATGATAAGGTTATTGGCTGCACCCTTCCCTCCATTGACAAACTGCACACTGCAAGGGCCAGGAAGTGAGCGGGTAAGATCATCTCTGACCCCTCCCACCCTGGCCACAAACTCTTTGAATTACTTCCCTCTGGAAGGCAACTCCGGACTGCCAAGGCTGCCACAGCCAGACATAAAAACAGCTTTTTTTCCACGAGTAGTAGCTCTACTCAATAACCCAAAATCTGTAGCCTCCTTTTGCTCTGGTATTTTACTTAAATCACATGTTTAATCAATAATGTTTTATTATTAATGTTGAAAGTTTTGTGTGTCATTCCTAACTGTCACTGCATATCATGTTGTCACTTGCGGGCAGATCACAAAGGCAAATTCCTTGTATGTGAATACTTGGCCAATAAAGTTATTCAATCATTCATTCATTCATTCTTCAGACTGAAAGTAGAGGTTGGGGGTGGGGTGTTGAAGAGCTGGAGACGAGAAAAGACTATGACCAATGGTCTCGCCTCTAGCTCTTCAACTCTACTTTGGTATAAACCAGCTCTATCTTTGGTATAAACCAGCTCTATCTTTGGTGTAAACCAGCATCTGCAGTTCATTGTTGCTGCATTATGTGTGTTTCAATGTGGGTCGGAAATTGTCAGCCTGTACGTTCACTGCAAATTGGGGGTTTTCTACTTCTCCATCAAGTAATAAGGTGAGAGTTTCACTGCAGGTTGTTGGGCTACAATGTTCAGCCAACTCTGACACAAACTGCTGTGGAAGGTTGTCAGTATAGGAGGAAGGTGAACAGAGAGAATGTGCGCCTTGACGAGCAGTGACTTGGAGCATTCTGCTAATCCAGCAATTAACAGTTCAGAAGGTTTGCTTACTTTTTGTGGGCAGGTTGCAACTGCATCTTTAAGACCTATTGGCTACATTGGCGAAGAGGTATAAAAGGCAGAGCATATACATTTGTATACAACCAAGTAGCATGGACACTTATGGAAGTAGAAACCAATTTAACAATCTTAAGCAACCACAGTAGCTAATCGTGATACATACAAACTCCTGGATGCTTATAAGCATGATTATTAACACAGATTAATTATCAATTTGAATTTTAACGCGCACTTTGAGATATCTCCAAAAAAATATATAGATACAGTAGCACTTTTAAATAATGAGCAGGTTACTGATATCCAGAGACCCTCTTGGGGCATCCCTGTGCCTAGATATCTCCAGTGTGCTCTGGAATAAGCAGTAGATTGTCATCCTGGTCCACATCCATTATGAGCTGATTGTCATCTTTGCAAACACATTACTGTGGATATTTGAGGAGAACTTGGCACACCCACATCATTTGTGTCACTCTTCCTGACTTGTGGACTTAATTTCTGTGTTCACTGGACCTTGTTCTATATTCTCATTCATATCTCCACACTCCAGCAATTCCAGCAATTTTGGGCCCCATATCTGAGGAAGGATGTGCTGGTGCTGGAGAGAGTTCAGAGGAGGTTTACAATAATGGCCCCAGGAATGAGTGGGTTAACTTCTAAGTTCTCTCTCTAACTTCTACAGGTGCACAATAGAGAGCATGCTGACCGGTTGCATCGTGGCTTGGTTCGAAAACTTGAGCGCCCAGGAACGGAAAAGACTGCAAAAAGTAGTAAACACTGCCCAGTCCATCATCGGCTCTGACCGCCCTACCATCGAGGGGATCTATCGCAGTCGCTGCCTCAAAAAGGCTGGCAGCATCATCAAGGACCCACACCATCCTGGCCACACACTCATCTCCCCGCTACCTTCAGGTAGAAGGTACAGGAGCCTGAAGACTGCAACGTCCAGGTTCAGAAATAGCTACTTCCCCACAGCGATCAGGCTATTAAACTCAACTGAAACAAATCTCTGAACATTAATAGACCATTATCAATTTATTTGCACTTTATATGCTTATTTATTGATGTGTGTATATATTTATATAATGTTATATGAATTATATAACATATAATGTTATATGTATTCATGCCTACTATATTCTGTTGTGCTGAAGCAAAGCAAGAATTTCATTGTCCTATCTGGGACACATGACAATAAACTCTCTTGACTTGACTTGACATATGATGAGCATTTGACAGCACTGGGCCTCTACTCGCTGGAGTTTAGAAGGTTGAGGTGGGATCTCATTGAAACTTACCGAAAAGTGAAAGGCCTGGATAGAGTGGATGTGGAGAGGATGTTTCCACTACTGGGAGAGTCTAGGACCAGAGGTCATAGCCTCAGAATTAAAGGACATTGCTTTAGGAAGGAGATGAGGAGGAGTTTCTTTAGTCAGAGGGTGGTGAATCTGTGGAATTTATTGTCACAGAAGGCAGTGGAGGCCAAGTCAATGGTTAGTTTTAAGCTGTTAGATAGATTCTTGGTTAGTACGGGAGCCAGGGATTATGGGGAGAAGGTAGGAGGATGGGGTTAAGGAGGGAAGATAAATCAGCCATGATAGAATGGCAGAGCAGACTTGATGGGCCGAATAGCCTGATTGTGCTCCTATCACTTATGAACTTATGACCTTATGAATTCCCATGTTCCCTTGCAGCTCTTTTTCTCTGCTTCCCTTTTGAGACTTTGACTTGCAGACTTCAACAGCGTTTCCATACGCGAAAACTTTCCTTTGGCCACCTCCTTCACCAAACACCTTATTATGCCTTGCATCAGGGGCAAATATTGACAAAACCATATTACGTGAGGCCAGGTTTCCTATAAATTAGTTTATAAAGAAATCTGCTATATTTCTATTTTGCCTGCTGCTTCTTCATTTGATTGAAAGATCTCTGGGAGACATTGAGCAGACATATGTGACAAATAAAGACACAAAGTGCAGGAGTATGAACACTTTATGAGAAATGTGTCAGGCATCATCTCTGGAGAATATGGAGGAGTGACATTTTTGGCTGGGGCCCTTCTTCAGACTGACTGAAGATTGAAGAAGAGTCCCGACCTGAAAAGTCATCTATCCATATTCTCCAGAGATATTGCTTGACCCACTGAATTGCTCCAGCAATGTGTGTCTTTCCTTGTAAACCAGCATCTGCAGTTCCTTCGGTAAAGAAGCCAAATAGTCTGAATGAGAAGAGGCAGAGAACTTGTTCAGACTAATCAATCCTTCATGGTCTGTGTTTTCACCGTGCCTTGTCGTCAAACTCTGGCTGTGCTCTGGCTTCAGAATGTTCACTTCCCCCCCCATCCTGTCTGTGCTACTCACTGCAACATTGCCTTCATTCCTACAGCCCATGTAGGTTTTAGACTGGCCTCATGCCACACTAGTGGTTTTCATCAAAATCTCTGCTCGTTTTGGCAACCATCACGCTTCATGTTTTTGCTCTGGCTTCCCTCCTCACCATCTCAACATTGGGAATCCTGACTTGCTTCCAACCAAGACCAGCAGTGTTTCTTGGTGTCCTTCCTTGTGGCTCGGCCTGTTCTACTCACATTTTTTATTTATATTCCAGCATCAGCATATTCCATGACTTGTGCCATCTTCAATTGTGCCTTCATAGATGCCATTCCACCATAACCACTCTCAAGGCTTAGATCTAACTGGTGTCTATAGTGCCTTTAAAGATTTGTTCAAGATCGTTGCAGAATTACATTCTGCAACCCCTTCCTGTGTTTTCCCTGTCCCCTATCTCCACCAGCTTCCTTCAGCCAATTATGAAGCTTGTATCTTCTGCTGGATTAAGTCTCTCTCTGTCATTGCATTTCCCAACTGCTGGGATTTTTAAAAGTTCCTATGACATTGTAATCTGCATGTTACTTGTTCAATTGCAACTGATTTTTATCTAAACTTTTAATCTCTTGGATTTAATTCAAAACCCAGGCCTCTGTCTAAGTATGCATAACTCGGGTTCCCACTCATAGACAACAGTTGCATTGCCTTCAATAACTCCTGTAACTCTATTACTTGACTGTCTCTAACTCACTGTCAGTGGTCAGGTTTGTCATGGCCATTGGGTTATTGTTCTTGCTCAAGGCTTGACCCTTCTGCCACTTCTTCTGGCTGAGACTGACTGGCCTCATGATTCCTGCTTAATGGTGAGGATTCAAAAGCAGAGCCAATAATTTTTCAGTCGGGAAAACCTGTAAGTCTCTGCTCATCTTTGCACAGTGACTAGAATTGAAAACATACTTTCTAAACCAAAAGTTCCACATCCAATCTAATGGTTTAAAAAAAGGAGGGAAAATGCTAGATGTTGCAAACCAGCAGCTGCTGTTCCTTGTTTCTACAATCTCTTGGTAATACTGTCAGCCTCTAAGTGTAGCCTGCTGCAAGTATTGGCAGCTCTACCTCTTGAAAATCTTGGACCCTGGGCACTTATTTCTCCCAGTATTATACAGAGTCTGTGCATATGACCTTACCCTTTAATAGTTAGAAGTGATGCCTGTGGATATCACACCCCATTGTTGAGCAGTCCGCAGCAGTCTCCACACTTAACTCAAAGTCTTGCCATCCAGGGCTATGAATATTGATTTCTCTAACTTTCCCTCTCTCTCCATCCCTCCCCCACCCAAGTCACACCAGCTTTCATCCTCACCTAGCTACAGCTAACAATGGCCTGTTTACTTTATCATTGTTATTCTTGCATATCTTTCTTTCATTTGTTCTATATCTCTCTACATCATCATTTACATCTCTCGTTTCTTTTTCCCGTGACTTTCTGTCTGAAAAAGTGTCTCGACTCGAAATGTCATCCATTCCTTCTTCACAGAGATGCTGCCTGTCCTGCTGAGTTACTCCAGCACTTTGTGGCTATGTCGTGTTTTCAAGGGTAGGTGTGAACTTTCTGCAAGATTTTGTTATCTTGCCATGGATACAATTGAATCTACATTCCTTGATATCACTATTCCAGAGGTATTCAAACTATCTCTTTGGGAGTATTCAGTGGGCATATTCCTTGCCTCTGAACAGACTGCGGACTGCCAGTTCTCTCTTTCAGCCACGTTCTGTTTTCTTCGTACAAACTGATGCCAGATGTCCAATTTTACAACAATTATATCAGTGGTCTGCTTTCAGTGGGAAATTGGAAAACGCACCCTTTCCCTGATATCGGCAACAGGGCCTCCTGCCTTTTGAAATGTTCTGTCCTCAGTGGCACAGGAGCTGCTGGTTGGGGTGAAGTTAAAATCGATGCCAAAGACAATGTGATGGAAAGGGGCACCTTTTGCATTAGTTCTGCTTTTTCCCCCCCAGGATTTTTCAAAATCTGTCGAATTCACAACATTACATTAAAAATGTGAATATTAACTTTATTGTGCACTGGAAATTACTGATGTGTAAATTTAACATCCTTCCTTTTGACACATCCTTTCCATGCTTTCAAACAGTCGATCAAATTCATGCAATAAATATTTATTAAATCCAAACCAACCAATTCTTCTTAGATTCATTACAAGACGTACACTTGAGACCACCATAATCCCTACAGCTGCTGGAACTGCAGGTGAACGTAGAAAAGATCAGAAGGCACAAATCTTTCGCCACATTAGAGATGTATGGAAACCCAAACATCAGTTGATGACCTATACATTAACATACGATGAGCGTATGACAGCACTCGGCCTGTACTTGCTGGAGTTTAGAAGGATGGGGGGGGGGGGGGCTCATTGAAACTTACCGGTCAAAGGCTTGGATAGAGTGGATGTGGAGAGGATTTCCTCTAGTGGGAGAGTCTAGGACTAGAGGTCATTGCTGCAGAATTAAAGGACGTTCCTTTAGGAAGGAGATACGGAGAAATTTATTTAGTCAGAGGGTGGTGAATCTGTGGAATTCTTCACCACAGAAGGCAGTAGAGGCCAAGTCAATGGATATTGTTAAGGCAGAGATAGATAGATTCTTCATTAGAACGAATGTCAGGGGATCATGTGGAGAAGGCAGGAGAATGGGGTTAGGAGGGAGAGATCAATCGGCCATGATTGAATGATGGAGCAGACTTGATGGGCCGAATGACTTAATTCTGCTCCTATCACTTATGACCTTATCACCTTATTATAAGGAGGAAAATCTTGGCGGAGCCTTGGAGGAAGGCTCTAGATTATTTAAAGCAAAATTCTGGGATGTATTCAGCTCTGTGGAAGTACCCCCAGAGGATTCCTTCTCATTAAAGAGGAATTGCTTTATATTTTGGATCAAATTGCATTGAGATGAAAAAAAAATCCACAACTTCTACTGTTTGTGAAAAAGGAAGATTTTTTTCATTTGGTGGGAAAAAAAGGAAAATGCTCAGAAATTGAAAGCTTTAGGATGGTCTGGGCATTACAAAAAGCTGAGTGACACTGAGAGCTGGCAACCCTCTTATAATTGCATCTATTCTTCTATTCACTATTTTTTCGAATAAACTTTAATGAAACGAAGGTGGTCCCTTAATTTCCACTCTTTCAGTGAACTACAGCCATTATCCAAGGTGGAAAGCATTAAAAGATCTGATATCACATTGGATTCCTATATTGTCAGTTTCCAAAGGCTTTTATTTGCTATTGAAGTTCCACCTTTTTCAAATAGGACCTTCCCTGTTAAATGAACAATAACAATGGAGAAATATATTCCAATGGTCAGCAGATGATTCATCTTCCAGCATTCATCATTATGCTAGTTGAGAATGAGAATACTGGCAACCTCGCTGGTAGAAGTGTGTTCTCCGAGGGTCCAGGTCTTCAAGGAATGAATGAAGTTTAGATCTTAATTAGGTGATTGCTGGTTCTGGGCATTTCCTTTTGGTGGGTATCCATTACCATTTCCTTGTCCTGCTTTGTAAACAGGTTTACCTGTTGTAGTCGTTAGGCATACATGCCTTAATCCAAATGGGAATGAAGAGATGGGTTTGAGAGTTCGGCTTGATCATTTTGTGCAGCCCTTGTTTATGGCCCTACAGATTTTTTTGACCAGCGGGGTTGGTGGCATGGACATGGGGATCTGACAGATATATCCCCATAATCATTCAACAAAGCAATATAACCATTTGCACAAAGAATATGTTTGTTATTGTGTTTCTTCTAAAGAGATCAAATTTAAATTCCAGTACAGTCCTTGGATGGAGTTGGCAGTGGGTCGTCTTGTGTATATTTCCCCAACACTTACAATGTGCCAGCACTTATACCAGATTTGTACTTACACCAGGTTACTTTTCCATGGAAAGCATTTTACGGCTGACGCCTGCGGCTTGAGTAGGTGGGATGGATGGTGTTCCCAAATTTCCCATCAAAGAGTTCCCTTGGATCCTTTGGATTTATTAATCATTCTGTTAGTGGTCATTATGTGACCTCAATGTCATAATATGTCTGTCAGTGTGATACATTTTACTGTTAAAATCAAACATTACCAACAGACATTCACTCAATGCCTAAATATCTGTGCTAGGTGCTGCAGACAGCATCATGTCTGCACATTGCGTTCGCTATGAATGGTTGGCAACAGATTGGCATTATGGGCACATACTTCCGCATTACATCTGCTGTAATATTTTCCTGCCACAAACCATTTATTAAAAGAAAATACATTTCACAAGTAAAATGAATTGCCTGTGTCTGGATTGAATTGTTTGAGATAGATTCAGAGCCCATGCATTGAATCTGGCATTCTGCTTCCAACTGAGTGTCCAGACAGTCAGGAAGTCTTGCAGCAGCCCGGAAGAGAGTACGTTTAATTATATGTCTTCAGCTGATTTATTTCTCCCTATTCCTACTTCCTAACCACCAAACGAATGAAGCGGAAGGAGCAAAATTGAATTATGCGGCCCTTACATGACATATTTAAAATGATAGACAATGGTTCTAGTTTCACATCATGCAAAGGTGAGGCATTTGAATTATTGTTTTGGAAAGAAGTGGTGTGAAACCCATAAGGGATTCATATGAATTGGCCATTATAACAGCCATGGTAAAATCATAACCATAATGACAAAATACTTTAATGGTATTTCACTTTTCAGGATGAAAAAGAGATGGGGACATATTAGCCATTTTTAAAAAGTTCAAATTCAGGGTGACTGCTTCTTGCTCAGTGCCAAAGGCTTAAATGGGCCAAATTTGTTAGGGTATAAGGAGAGAGGGGGAAAGTCTAATGCATATGTGTGGGGCACTTTTTAAGGGTAACAGGGGGTCAGGAAGGCATTGCCAGGGATGGTGTTGGTGGTCCGATTAAATAGTGCCATTTAAGAGACTTTTAGATAGGAACATTGGAAGTGCAGGGTATAGAATATGGATCATGCGCAGGCAGATGAGATCAATTCAGTTAGGTATCATGTTTGGCACAAACAATGTGGGCAGAAGGGCCCGTTCCTGTGCTGTGCTGTACCGTTCTATGTTCCATGTATCCAAGAGGGTTTCTTGAAACAGTATCTGGATAGCTCAACCCACGACGGAAACATACTGGACCATGTGTTGGGAAATGAGCCTGGATAGGTGACTGGTGTTACAGTAGAAAAGCATGTTGGGTTAGTGATCACAGCTCCATATGTTTTAAGATTATTTTGAATAGTGAGAAAGCTGGACCTTACTGGAAGATACTAAATTGGAGTAAAGTGAATTATAACATTCTTAGGCGAGAGGGTAAACTGGAAGCAGTTGTTATTGGGTAGGATGACCCAGAAGATGATGATGCACGGGATTAACAGTGACCTGGTCACATGGATTCAGAATTGGCTTACTAATAGAAGACAGAGGGACAATATTCAGGCTGGAGGTCTGTGACCAGTACAGTTCCACAGAGATCTGTGTTAAGACATCTATTGTTTGTGATATATATATATTAATGACTTGGATGTAAATCTAGACGGGTTGGTTTATAAATTTGTAGATGACACCTAGATTACTGGGGTCATGGACTGTGAGGAGGCTGTCAAAGTATAAAGCAGGATATAGATCAGCTACAGAAATGAGTGGAGAAATGACAAATGGAGTTTATATCAGAGCAAATGTGAAGTGTTGCACTTTGGGAGGTTGAATCTAAGGGGACAATATACAATTAATGCATGACCCTTAACGACATTGTACAGAGAGATCTTGGGGTCCAAGTCCATAACTCCCTAAAAGTGGCAACACAAGTAGATAGAGTGATAAAGAAGGCATATGGTTGCTTACCTTTGTTGGTTGGGGCATTGAATATAATAGCCAGGAAGGCATGAAGCAGGTTAGCAGGACTTTAATTAGGTCGTATATTGCATGCCAATCTGGTAGCCCCATTACAAGAAGGATGTGCAGGCTTTGGAAAGGATGCAGAACAGATTTACCAGAATGATGCCTGGATTAGGGGACATTAGCTACAAGAGAGGTTGGACAGACTTGGATTATTTTCTCAGGAATGCTGGTGGCTGCAGGGACATCTGATAGAAGTGCATAAAATTATGAGAGGCATAGATAGGGTAGACAGACAGAACCATTTTCCCAGGTCAAGTATTATGGGGCCTAGTTATAAGGTATGATGGGCAAAGTTTAAAGGAGATGTGCGGGGCAAGTTTTTATACACAGAGGATGGCGAGTGCCTGGAATGTGCTGCTGAGGTGATGGTGGCGGTTGAGGCAGATACAATAGTGATATTTAAGGGACTTGGATAGGCATATGAATATGGGGAGGTATGGATTATAAACCGGAAGATAAGATTCAGTCTTAGCATCATGTTTGGCACACACACTGTGGGCCAAAGGGCTTGTTCCTGTGCTGTACTGTTCTATGTTCTATGTTCTATGTATTGGTAAACTGGATAAATAGTGTGCATTCAGTAAATTACAAACTCAATATTGCTGATTTAATGTACAGTGCATTCAGAAAGTATTCAGACCCTTTCACTTTTTCCACCTTTTGTTATGTTACAGCCTTATTCTAAAATGGATTAACTTCTTTTTTTTAAATCATCAATCTAAGTCTTCATGGCTTGGTTTTTGCTCTGACATGCACTGTCAACCGTGGAGCCTTATATAGACAGGTGTGTGCCTTTCCAAATCATGTACAATCAATTTAATTTACCACTGGTGAACTCCAATCAAGTTGTAGAAACATCTCAAGGATAATCAATGGAAACAGGATGCCCCTAAGCTAAATTTTGAGTCATAGCAAAGGGTCTGAATACTTACGTAAAGGTAATATTTCAGTTATTTATTTTTAATTGCTTTGCAAAAATTTCTAAACACCTGTTTTCGCTTTTTAATTATGGGGTATTGTGTGTAGATTGATGATAAAAATCAATTTTTTAATCCATTTTAGAATAAGGCTGTAACGTAACAAAATGTGGAAAAAGTGAAGGGGTCTGAATACTTTCTGAATGCACTGTATGTGGCCTCCAGATTCAGCTCTGTCGACCTGTAGAATATAGTGTTCCACTCTCCAATGATTCTTGTTCCTCATTGCTTGGGGTGTGAGCTCATAAACCTCTCAGAAGATTATGACTCTGACAGAGAAGAATTGGGCCATTTGGAAACTTGAGTCTGCTCTGGCTGATCTTTATTTCCCCCTCAACCCCCTTCTGCTGCCTTCTCTCCGTAACCTTTAACGCCTTTACTAATCAAGAATCTATCAACCTCCACTTTAAAAATACCCCCAAAACATCCTCCACGGCCATCTGTACAAAGAATTCCTATTTCACCACCTTCTGGCTAAAGAAATTCCTCCTCGTCTTAGTTAAATGGGGGAAAAGATGGTGCCAGAGATTTAAAAAACTGCAGATGATGGAATCTTGAGCAAAACACAAAGCACTGGAAGAACTCAGCAGTCAGGTCAGGCAGCATCTGTGGAGGGAATAGTCAGATGATGTTTCGGGTTTAGATCCTTCTTTAGTAGGGCGGAGAAAACTGGAAAAGAGACTTAGGGACAGGACAAAGCCTGGTAAGTGAGAGATGATTACAGGTGAAGGGGGTTCTATTGGCACAGGGGTGGAGTAAAATACAAAGAAGGCAAAAGGCTGTCTTTAGACTTTAGACTTTAGACTTTAGAGATACAATGTGGAAAATAGGCTGTTCGGACCACCGAATCCGGGTCGACCAGCGATCATTCCGTACACTAGCTCTATCTCATACATAAGGGACAGTTACAATTTACAGAAGCCAATTAACCCACAAACCTGCTCGTATTTGGAGTCTGAGCTTGAAAATGGAGCACCTGAAGAAAACCCACGTAGTGACAGGGAGAATGCACAGACTTTATACAGACAGCAATCAGGATCAAACCTGGGTCTCTGGTGCAGTAATGCAGCAACTACCTCTGCGCCACTGTGCTACTGTCAGATAAAGAGAGTTGAGGAGTAAAATGTGAAGAACTTTTTTTCAGAACTGGACTCAGGTGATTCTAATAATTTGATTTAGCATCTCAAAAGTTTGCCAAAAGTAAGATAATATTTTATGGAATGGGAATCCTGAGGAAAGAATGTCTCAAAAAGCAGTGGATGCTCTATTTGAACATGCAGACTTTACTAAAATATTGCAGCGTAATCTAGAGACACATGGAGAAGTCCAGACTGTCATGAAGAGCAGTTGGTGTGGAGGAACACAAACCAAGGAAACAGTCTCTAAACCAATAAACAGGAAAAGCAATACTCTAGTGAAAGGTCATCAACCTGCAACTTTAACTGTTCTTCTTTCCACAGATGCTGCCAGGCCTGTTGAGCATTTCCAGCATTTTCTGGGATTTTTTTCAGACCAGAGTATGCCTGACCAAACATTTATGCCTGTGCACACATCCTACTTACCTGCATTATGTACATACGAAGAGCCATCTGAGCAAAGTTGGAATGTGAGAAACCAAGCCACAGAATTTACTGAAGCTACTTCCTGTTGCTTGCCAGCAAGGAGGACCCTGCCTGCTGGGCCTTTGGAGTTCAGAGTAACCTGGAGCCTCGAGGCGAACATTTCAGGCTCCGGTCATCCCAGTGCACCTCTCCAGCCTTCATTTTTTATTTATTTATTTATTTATTTATTATTTTTGTTAGACGTAAGTACAATAATGTGGTACCACATTACCTAATACTTGTTGACATATTACATTTCATATACAACTTCTTATTTTTAATTTAATAATAAAGCAAGAGTAAGGGAGAAAGGGAGAAAAGAAGAGATTGACATAGAGTGTTGCGTGAAATAGAAAGATAGCCCGAGAGAAGAAAGTAGAAAGAAGAAGAAGTAGAAAGAGAAAGAGAAAGAGACGAAATAGAGAAGAAGAAAAAAAAAAGAAGGGAAAAAGGAGATTGAAAGCGATATATCTATTTAATGTTCCTGGCCACCCGTCACCTGATTCTGAACCATATTATTTTTATGGTTGTGTTGCACCATATGCTTGTAAGAAGTCGATAAAAGGAGACCAAATCAATAAGAATTGGTCTACTTTACCTGCTAGAAGGAGTCACATTTCTTCAACATATTCCGACATATTTGAAAATCTACATTTTGAGCGTTGGTGTTGGCGCATTTTTCCAAAGTTTAAGTATGAGTTTTTTTGCCGTTATTAACCGTAATTAAGTAGAGATTTTTTTAAACGTATTTAGCTTATTCCCATCTTCCATTGATCCAAAGATAATCCTTTCTGTATTAGGTTCAATTCTTCTATTAAATAGTTTTGTAAAAATTTCAAAGATTTCATTCCAGAATTTATGAAGTTTTATACAGGAGATAAAAGAGTGTGTTATAGTGGCATTCTCAGATAATCATTTATCACAGATGGGAGAGATATTTGGATAGATTTTGTTCAGTCTAGTTTTCGAGTAGTATAATCTATGTAAAATTTTAAATTGAATTAAATTATGTTTTGCATTAATCAAACATTTATGTATGTATATCAGGTATTTTTCCCATGTTTCTTTTGAAATTTTTATCTGTAATTCTCATTCCCAATCTGCTCTGATTGCCTCTGTCGATGGTGATTCTATATTTAAAATGATATTATATAAGTATGATATTAAATTGCATGAAACTGCCTTAATATTCATTGCTTCGTCTAATAAATCTAGAGTTAGAATTTGATATCCTTGTATGTGTTTTTTTCAAATAATCTCTAATTTGAAGGTATTTAAAGTATTGGTTATTTTTCAAGTTGTATTTTAATTGTAATTGTTGAAATGATTAAAAAAATTCCCATTTCATACAAGTCTCCAATCCTTTTAATTCCTAATCTTTCCCAATAGGTATACGTTTTGTCAGTGAGAGATGGTTTAAATGTGGGATTATTTACTATTGGAGATAAAAGCGATAAGTTTCTTAATTTCAAAGTTAGTTTTATTTGTTTCCAAATTCGAATTGTGTTGTGGATAATTGGGTTCTTCTTATATATTGTGTTGTTTAATTTTATCGGGGCGAAGAGGATCGCTCCTATATTAAAAGGAGAGCAATCCTCTTTCTCCATTCTTATCCATTCTACCTGTTGGGCAGAGCTGTCCAACCAATAAATTATGTTTTTAATATGTACTGCCCAGTAGTAGTTAAAAAAGTTCGGGAGTGTCAATCCCCCAGATTCTTTAGTTTTACACAGGTGTTTTCTTTGGATTCTGTGCGATCTGTAGTCCCATATGAAGTTTGTAATATTGGAGTCTAATTTTTTTAAGAAGTTTTTTGGTAAGTATATTGGTATTGATTGAAATAGATATATTATTTGTGGTAGAAAAATCATTTTTATAGCATTTATTCTACCTATTAAAGACATCGGCAGGGTTTTCCAGAATTTAATCAACGCATTCAATTTAGTTAATAAAGGCATAAAATTTGCATTAAATAGTGATTTATATTTTCTAGTAATTTGGATACCCAAATACTTGAATTTTTCTGTTGCAATTTTATTTTATTTTTATTTTTTTTAATTATTTTTATTAGAAGTACGGTAAATTACAGTAATACACAACACTTATATCTTAATACATTTTTTATACCGCTTCATTTTTTTGAGCTTTAAGAGAAAGATAGAAGTAAGAAAAGTAAAGAAAGTGCGCAAGAGTCGTGAGGTGCAAGAGAGTGTTGTGAAAAGAAAGCCCCTTAGAAAAGAAGTTAGAGAAGGAAGTAAAGTAAGAAAGTAGATCCTAGAAAAGAAAGAAAAAGAAAGTAGGAACAATCGCAGAAAGGGAACCACCGACCAAGTCTGTTTTTTATTGTTTTACCTCCCATTACCAGGTCCTGATACCATTTATTTATTTATTTATTTATTAAATTACTATTGCACCTCATCCTTGTAATAGGTCCAAAAACGTAGACCACGTCTTTTGGAATTGGTCTGCTTTCCCTGCTAAGAGGAATCTCATCTCTTCCAGATGTAATGTTTCCAACATATTTGATGTCCACATTTTTATTGTTGGTGTGGGCGCATTTTACCAGAATTTAAGTATGAGCCTTTTTCCCATTATTAGCCCGTAATTGAATAAGTTCTTCTGATACACGTTTAATTCAGGGATACCTTCCGATATTCCAAAAATGATCCATTCTGGTTTTGGTACCAGTTTTATTTTAATTAATTTTGAGAAAATATCAAATATTTCATACCAGAATTTTTGGATTTTTGTACAAAAAACAAAATAATGCGCGATGGTAGCTTCTTGACATAGACATTTATCACAGATTGGTGAAACATTAGGAAAGATTTTATTTAATTTAGTTTTTGAATAATATAGTCTATGTAATGTTTTGAATTGGATGAGCGTATGTCGTACGTTGATCGAACATTTATGCACCTGTAGTAAGTGGTTATCCCAGCTCTCTTTTGAAATTTTTATAGCTAATTCTTGTTCCCAGTCTCTTCTAATTCCTTCTGTTGTGGGTATTTCTATGTTTAAAATGATATTATATAAGTACGATATTAGATTAGCTGATTCCGCCTTTGTCTTCATTGCTTAATCTAGTAAGTCGGAAGGCATATTATGATAGTCTTTTGTGTATTTTTTCAGGTAATCACGAATTTGTAGATATTTAAAATATTGATTATTTTTCAGATTATATTTCAGTTGTAGTTGTTGAAATGATAGTAATTTTCCCAATTCATACAGATCTTCAAGCGTTATGATTCCCATTCTTTCCCATTGTATAAATGATTTGTCTATGGTTGACGGTTTAAACGATGGGTTATTAACTATTGGTATTGAGAGAGATAGGTTTCTTAATTTTAGATTCTGTTTTATTTGTTTCCATGTTCTAATTGTGCTATTTATAATTGGGTTTTTATTATAATTTTTATTATTCAAATTTATTGGAGAGAGAATAATCGCTCCTATATTACTCTGTTGCAATTTTAAAGGGAAATTTTAACAGGTGTGTCGAGTCTTGGGGTTTTAACGTCATAATTTCACTTTTATTCCAATTTATTCTATATCCTGAAAAGGAGCCAAATTCCTCTATTAAATTTAATATATTTGGTATACTAACTTGTAATGTATAACGAATTTGTAATGTATAATAATACGTTGTCTGCGTATATAGTGAAATTTTATTATTTGAATCTTTGGTCTTATATCCTCGAATATTCAGATGGCTTCTTATACTTTCTGCTAAAGGCTCTATCACAAGGGTGATAGTGCACACCCCTGTCTATTGCCCCTTGTTAAATGAAATTTTAAAGATAACATATTGTTAGTCAGTATTCTAGCAGTCGGCTTGTCATATAATAATTTTACCCATGAGATTAAATTCTCTCCCATGTTACATTTTTGCAATACTTTATACAGATATTGCCATTCTACTTGATCAAATGCTTTTTCTGCGTCCAATGAAATAATTGATACATCTTCTTCAGTTTTTTGTGAATACATTATATTAAACAAGCGTCTCAAATTGTTGGCTGAGTATCTTTTAGGTATAAACCCCGTTTGATCCGGGTTTATTAGTTTACTAACATATTTACTCAGTCTTCTCGCTAAAGTCTTTGCTAGTATTTTCTGCTCTCCAGCCTTCATGAGTGAATTAGACCAATTAGGCAATCAATGGTTAAAGGACACTTTCAAAGATCCGCAAGAATAAAAGGAAAGCAAAAACACAATATGCATTGACAGAGAAAAAATGCGGTATGAATTCTTCTGCAGACCTTTCATCTGTTTTATTAAAGAAGTATAACTATGTTTTCATAGGATATTTGTTCATGCTCCATAATTAACATATCTGCTGTGTATGTTTAGTGTTTTAGTATATCTCAAAGAGTAGTGGCTCTTTCAGCATTTTTAAATGGTCTACACTGTTCATTACCATGGAATACTGACAGGAAATATAATTGTTACTAATATAAAACAGAACAGGAAAATGTGGAAACAACGAGCATAATCTATGGAAGACAAAACAAGTAATGTTTCATGGTCAAGATCCAAATCTAATTATTACATTTGATGGATTTGGTACCAAATATTCTGTCAGTTAAGGGTATTTTCAAGTAAGGTTTTCAAGGGTGCAAAGGTAGATAGATACAGTGGAATTAGTCAATAGCAACCTGTACAAAGTAGCAACAGCATATTGTGCTCACTTCCAAATTTCATTTCCGTTGAAGGTACTGGAACTGAATTTCAGAAACAGAACATAATGTTCTACTGCTTTATCTTTAGACTTTAGGCTTTAGAGATATAGCACGGAAACGGGTCCTTTCGCCCACCGTCTGCGCAAACCAGTGATCACCCCATACACGAGTTCTATTCTACACACTGGTTCACCTGATTGCATCTCCACTTTTATGAGGGAAGCTGGGACCTAATATTTCTAAACCCATATGATTTGGATAAAATACTTGTCTCAACATGAGGAATGAGACAGGTATTTAAATATGTTCAGAGCTAATCAGCTGTCCGTTTTACACTGCACTAGATTTTCTTTTCCGTGGAATTCACAATCAACATGTTTTCTATCACTGACTAAGATTGAATTCACCCCACTCTGCCTCTGTGTTCATATTTGTGCATAAAGCTATACATGAAAATATATGCTTTGCAAACAATGTCATAAATAAACTATCGGAGAAAAACACTAAAAATCTCAGTTACACAGTTGAATGAAACAAATGCGACCCATATCTTTCTAAGGGAGAACTTCACAATCTTCCAATCTAACTAATTGCATCCCTTGCATTATTTTTATCTGCACTTTCCCTGTACCTGCAGCGCTATCTTCTGCACACTTTTTTCTTTTGTATTATCTGCTGTATCAAATGTTCGGTATTTGATTTGTCTGTATAACATACACATTTTTTTTCACTGTATCTCAGTACACACGACAATAATATGAATCTGTGGAATTCTTCCCCACAGAAGGCTGTGGAGGCCAAGTCAGTGGATATTTTTAAGGCAGAGATAGATAGATTCTTGATTAGTACTGGTGTCAGAAGTTATGGGGAGAAGGCAGGAGAATGGAGTTAGGAGGGAGAGATAGATCAGCCATGATTGAATGGCGTAGACTTGATGGGCCGAATGGCCTAATTCTACTATTTCTTATGACGTTATGATAATAAAGTCATAGTCATACAGCATGGAAACAGGACCTTTGGCCCAACATGCCCACACTGGCCAACATGTCCCAGCTACACTAGTCCCACCTGCCCGCATTTGGTCCATATCCCTCCAAACCTCTCCTATTAATGTACCTGTCTAACTGTTTCTTAAATGTTGGGATAGTCCCTGCCTCAACTACTTCCTCTGGCAGCTTGTTCCATGCACCCACCACCCTTTGTGTGAAAAAGTTACCTCTCATATTCCTATTAAATCTTTTCCCCTTCACCTTATACAGTACCTATGTCCTCTGGCCCTCAATTCACCTACTCTGGGCAAGAGACTCTGCATCTACCCGATCTATTCCTCTCATGATTTTATACATCTCAATAAGATCACTCCTCATCCTCCTGCACTCCAAGGAATAGTCCCAGCCTACTCAACCTCTCCCTATAGCTCAGACCCTCTAGTCCTGGCACCATCCTTGTAAATCTTCTCTGTACCCTTTCCAGCTTGCCAACATCTTTTCTATAACATGGTGCCCAGAACTGAACACAATACTCTAAATGCAGCCTCACCAACGTCTTATACAACTGCAACATGACTTCCCAACTTCTAAACTCAATAATCCAATACCTCCCCATTACTGAACAAACTACATAAGAATATTCAATACTGGAAAACACTTCCTATCTCAATGGTTGGCAAAATTAATGCTATAAAAATGATTTTTTTACCGCAAATATTATACCTTTTTCAGATAATTCCGATATATCTGACAAAAAACTTTAAAAAAAAACTGGACTTGTTAATGATTTTATCTGGGATTATAAGAATCATAGGATAAACAAAAGACACTTGTGTAAATCAAAAATAAATGGAGGCTTGGTTTTACCCAACTTTTTGTTTTATTTCTGGGCTGTTAATATTAAAAATATGAATTTCTGGTTGGAAGAAATAGATCATCAACCAGACTGGTTAAAAATGGAAAAGGAAGATTGTTTACCTTTTGATATCGGTTCGATATTATTTGCTATGTCTAAATTAAACAAAAAAATTTATAGGGAAAACCCTATAATATTTAGTGCTATACGAATTTGGAAACAATTAAAAAAGACATTAAAATTAGATAATTTATCACTTTTTCTTCCAATTGTGAATAACCCTTTGTTTAAGCCTTCATGGTTGGACGGGGGTTTTACACAATGGAAGAATTATGGAATTAAAAATATGGGACAACTTTATAAGGAAGGCACCTTTCTGACATTTCAGGAGTTGCAACAGACTTATGGACTTCGAGGAAATGATTATTTCAGATATCTTCAACTTAGAGATTATGTAAAATCGACCTCTCAAAATTTTCGAATTAGAAATTCAGAAATTCTTGATGAATGTTGGAACAAACATCCTAATACAGAAAAATTAATATCTTATATATATAATATCTTATTAGACAGTGACATTCCTTCGACGGACTTACACAGACAAACATGGGAAAAAGAATTAAATCAAGTAATAACGAAAGATACTTGGGAAGAAAGTTTGCAACACATACATCAGTGCTCACTAAACGCCAGACATTCTCTAATACAATTTAAAGTAATACATAGGTTACATTATTCAAAAACAAAACTACATAAAAATTTTCAACATATCTCACCTATATGTGATAAATGTCAACATTTAGAAGCTACATTATCTCATATGTTTGCAAACTGTATAAAAATTAAAAAATTCTGGGTAAATATTTTCAGTATAATATCTAAAGTAACCGGCACACAATTGGACCCAGATCCAAAATTAATAATACTCGGAATATTAGAATTAAATCAAACATTTAGAACAACACAAAGAAACTTTATTGATTATAGTTTAATAACAGGAAAAAAATTAATTCTAAAATTTTGGAAAGGCCCTACGGCCCCCACAATCAAAATGTTGATTATAGAAATGACGGAGACCTTAAACGTGGAAAGAATCAGATTTTCCCTGTTGGACAAACAGGAATTATTCGTAGGAACATGGTCTCCTTTTATTGATTACTTAAAGGGTCAGAATGGTTCAGCACAGGAACCTGACTAGCACTCGGGCTAAAGAATGGATGAAATGCTATACTCTGAAATGTACGAATATATCTCGAATGAAGTTTTTTATTTTAATAAATTTTTCCATTCTTCTTTAACTATTTTTCTCTTTTTTTTTTTCTTTTTTTATTCTTCTTCTCTTTCTTTTCTTTCTTTACTTCATCTATCTCTTTAGTTCTATCTAGTTTAAAAAAAAAAGGCAAAAGGTATTGGAGACAATGTAATAATAATTGACAATATTATCAATTTAAAAATGTTAGACTGTAATGATGTAAATAGGTTGTGTACTTATCTCCAATAATAAAAAATATTAAAAAAAATAAAAAAAAAATAATCCAATACCTATACATTGCCACTGAGGACTTCATAAAGTTCCGATACTAGATGACTCCTTTTCCTCATTTAATTGATGCCTTTAAACAACATCATGTTAAATCCAACATCGATTGGATTCCACATCTATATATCAATCAATGGCCTCTGTTTGACAGACTATTTGTCGAGACTAAGAAGAATGCTAACTTTATCTTGTTTAAGATTGGGAAAATCACCATCATTGAAGAAGTGGACCTCTGGTCGTGTTTGAGAAATGAGTGTCAGCTCCAATGACATCTCTCTGTGCATTCAGCTCTGGTGAAGTCAATGGAATTGAATGTATTGAGGAGAATAGCTCCAGCTGCCAATACTCATGTGATGAAAGATAATTTCTTTCTCGAGTCAGCTTTGACTCAAAGCATAAAGTTTGAATTTTGGTCACTGACTCAATCTACCAAACATCACCTCTCCATGTTCTCCAGAGATGCTGTCTGATCCATTGGGTTACTTCAGCACTTTGTGTTTTCCTTTTATAAATCGGCATCTGCAGTTCCTTCTGTCTACCTCTTCAGCCCTCCTCTCAGGCTGAACAAGACTAATTACAATGAAGTTGTTCTATTCCACCTCGAGTTGAACTGTTGAGCCCATGCCTTCTCCATAACAACAAATATCTACTTCCATGTGTACACCCAGTGACCACCCCCAGCCCAGCTTCAGCCTACTTGTGTCAAATTCCCATCCATTTCTTTATAAATTCCAAGCTTGAATATTACAATAATGAAGAATTATTCAACAACCGGAAGAGTAAAGTGTAACAGAATAGCGAAATGACGTACGACCAATTACACTGCTGACACTAAGCGTCCATTCGTAGCAGTAGGTATGTGACTTCAATAACCAGGTTCAATCCCGATTGCATGTGCCATCTATGCAGAGTTTGCATATTCTCCCTTTGACCATGTGAGTTTCCTCTGGGTGCTTCAGTTTTCTCCCACAATCCAAATACATGCCGGCTTGTAGGTTAATTGGCCTCTGTAAAATTGCCGGTAATGTGTAGGGAGTGGATGAGAAAGTGGGATAATATAGAACTAGTGTGAACGAGTGATCAATGGCGAGCCAAAGGGCCTGTTTCCATGATGTATCTCTAACTAAAACGAAATCTCTGGTAAAAAGAGACACAAGTACTGGACCAAGTGCTGGAGCAAGACCAAGCATAGTCTCGGCGACCATTTCACCGAACACTTGCACTCAGTCTGCCAAGACCGACTGGATCTCCTGGTTGATAACCATTTTAAGTCCTCTTGTCATTCCCACAGTGACCTTTCTGTGCTGGGCCTCCTCCATTACCACACACACAAACTGGAGGAACAGCACCTCATATTCCGCTTGGGTAGTTTACAGCCCAGTGATATGAACATTAAATTCTCCAAGTTTGGGTAACTACCAAACTCCCTCTCTTCTTCCACCCCTTTCATTTCCTGCCCTTTCTCTCCTGTGCTCCACCTGCACATACACCTATTTCTCCTCTCTGCCTCCCCTTCCATCGACATTCCTTTCTCTTGCATCACAATTCGCAACTCTTCAATCCTTTTGGCTCACGACTTCTGCCTTTTCTGCCTTTTGTCTGACCCAGCTGCCTACCAAAAGCATCCCTCACCTGTATCCACCCATTATTTCCCAGGCTTTGGCCTGCACCTTTTCTCTTGCAGCTCCCACCCTTCCCCACCACAAGAAGTGTCTGAAGTAGGGTCCCAACTTGCAACATCACCTATCCATGTTCTCCAGGGATATTGCCTGACCCGCTGAGGTACTCCAGCAATTTGTGTCATTTTTTTGTAAACCAACATCTGCAGTTCCTTGTTTCTACCTAAAACTCTGGGAGTTTGTAAACTGGCACCTGGTAACATGATGATAAAGTTGCTATGTGGTTAGTAAAAGCCCAAGTCATTTACTAATATCCTTCAGATCCTACCTGGTCCGTCCTACATGACTGACTCTGAATGCCTTCAGGTCATATCAAGATGAGCAATGAATATTAACGTTCCAGCGTTGCCCACATCCATAACACAGAAATGAAAAATCCTGGGATTGGGGTTGTTGACTATGGAAACATTATTTGATGTTTAAAGCCATCCTTGTGCCGTTAATATATCACCGAGCATAACAATAAAAAATGTGAAAAGCAACAGCAGTATGTAAAAATGATCATTTACTTGTTATTTTTAATGGAATCGTTTTTTTTGCTAATGGCTTCAACATGTGGCTGATCAAACGACTGAACTGGGAAAGAGTGGTTCGAGACATTTGGTGATATACTGGTAGAGTGTGTGTACATAACCCTTTGAAGCCTCTATTGAGGATAAGCAAAATGTACAGAACTTCCCAAGTTTAGGATTATTTTTTAAAGATTTTGACACTATTTACAATGGATTTAACCAAACAAGTGAGTAACATTGCAGTCTTTACTTTGCAGCATCTGTAAAAGTTCGCTAGAAGACAACAGAGTACATCAGACAAATTATCATTAAAAGAATCAAGTTTTATTACGGTACCGGGAGTGGGGGAGTAACAATCAGTGTGGTTACATACTACTTGTCGCTCGGAGACCCACTCACTGAAGGAGTGGGTGCGCAGCATATTTATACACACAAAACGAGAAGCACACAAGGGTGATCATGAGTCCGATTACATAATACAAACGACCGCTGTTATTTGCTTTGGTAATTGAACCCCTTGCTGAAAAAATAAGAACACACTCGAATATTCACGGTTATAACACAAAATATTCAAACAACAAACTATCCCTATATGCTGATGATGTACTACTGTACATCACAAAACCACAAATTAGTATACCAAATATATTAAACTTAATTGAGGACTTTGGATCCTTTTCAGGATATAGAATAAATTGGAACAAAAGTGAAATTATGTCGATTAAACCAAAAGACTCAACACATCTCAGGAAATTCCCTTTTAAAATAGCTATGGAAAAATTCAAATATTTAGGAATTGAGATTACTAGAAATTACCATGATATGTTTAAAGCTAATTATAATCCCCTACTTAAGAAATTAAATAATTTGATTAAATTTTGGAAAACACTTCCGATGTCCTTAATAGGTAGGATAAATGCTATAAAAATGATTTTCTTACCACAAATCCTTTACCTATTTCAATCAATACCTATATATCTCCCAAAAAAGTTTTTCAAAAAACTGGACTCAGACATTACAAATTTTATATGGGATTACAAATCCCACAGAATACAAAGAACACACCTTAACAAACGAAAAGAGTTGGGGGGTCTAGCGCTCCCTAACTTTATGTATTATAACTGGGCAGTAAATATTAAAAATATGATTCACCTGCTGGACAATTCTGCCCAGCAGGTGGACTGGATTATAATGGAAAAAGGGGATTGCTCCCCGAATAATATAGGAGCGATTATTCTCTCTCCAATAAATTTGAATAATAAAAATTATAATAAAAATCCAATTATATATAGCACTATTAGAACATGGAAGCAAATAAAACAGAATCTAAAATTAAGAAACCTATCTCTCTTAATACCAATAGTCAATAACCCATCGTTTAAACCTTCAATCATAGATAAATCATTTATACAATGGGAAAGAATGGGAATCAAAACGCTCGAAGATCTGTATGAATTAGAAAAATTACTATCATTTCAACAACTACAACTGAAATATAATTTGAAAAATAATCAATATTTTAAATATCTACAAATCTGTGACTATTTGAAAACACACACAAAAGATTATTATAATATGCCTTCCGACTTACTAGATGAAGCAATGAAGACAAAGGCGGAATCAGTTAATTTAATATCATACTTATATAATATCATCTTAAACATAGAAATACCCACAACAGATGGAATTAGAAGAGATTGGGAACAAGATCTAGGTATAAAAATTTCAAAAGAGAGTTGGGATAATCATTTATTACAGGTGCATAAATGCTCGATCAACGTACGACATACGCTTATCCAATTTAAAACATTACATAGATTATATTATTCAAAAACCAAACTAAATAAAATCTTTCCTAACGTCTCACCAATCTGTGATAAATGTATATGTCAAGAAGCTACCATAGCACATTCTTTTGTTTTTTGTACAAAAATCCAAAAATTCTGGTTTGAAATATTTGATATTTTTTCAAAATTAATCAAAATAAAACTGGTACCAAAACCAGAATGGATTATTTTTGGAATATCGGAAGGTATTCCTGAATTAAACGTGTATCAGAAGAATTTACTCAATTATGGGCTAATAATGGGAAAAAAGCTTATACTTAAATTCTGGAAAAATGCGCCCACACCAACAATAAAAATGTGGACATCAAATATGTTGGAAACATTACATCTGGAAGAGATGAGATTCCTCCTAGTAGGCAAAGTAGACCAATTTCAAAAGACGTGGTCTACGTTTTTGGACCTATTACAAGCATGAGGTGCAATAGTAATTTAGAAAAACAAATAAATAAATAAAAGGTATCTGGACCTGGTAATGGGAGGTAAAACAAAAACAGACTTGGTTGGTAGTTCCTTCTCTATGAAGTATGTTATAAGAGTTATAATAGAGCGATTGTTCCTTCTTTCTTTCTCTTTCTTTTCTAGGGTCTATTTTCTAACTTTACTTCCT
Source organism: Malacoraja senta (assembly GCA_038087875.1). Taxonomy (NCBI): domain Eukaryota; kingdom Metazoa; phylum Chordata; class Chondrichthyes; order Rajiformes; family Rajidae; genus Malacoraja; species Malacoraja senta. Next base: position 144,381,699 of record CM075977.1, read on the forward strand.
TCTCTAACTTCTTTTCTAAGGGGCTTTCTTTTCCCAACACTCTTTTGCACTTCACAACCTTTGCGCACTTTCTTCACTTTTCTTACTTCTTTCTTTTTCTTTCTTAAAGTTTAAAAAAGTGAAGCGGTACAAAAAATGTATTAATATATACGTGTTGTACATTACTGTAATCTACCGTACTTCTATTAAAAAAATTATTAAAAAAAAAAAAAAAACATAATACAAACGGTCTTACAGTTGGTCAAGAGTCAAGTTACTCTTATCTAATGCCAATAGATGTACAAGTGGCCATTATGTCAGTTACTGGTTTACTCAGTTACTCAGCATACTCAGCACTAACGACCCAGTTTCTAGACACGTCACCTTCTGCACTTCTCCATTCTCCAGTTACTTCCCATATTATCAGTGTAACTATATAATATAACCATATAACCATATAACCATAACAGCACGGAAACAAGCCATCTCGGCCCTTCAAGTCCGTGCCGAACATTAAAAAAAAATTGTTTTTAATTAAAAATAAATACTTCCCCCTAGTCCCATCTACCTGCACTCAGACCATAACCCTCCATTCCTTTCCCGTCCATATACCCATCCAATCTATTTTTAAAGGATAACATCGAACCTGCCTCCACCACTTCCACTGGAAGCTCATTCCACACAGCTACCACTCTCTGAGTAAAGAAGTTCCCCCTAATGTTCCCCCTAAACTTCTGTCCCTTAATTCTCAAGTCATGTCCCCCCACTAATCAGATGTTTCCTCCCGTGGCCTAACAATACCATTCAGTTAGTCCAAAGTTAGCCGTTAGCCTGTAGCCTACATTTTGAAGTAAGCCTTGCCAATCTCCCCAATCTCAATTGTGTAATGCCTCTATTCTCAGCTCCTAATCTAGAGCATAGGTCAAGTAAAATATTTCAATGTTCAGCACTTAACTAAGCATATAGGTATATAGGTAAAGCATTTAAAATTTCTCCTTCACACATCTTATCCGATAAATTCTATGTTGTTCACCAGTGAGGTAAATTAATATGACTCTGCTTCTGGAGGCTCTCAACACTACTCTGTCCATTTCCTCCATAGATTTACGGTTTGGAGATACAGCGTGGAAACAGGCCCATCGGCCCACCGAGTCTGCCCCGACCAGCAATCTCCACACATTTACACAATCCTGCACACATAAGGGACAATCTACAATTATACCAAGCCAATTAACCTACAAACCTGTACATGTTTGGAGTGTGAGAGGAAACCAGAGATCCTGGAGAAAACCCAAGCAGGTCACAGGGAGAAGGTACAAACTCTGTACAGACAAGCATCCTTTGTCAGGTTCAAACCCAGGTCTCCGGCGTTGTAAGGCAGCAGCTCTACCGCTGCGCCACCTTGCCGCCCATATTAATATTTCATGATTTGACTTGCTGAGTTCCTCCAACACCTTATGTTTTGCAGTTCTTTGTGCCTCCACTAGTTTGCTTGCCTTACCCATTTGAGGCCAAAGCAATAGCAGAAATCTAAATCTTTGTCCCCAGCAACCCTTCGTCAATCTATTGTTAATGGCAGGGAATTACATCGATCCTAATAATAATTATTTATTTGATTATTTCACACAAAGTTCTTTCAAGTGAAGAGCTTCTTGTAAAATAATCAAGTTAACATATATTTCAAATTAACAGACAGGAATATCCTCGTTGCTCTGCACCATTCTTCATATAAAATAAAATGAACAAGTAGTAGGTGAGGTAAAGTCTGCATCTCACAGTTAAATGAGCCTCAAGTGGGTCTTCAGCTGCTAGGAATGCTTGGCAATTGGGCCAGACGTGCGGTAACACATATTGAAAAACAATTGACTACAGAGCTGTCGGCCTCTCTACCAACTAACCCCAAACAGCTGCATTTTTAGGAAGTCAAAAAAAAACAAGCACTGCTTTTCCCTAACTGCTTTGACACAAACTAAATCCTGCTTATGGTTTTTGCATTATAACACAGTATATAATTGTCAGTCATGGAGACATTCGGATTGGAAACAGACCCTTCAGCCCAGCTCTCCAAGATGCCTCAACCAACCTGGTCCTATTTACTCACACCTGATCCATAGAAAAAACCCCATAGTAACATTAAAAAATAGGTGCAGGAGTAGACCATTCGGCCCTTCAAGCCAGCACCGCCATTCAATATGATGATCATGGCTGATCATCTAAAATCAGTACCCCGTTCCTGCTTTATCCCCATATCCCTTGATTCCTTTAGCTCAAAGAGCTAAATCTAATTATCTCTTGAAAACATCCAGTGAATTAGCCTCCACTGCCTTCTGTGGCAGAGAATTCCACAGATTCACAACTCTTTGGGTGAAAACATTTTTCCTCATCTCAATCCTAAATGGCCTACCCCTTACGCTTACACTGTGACCCCCTGGTTCTGGACTCCCCCACATCGGGAACATTTTTCCTGCATCTAGCCTGTCCAATTCTTTAAGAATTTTACATGTTTCTATAAGATCCCCTTTCATCCTAAATTCCAGTGAATACAAGCCCAGTCGACCACTTCTTTCTTCATATGTCAGTCCCGCCATCCCAGGAATTAACCTGGTGAACCTACGCAGCACTCCCTCAATAGCAATAATGTCCTTCCTCAAATTAGGAGACCAAAATTGCACACAATACTTCAGATGTGGTCTCACCAGGGCCCTGTACAACTGCAGTAGGACCTCTTTGTTCCTAAACTCAAATCCTCTTGCAATCAGGCACGGAAATCTCTATCAAAACATGGAGAGGACCGGGGGACATGGGGGGACACAATTTCTTGGCGGCCGCTCGTGCATGCACACAAACACACACACACACACCAGGCACGTGCCATGAGTAATTAGTCAGCGTAGACAGTGGCTTTTAAAAATCTTGAAAACCGCGCATGCGTAGATTGTTCTCTCCCCGGTGAGCTGTCAGTCGGCTTTTTTTTTTTAAATCGTGGAAACCGCGCATGCGCAGATTGTTCTCTCGACTTTTATCAAGTAATTTGTCTTCAATAGGTCCTATCTCTTAATAAATAATTAAAAACATATAGCTCAAAGAAATTTACTTACCATATTATTTGTACACAAAATCCATTCTTCTCTCTTTGTTTCCTGTTGTACCAAGCTGTTTTAAATGTTCTAATTATTTTTGTTCCTTTGCGCTGTTGAAGTTCTTTAAGTTCCGGCGTTGGTCTGCCATTTTTTAATTATTTTGGAATTTTCCTCGTAAGTTTGCTTCGAGAAACTCTTCAGGTAATCACTATCCATCTTTGAAAAACCCGCCAAGAAATTGTCTAAATCGTTAATATATATTGTAAATAACTGGGGTCCCAGCACCGAGCCTTGAGGCACCCCTCTAGTCACTGCCTGCGATTCTGTAAAGGACCCGTTAATTCCTACTCTTTGCTTCCTTTCTGCCAACCAGTTCTCTATCCATGTCAATAGCCTGTCCCCATTACCAGGTGTTCTAATTTTGCACACTAATCTCTTGTGTGGGACCTTGTCAAAGGCTTTTTGAAAGTCCAGATACACCACATTCACTGGCTCTCCCTTATCCATTTTACTTTTTACATCCTCAAAAAATTCCAGTAGATTAGTCAAGCATGCTTTCCAAATGCGCTGCTATAACAACTTTAATAATCGACTCAAGCATCTTCCCCACTACCAATGTAAGGCTAACTGAGTACCCTGGGATGCAGACCATCAGGCCCTGGGGATTTATCTGCCTTCAGTCCCAACAGTTTACCTAACACCATTTTCTGACCAATGTGGATTCCCTTCAGTCCCTCCCTCCCACTAGATCCTCGGTCCCCTAGTATTTCTGGGAGATTGTTTGTGTCTTCCTTAGTGAAGACAGAACCAAAGTACTCGTTTAACTGTTCTGCCATTTCCTTGTTTCCCATTATAAATTTGCCCGTCCCTGATTGTAAGGGATCTACATTTGTCTTCACTAATCCACATTCTTCTAAAAATTTCCTAACCAAATGTCTTTTAAATGTTATTATTGTTCCCGCCTGACAACTCAGTCCATATACTTGCCATCCTCTGTGTGTAAAGTTGCTCCTCAGGTTCCCAACAGACTGAACAGCACCTTCAAGCTGCTGATGGAGACGGTCAAAGATCCATGTACTCATCCAAATGCCTTTTAAATGCTGTTACAACTACCGACTCTGTCATCTCATTCCATAAATCCACCACCATATCAGTGAAAAAGTTGCCCTCGGGTTACTATTAAACCTTTTTCCTCCTATCTTAAAGCTATGTTCTCTGGTGCTTGGTTCCCCTACCCTGGAAAAATGTCTCTGTGCATTCATCCTATCTATTCTCCTCATGATTTTATGTACTTCTATAAGATCACTGTGCTCCAAGGAATAAAGTTCTAGCCTGCTCTTTAGCTTAGGCCCTCGAATCCTGTCAACATCCTCATAAATGTTTCCAGCTTAATGAATGAATGAATGAATGAATGAATGAATGAATGAATGAATGAATGAAAACTTTATTGTCATTCAGATATACACCTATACACAGTGCACCTAGAACGAAATTTCGTTGCATTTGACTCTCCAGTTTTTTTTTGTTTTTTTTTAGAAGTGTCGATATTTAAAAAGTTCTAGCCTCGGTTTAATTGATTGTTCAATAATCTTATAGCCTGGGGGATGAAGCTGTTGCAGAACCTGGTTGTCCCGCTCTTCATGCTGCGGTACCTCCTCCCAGAGTTAAGCAGTATAAACAGTCCAAATTGTGGGTGTGTGGGGGCTTTGGTAATGCCCTTAGCTCTACTCAGACAGCGCTTGTACCCCATGTCCATGATGGAAGGAAGAGAAGTCCCAATGATTTTTTCCGCTGTCCTCACCACTCTCTGAAGGCACTTCCAGTCTGCAGCTGTACAGCTGCCGCACCACGTAGAGATACAGCCGGTCATGACCGACTCAATTGTGCTTCTGTAGAAAGTGGCGAGGATGGGAGGGTGGAGGTGTAAACTTCTCAACCTGCGGAGGAAGTACAACCGCTGATGTGCCCGTTTTGCCAGAGATGTAATGTTTGTGGACCAGTTTAAGGTGTCCGTTATATGCACCCCCAGGAACTTGATGCTTTTCACCTGCTCCACTGCTGAGTTGTTGATGCAAAGTGGAGTGTGACTGGGCTGAATTTTCCTTCTGAAATCGACTACAATCTCCTTGGTTTTGTTGCCATTTAGGAGAAGGTTGTTCCTGCTGCACCAGCTCACCAGCTATTCCACCTCCTCTCTATATGCCTGGTCGTCGTTATTGCGGATGAGGCCCACTACTGTTGTGTCATCCGCGTATTTGATGATATGGTTAGTGGTGGACCTGGCGACACAGTCATGTGTCATCAATGTAAAGAGCAGCGGAGTCAGGACACAGCCCTGAGGGGAGCCGGTGCTCAGTTTGATGACAGAGGAGGTGTTCTTCCCCACCCGCACAGACTGGGGTCTTTCGGAAAGGAAATCCAGGATCCAGTTGCATAGTATGGTATTTAAACCTAGGGGTGCCAGTTTGCTCACCAGATGCTGGGGGATTATCGTGTTAAATGCTGAGCTGAAATCAACAAACAGCATCCGCACTTGGGTATTCTTCTCCTCCAGGTGTTGTAGGCTCAGGTGGACTGCAGAGGAGATTGCATCCTCTGTGGAGCGGTTCGGGCGATAAGCAAACTGGAACGGGTCAAAACTGGAGGGGAGTTTAGAGACCATGTGCTGCTTAATAAGCCTCTCAAAGCACTTCATTATTATTGGTGTGAGTGCTACGGGGCGGTAATCATTTAGGCAGGTTATTGTAGACTTTTTGGGAACTGGTATGATGGTAGCTGTCTTGAAACATGATGGAACAATGGCCTGGTTCAAGGAGATGTTAAAAATGTCTGTCAGAACCAGAGCCAGCTGGTCGGCACATCCCCTGAGCAGACGCCCCGGTATGTTATCCGGTCCGGCTGCCTTTCGCTGCGGAGATCTTTCCTACAGCAGAGCAAGCAAAGCTGCACACAGTAGGTCAAATGCGGACTCTTTCTAGGACCTGTGGGGGCTGCAAGGACTTGAGATAAAAATAATAATGAATTGCTTTGATATTTGCTTACATGTATATTCTTTTATGTATGATAGACACAAAAAGCTGGAGCTGTAATTCAGCGGGACTGGCAGCATCATTGGAGAGAAGGAACGGGTGACCTCTCGGGTTGAGACCCTTCTTCAGACGGAAAGTCATGGGAAAGGGAAACGAGAGATATAGACGATGATGTAGAGATAAAGAACAATGAATGAAAGACATGCAAAAAAGTAACAATGATAACATTTTATGTATGGATGTCTCCTTTGAAGAATGTTTTAGTTGTAATTTTGTACCAATGATAAACGTACTTTTATTTTAAAATGTGCGGCCTCACCAACATATTGCACAACTGCAACATTATAACTGTGGCATTATTATATAACATTGTAACAAAAGTGTCCAAAGCCAGGAATAATGGTCTTGTAAACAAGGTGCCACTATCCTGCCTGATAGATAAATGAAGAGAGCTGCTCCTTTGACATTTGTTTCCCACACCCTGACATCATTAAACCTTCTCTAGTTGTCAAATTTCATACAAGTCAGCACCAAATTGTAGGCACATTTGTCCTTTGAATTCACAACTTTGTGATGCCCACTTTATCTTGTCATGGTAAACTCTTCTTCCATCAGATGTTTTACACCTAACCGAAAGGAAACCTTCAGCACATCTGAGTCTGAACAAGGGTCTCGACCTGAGACGTCACTCCAGCATTTGTGTCTATCTTCAGCACATCATTTTGGGCTGCTCTCATGCCCAAGTGACACAGATGAAAGGGCAAAACCTTAATGTTACAGTTAAGTCCGATTTGACAAACCTTTTAAATGAGGTTTCAGTCTCCCTGGGCAGTTGAAAATAACTTTGCACCACAGCATCATGAACAAAGTGGTGGTTTATTTATCAAGATAAATTAATCCTCATTTCAGAAATCTGCAGCAAAGCCCAGTTTAAACAAATGGTGAGAAATGATTTAGTGGCTCTGCTGCTGCTGGTATGCCACCAGCAGCAGAGCCAATTCTGGGATTATGTTCCAAGATTTCCAAAAGTAAGTTGCAATGTGATTCATTGGGGTGGAACTGAGTTCAGAGGTATTTGTGCTAAATGCAATGGAGAAACAGCGGTCATGACTGCCTTTTAACTTTGATCAGGTATAGGATCTATTCTTGTGTCGGAAGGAACTGCAGATGCTGATTTACACCAAAGATAGACACAAAGTGCTGGAGTAACTCAACAGGTCAGGCAGCATCTCTGGATAAAAGTAGGTGACGGTTCGGGTAGAGACGCTTCTATTCTCATCAGTTTGCTGAGTCGAAGGTGCATCCATGCTGGTTGGAGGAACAACTTAACACCACTTTCCAGCTTAAAATTTCACTTGGACCAGGATGGCTTCAGCGCCAAGTACTGCAGGAGGACTGGGGATTCAGGACACTCTGTGGGTGACAGCGAAAGCCCTCAGCGAGGGGATGACCTTCTCAACGAATCACTTCATCAAGAAACTCCTGCTGGAGTCGTGTAAATATGAGGCCGAGGACATCTACTGCCTCCAGGACTTCCCGGGTAACAGATACTCTGATGTTACCTTCAAGCACCCGGCGAGATGGTAGGAGCTGCTCCACGACTTCTGTGAGAAGGGGAATGAAGCTCCGCTGTCGCTGCTGAAAGTGCAACCACTCTTCACCCTTCCCACCCAGAAGGGACACGCGGTTACACCGCACAAGTTCAACCCACATTTTAGCTTAGTTTACAGATACAGCGCAGAAACAAGCCCTTCGGCCCCTCAAGTCCCGATCACCGCACACTAATGCTAGACCTACAAACATTATGGATAATTTTACAATTATACAAAGCCAATTAACCCACAAGTCTGAAGAAGGGTCACGACCCGAAATGACACCCATTCCTTCTCTCCAGAGATGCCGCCTGTGTTACTCCAGCATTTTGTCTCTAACCTACAAACCTGTACCTGGAAGGAAACCGGAGATCCCAGAGAAAACCCACGCTGGTCACGGGGAGGATGTACAAACTCTGTATAAACAGCACCCACTGTCAATATTGAACCCAGTTCCCTGGCGCTGTAAGGCAGCAACTCTACCGCTGCTGGTCATGGATGTCCAACCTTCCTGGCTCATTACGTCCAGGGAGCAGGAAGTTGTGTCGAGATGAAGGATATGTTGGGGATCTGGACAAGCAAGTGGCAGGTGAAGGTGAAGCTGAGGGTGGGTGACAAAGGAACCATCATCCACCCTCCCTCATTGTTCATTAGCGGAGGGCTCCAAGGGTTCATGACACATGCAGGACGGCCCAGGGTGTGTCGCAAGTGTAACAACCCCAGACATACTGCGGCCTAATGCAGCGCAGTCATCTGTAAGAACTGCAAGCAGGAAGGCCACGAGACCAAGGCCTGCAGGGAAAGCAGGAACTGCAATCGGCCACCTCTACAGGTCCTGCACTAAACCAGCCTGCACCTTTAAGGTCAAGGGGAAAAGAGTTAATAGGAATCTGAGGGGTAACTTTTTCAAACGCTGGCAGGTGGGACTAGTGTAGCTGGAACATGTTGGCTGGTGTGGGCAAGTTGGGCCGAAGGGCCTGTTTCCACACTTTATCACTGACTATCTATTTACAGGTGATGAGGGGCAGTTGCCAACAGCCCCAGGAATGTCGACACAACCCATACCACTACTGAGACCCCAGCAGAAACTGAGACCAGGGGGAGAAAGGATAGCCCAACCACATCGAGCCCCCAATTCCAGACAGGTACACTCAGACACCTGTCCAGAAGGAAGTCAATGGAAGAGGGAATCGGGGAACAAGGAGAAGCATTACAGAGAGTGGTGAAAAGGGAAAAAAAACTATCTGAAGTCATTATCTAAGAAGCAAAGGGCAGGTGAGGAAAATAGCACCTGCAAAAAAATATTCCTACCACTGGCTGACGCCAGCAATCTCCTCATTGAAGGATGACTCTAATTCAGAAAGCCAACGACCTTTTGCTCGGATCCACGGTCGGTCCACGATTGATCAACAATGGGGACCCTGCGTGGGGGACCACCATGAGGGACAGTGGGAGAACAAAGAGGGACCCGGCGTGGGGGACCACCATGAGGCACAGTGGGAGAACAAAGGAGGACCCGGCGTGGGGGAGGTGGGGCACTCTAGTTTTAGAATCCTCTGCCCAGGGGATAAGCCTGCGTTCGCTTGTTTGTTGTGTCCGTTCATTCCGGTTAAGGCGCTGTGTACACGGCAGCCAGCCAACAGTCGTTTGTCTTTGTCTTTTTTTCTTCACTTTAATTAAATTTTAATTTCAAGTTTTCATGTACCTTGTTGTGACTGTTGGCAGACCAATTTCCCTCCGGGGATGAATAAAGATTTTTCCTATCGTATCGTATCATATCTGTGACAATTTTGAGTTGGCATCCGCAGCCAGAGTCAACCAGAGGAAGAGCGAAGCTATGCTCTCCGGTAACTGGCCCGACCCATCTTCCATTCTCTTTACCATCAGGTCTGACTTCTTGAATGAAGTCAATGAAAGTAAGCATGCAGGTACAGCAGGCAGTGAAGAAAGCGAATGGTATGTTGGCCTTCATAACAAGAGGAGTTGAGTATAGGAGCAAAGAGGTCCTTCTGCAGTTGTATAGGGCCCTAGTGAGACCACACCTGGAGTATTGTGTGCAGTTTTGGTCCCCTAATTTGAGAAAGGACATTATTGCTATTGAGGGAGTGCAGCTTAGGTTTGCAAGGTTAATTCCCGGGATGGCGGGACTATCATATGCTGAGAGAATGGAGCGGCTGGGCTTGTACACTCTGGAGTTTAGAAGGATGAGAGGGGATCTTATAGAAACATATAAGATTATTAATGGTTTGGACGCGCTAGAGGCAGGAAACATGTTCCCGATGTTGGGGGAGTCCAGAATCAGGGGCCACAGTTTAAGAATAAGGGGTAAGCCATTTAGAACGGAGATGAGGAAACACTTTTTCACACAGAGAGTTGTGAGTCTGTGGAATTCTCTGCCTCTGAGGGCGGTGGAGGCCGGTTCTCTGGATATTTTCAAGAGAGAGCTAGATAGGGCTCTAAAAGAAAGCTGGTAGACAAAAGTGCTGGTGAAACTCAGCGGGTGCAGCAGCATCTATGGAGCGAAGGAAATAGGCAACGTTTCGGGCCAAAACCCTTCTTCAGACTGATGTAGGGTGGGGGGGGGGGGGGGGGGGGGAGAAGAAAGGAAAAAAGGAAGAGGAGGAGCCCGAGAGCTGAGGGAGAGCTGAGAAGGGGAGGAGACAGCAAGGGCTACCGGAAAATTGGAGAATTCAATGTTTATGCCGCCAGGGTGCAGACTGACCAAGCGGAATATGAGGTGCTGCTCCTCCAATTTCCGGTGGTGCTCACTCTGGTCATGGAGGAGGCCCAGGACAGAGAGGTCGGATTCGGAATTGGAGGGGGAGTTGAAGTGCTGAGCCACCGGGAGATCAGGTTGGTTAATGCGGACCGAGCGGAGGTGTTCAGCGAAACGATCGCCAAGCCTATGCTTGGTCTCACCGATGTAGATCAGCTGACATCTAGAGCAGCGGATGCAATACATAAGGTTGGAGGAGATGCAGGTGAACCTCTGTCGAACCTGGAACGACTGCTTGGGTCCTTGAATGGAGTCGAGGAGGGAGGTAAAGCGACAAGTGTAGCATCTCTTGCGGTTGCAAGGGAAAGTGCCCGGGGAGGGGGTGGTGCGGGAGGGAAGGGATAAATTGACCAGGAGTTACATAGTGAGCGGTCTTTGCGGAAAGTAGATATGGGGGGGGGGGGGGATGATGGGAAGATGTGGTGACTGGTGGGGTCACGTTGGAGGTGGCGAAAATGACGGAGGACTATTTGTTGTATGCGACGGCTAGTGGGGTGAAAGGTGAGGACTAGGGGGACTCTGCCCTTGTTACGAGTGGGGGGATGGGGAGAGAGAGCAGTGTTACGGGGTATGGAAGAGACCCTGGTGAGAGCCTCATCTATAGTAGGGGAGGGGAACATCCGTTCCCTGAAGAATGAGGACATCTCCTATGCCCTCGTGTGGAACACCTCATCCTGGGAGCAGATGCGGCGTAGACGGAGGAATTGGGAGTAGGGGATGGTCCTTACAGGAAGCAGGTTGGGAAGAAGAGTAGTCTAGATTGCCATGGGAGTCAGTGGGTTTATGGTGGATGTCGGTCAGAAGTCTATCAGAAGTATTTGTCAGCACCATATGATTCAAGAATATTACTTTGATATACAATGCAAGACGATAGACAAATAAAGAATGGAGGAATCACATTCTGTAGTTGGAATATAAGGGGTGCCAACGAACCAATAAAGAGGGGTAAAATTTTTGCTCACTTAAAATCTTTGAAAAGCGACATAATTTACTTGCAAGAAACTCACATGAAACAGGAAACACAAATGAGATTAAAGGCAAAGTGGATAGGCCAAACATATTTTACTTCGGAGTCACGTGAGTGACTACGTGAAGAACCCGCTCAGTGCGCAGGCGCGGCATTACGCCAGCAGTGCAACAGCGGCGGCAGCTGGAGGAAGGCGCTCCGGCTGCATTTTGAAAAACGGACCGTTGGGTGAGTATATGCAACTAGTCTAACAGAGAAAGAGAGTGTGGGTGTTCTTAGCAAATAAGTACACTCACCAGAAGACTCTCCAACAGAACTGCCCCAGCTCAACTCCACCAGAGGAGCGTTTAATCTCAGGGGGGCAGCAACAGGCGGCAGGACCGCTCATAGAGCGCTCCGCTATCCCCGACACCGAGCCGAGCCCAGTCCCGCTAATGCCTGCACAGCGGACAGGGAGCAAAGCCATGAGAGCAACCGGCCGGTAATGTCTAATTTGTCGGATGGGGACATGTCTCCACCTACACGGAGGAGAGACAGCCGCCAGAGCTTATAACAGCTCTTGGAGCAGATGCTCCAGCGAGCTACGCAGAAGGAGCGTTCTCGCGGAGGTAGGTCAGGCACCTCCTCCACAGTGTCTTGGGCACTGCCCTCTGCTCCCTCATTACTGGAGGCTAGCATTGGTGACCAGGGTTGGGCTGGTCTGGAAAGGGGCTGGCGGAAGAATTCGGCAGTATGCAAGGGGTGCAGGAGCAGGAAGAGCTGCTGGGTGTGGTGGACCGCTATGTAGCAACCCCACGTGCTGGAAGACCGCTGGAACCAAACATGGCGGCCAGCATCAATCATCTGTCAAATAAGCCCTTGCAGGAGAAGGTACTTCTTGAGGTGCTTGAATTTTATACAGCACCAGAGAACTGTGAGGCCCTCAGAGTGAAGACTGTGAACAGCCAGATCTGGGGTCACGTGGGGTCAAACATGTGTAACCATGAAATCAAGCTACAGCGGATCCTAAGGCTCCGGACGTCGGCCATTACAGCCTTTGCTCGTTCTGTGCAAAGTACGGAGATGGATACTTGCCAGCAGGATGTGCTGGCACTGATGTGCAACACACAATTTGAGATACACAATCTCCGGCGGGGAAACATAAGACCTGCCCTCAATCCCAAATTTGCTGGGTTGTGCAGAGCCCCAGCTGCAGAGACGGACACTCTGTTATTTGGGACAGACCTCAACAAAAAACTGAGGGACATGGAGGAAGCAGCGACATCTTTCGGCCTCATGAGGGCAGGCCCTGGGACGAGCAAACCAAGAGCTACAATACCCAAGCGGCAGCACCCCATGGCATCCACCAGTCGACGTCCTCAATATGGGACTGGTGAAAGCTCGGGGACCGCATTTTATCCCCAAAAGATCTTTTTTAGATCAGGGCCCACAGCGGACCCCATGGAAAATGCGCCACCCCCCAACATCGCCAGCACGTCAGACAAGCAAAACCTACAAAAACATCAGGAAACAAAAGAAACACCACTGAACATGGAGGTAGGTGGGTCTGGTTCCTGCCAGCATATAGAGAATAAGGGTGCTTTACTAACAGAGGGGAGATTACACTGGTTTAAAGAAGCATGGGTTACTGTCACGTGTGATAAGTATATACTCAACAGCATTAGTGGAGAGGTCATCCAAAAGACCAAACATGAACCTTTGGAATTTGTATCAAATAAAACCAAAAAAGATGGTGGATGTCGCATCATCATTGCCTTAACATCACTAAATAAGTTTGTTGAGTATATACATTTCAAAATGGAGACAGTTGTTACTGCCAAACAACTGATTTCCAAAGGATACTTCATGGCAAGCATTGATCTGAAAGATGCTTACTATCTAATACCCATACACAAGGATCATTGCAGATACCTACAATTTATCTGGTTGGGGCAGCTGAGGCAGTACAACGCATTGCCCAATGGGCTAACCTCAGCCCCAAGATTATTCATCAAAATATTGAAAATAGCCATGGCAAGACTAAGAAACAAACACATATTGTCATGGCATACCTGGATGATATTCAGATAGTAGGGAAAACGATGGAATTGGCTGTGGCAGCAGTATCAGCTACAAAATAGCTCCTCGAAACTCTGGGGTTCGTCCTACATCCAGATAAATCTAAGTTGAAGCCATCCACTATTATGGACTACCTGGGCTTCACAATTAACTCAGTCCATATGACTGTTACCTTGCCAAAAGGAAAATAAAAATAAATAAATAAATAAAAATAAAAAATAAATAATAATAAAAAAATGGTTGCATTAGCACAATCATGCAACTATTTAATGGTCAACAAAGGACCAACTATTCGACAAGTCCCAAGAGTGATTGGGAAAATGGTAGCAGCATTTACAGCTACACAATGCGGACCTTTGCACTATCAAAATTTACAAACAGCAAAGGTACAGGCACTAAAACGACATACAGGTCACGATGTTCGTGTCATGTAATTACCCACTGAAGCAATATCAGCTACAGTGGTGGGCAGAAAATGTTTGGCATAGTTTCAGCTCTATCATCATCACTAACCTTACTTTAGTTCTTCAAACAGATGCCAGTGCTCAAGGCTGGGGAGCAACTAACTCCATATCCAGCACAGGTGGTAGATGGACTAACCTAGAGTCATCATTACTACTGACACTGGGCATTAACTATCTAGAAATGTTGGGCGCCTTTTATGGGTTAAAAGCATATGTATCTAATATGCAGCACTTGCATGTTCGGTTACAGATTGATAATACTACGGTGGTGGCTTATATTAACCATATGGGCGGCATAAAATCATTATCATGCGACAAATTGGTCAATGTGATTTGGCTATGGTGTGTCGAAAGACATATTTGGCTATCAGCTACTTATCTACCAGGTAAGCTAAACACAGTGGCAGACACCAGGTCACGCAAATTCAATGATAACATCGAATGGATGTTCAACCCTAAAGTATTTGCTAAAGTTATTAAGCAGTATGGAACGCCAGATATCGATGTATTGGCATCAAGACGAAATCACCAGTTACCTATATATGTCGCTTGGGAACCAGACCCAGAGGCAGCAGCGATACATGCCATCACGCTGGATTGGGGAAATGTCTTCTTCTATGCTTTCCCTCCCTTCTGCCTCATCAGTCGGGTACTTCGCAAAATACAGATGGACTCTGCTTCTGGAATTTTGATGGTGCCCGACTGGCCTGCACAGCCATGGTTCCCGGTTCTACATGACATGGTGGTTGAGTCACCAATGGTCTTTCCCAGTGATCCAGGATTATTAACTCACCCAGTATCAGGCATAAGCCACCCATGCCATGAGAAAATTAAACTCCTGGGTTGCAGGCTTTGAATAGATCTTACCTGGAACAGGGATTGTCCGAACGAACCATCACCACCATGTCGGCATCCCTTTGAACATCCACCAAGAGGCAGTACTGAATCAGCATAAGAAAATGGGAGAAGTACTGCCAGGAAACAGGGACAACGTATGCAACAGCCACAGCCACCAACGTACTGGAATTCCTGGCCCATCTACACCATGATGAAGGGATCAGTTACAG
The DNA here is from genome assembly GCA_038087875.1 of Malacoraja senta. Classification (NCBI taxonomy): domain Eukaryota; kingdom Metazoa; phylum Chordata; class Chondrichthyes; order Rajiformes; family Rajidae; genus Malacoraja; species Malacoraja senta. Next base: position 144,396,711 of record CM075977.1, read on the forward strand.
TGCCATCAACACAGCGCGAAGTGCTCTTTCTGCTTATCTCAAACCAGCAGGACAACAGGCAATGGGATCCCATCCACTGGTGGTAAAACTGATGAAGGGCATTTATGATATCAAGCCCCTAAACCCAGGTATACCCATATTTGGGATATCAGTGTGGTCTTGACATACCTCAGGGAATGGCCACCAGCCAGATCCCTCAGCCTCGAGCAATCTACACTAAAGACGCTCATGTTGATGGCACTCGTATCCGCTCAGAGGGTCCAGTCACTACACAAGTTAAAGCTGGACAACATGGTGACCACCCCAGATCAGATCACATTCATCATACAGGGTCTGGTGAAGCAAAGCAGGCCAGGAACAGCTAATCCACTGGTGGTATTCCGGGCCTACCCACAAAAGCCACGGTTGTGTGTCGTGACCCATCTACAACATTACATAGACACAACCCACAATATCAGAGGGAGTGAAAAAGCCTTATGGGTCAGCCACAAGTAACCTCATGGCCGGGTAACGAGCCAAACCATTTCAAGATGGCTCAAACAGGTACTGAAGGCTGCTGGAATAGATACTAATACATTTAAATCTCATTCCACTAGGGCAGCATCTACATCAACGGCCGACAGAATGGACGTACCGGTTGACCATATCCTGAATACAGCAGGATGGTCGAGGGAAACGACATTCAGAACTTTTATAATAAGCCGTTGATGAAACCTGATTTATTTGCAGAGAAAATATTACAAGCTGCAAATATTTAAGTTAAGCCCGGGGGAGCACTTTAATTTTGTTATTGTTAATAACTACCTTTTGTGTTTCTTGAGAAACAGATTCATAGGTTGATTACGATAACACTTCCTCCCTCAAGAACTTTCGGCAGTGAGTGAAATAAAACTGTTACACGGTTTGAAATCACAGAGCTTTGAAATCTTCACGAAGTCACTCACGTGACTCCGAAGTAAAATAGCAAGATTAAACGAGAACTTACCAGTTTGAAGTTTGATCTGTATTTTATGAGGAGTTACGATGAGGGATTACGTGCCCTCCGCTCCCACCCTCATTATATGGATCAAACTAATAAATCTTTACTATGTTTACTTCAAATACCTGTGTCTATCTGTGATTCCACACCGCTGCTTGGAAGTATGCCGCGCCTGCGCACTGAGCGGGTTCTTCACGTAATCCCTCATCGTAACTCCTCATAAAATACAGATCAAACTTCAAACTGGTAAGTTCTCGTTTAATCTTACTATTATTCATCATTTACTTCTAAATCTAGAGGTACGGCTATTCTTATTCGGAAAGGTATACCGTTCAAATTAAAGAATACTATATCAGATAAAGAGGGAAGGTATATCATAGTTTCGGGAGAAATTTATGCTACCCCAATAACTATGGTAAATATTTAGACTCCGAATTTTGATAACCCTCAATTTTTTGAGAAAATTATAGATATAATACTGGAGTTTACTTATCAAAATGTGATAATAGGAGGGGATTTCAACTGTATTTTAGATCCATATTTAGACAAATCAGCAAAACAAAGAAGGAGTAATATAAAATCCAAGACTAGTGAACTTCTAAATACATATATAAAAAATACTAACATAACAGATGTATGGAGATCTGCTAACCCAGCAGGAAGGGAATATTCGTTTTACTCTTCGGTCCATAAAACATATTCAAGAATTGATTATTTTTTAGTGGATAGGAAATTAATGCCATATATAATTAACCCAACATATCATATTAGTAGTATTTCTGATCACTCTCCGTTGACTTTTTCAGTAAAATTTGAGGGAATGCCGGGTAAAAAATTTTTTTGGAGGTTTAATACTCATATATTAAATGACTTACAGGGTTATCAATACTTGAAACAACAAATGAAATTATTTTTTGAGATAAATGATACACCAGGTACCTCACCTTCTTTACTATGGGAAACTTTTAAAGCATTTGTTAGAGGAATTATAATTTCATATGAAATTTTTCAAAATAAGAAGAATAAAACAGAACAAATGTGGTTAGAACAAGAAATAAGACAGTTAGAGTTAGACAATGCTAAAGATCCCACTATAGATAAACATAATAAGATAATACTACTGAAATTTAAACTTAACCGAATTCTCTCGGCAAGAGTAATAAGATTATTCCAAATTATAAAACAGGAACATTTTGAGTTTGGTGACAAACCACATAAGCTGTTGGCGCGTCAACTGAAAAAACAGGTAAAGGAAAATACTATAAATAAAATTGAATCCGATAATGGTGAATTACTAATACTACCTAAAGATATTAATAAAAGATTTGTTCAATTTTATCAAAATTTATACACATCAAAAACCAAAACAGAAGATAGTAAAATTAAAAAAAATTTAGATAACTGTAATCTACCAAAACTTGACCTTTTGGAACAAGAAGAACTAGGAGCGCAAATTACAATCGAAGAAATAGGTGAAACAATAAAATTGTTGAAAAATGGCAAGACACCGGGACCAGATGGTTTTAGTAATGAATTTTATAAAAAATTTCATGAGATAACGACCCCCTATCTATTTAATTTATATACTTACGTTTTTAAAGAAAATAAATTACCTGAAACATTAGCAGAATCAACTATTACGCTTATTCCAAAGAAAGATAAAGACCTAGAGGAACCGGGCTCATATAGAGCTATATCACTATTAAATACAGATCAGAAAATCCTAGCAAAGACTTTAGCCAGAAGACTAAGCAAATATATTAGTAAATTGATAAACCCTGATCAAACGGGGTTTATACCCAAAAGATATTCATTTAATAATTTGAGATGCCTGTTTAATATAATGTACTCACATAAAGTGGAGGAAGAAGACTTAGCAATTATTTCTTTGGACGCAGAGAAAGCATTTGATCAGGTAGAATGGCAGTATTTATACAAAGTATTACAAAAATTTAATATGGGAGAGAACTTTATTGCATGGGTGAAATTATTATACGATAAACCGATGGCAAGAATATTAACTAACAGCATGTTGTCTAAAAAATTTCAATGATCAAGGGGTAATAGGCAGGGATGTGCTTTATCACCCCTGCTATTTGCCCTTATGATAGAACCTCTGGCTGAAAGTATAAGAAGCCATCCGAATATTCAGGGTTATAATACTAGGGACTCAAATAATAAAATTTCATTGTATGCAGACGATATTCTGTTATATATAACAAATTCACAAACGAGCATACCAAATTTATTAAATTTAATAGAGGAATTCGGGTCCTTTTCTGGATATAGAATAAATTGGAACAAAAGTGAAATTATGACGTTAAAACCTCAAGAATCTACACACTTATTGAAATTCCCCTTTAAAATAGCAACAGAAAAATTTAAATATCTGGGTATTCAGATTACTAGAAAACATAAAGCTTTATTCAACGCCAATTTTATACCCTTAATAAATAAACTTAATATAACGATTAAATTTTGGAAAACATTTCCTTTATCATTAATAGGCAGAATAAATGCTATTAAAATTAGCTTTCTACCACAGTTATTATACCTATTTCAATCTATACCAGTATATGTACCAAAATATTTTTTTTCTAAATTGAATGCTAACATTACTAATTTTGTTTGGGACTATAAATCACATAGAATTAAAAAAGAACATTTATGTAAACCAAAATATGTCGGGGGACATTCACTCCCAAATTTTTTGTATTACTATTGGGCAATACATATTAAGAATATAATTTACTGGTTGGATAGTTCAACCCAACAGACAGAATGGATAAAAATGGAGAAAGAGGATTGTTATCCTTGTAATATAGGAACAAACCTCTTCTCCCCGAAAAAAATGAACAATACAATATATAAGAAAAACCCAATTATACAAGATACAATAAGAATATGGAAACAAATAAAATTATCCTTAAAACTAAGAAACCTATCATTGTTAACACCGATAGCGAATAATCCTTTATTTAAACCATCTATGATGGATAAAATATATAATCAATGGGAAAGTTTAGGAATTAAAAGGATCGGGGATATGTATGAAATGGGAGATTTACTATCATTTCAACAATTACAATTAAAATTTAAATTGAAAAACACTCATTATTTTAAATATTTTCAGATTTGCAATTTCTTGAAGACATACATACAGGGATATCAAAAAATAACTCCTGATTTACTAGAAGAAGTAATGAATATTAAAGCTGAGACACAAAAATTAATATCATATTTATATAATAGTATCTTAAATATAGATTTACCTGCGACCGAGGTAATTAGAGAAGAGTGGGAACGGGAATTATTGATAAAAATTACGAAGGCTACATGGGAAAAGTATTTGACATACATTCACAAATGTTCGATTAACGCAAGACATAATCTAATCCAATTTAAAATTTTACATAGATTATATTACTCAAAAATAAGATTAAATAAATTTTATCCAAATATATCCCCCATTTGTGATAAATGTTTAACCCAAGACGCAACTATAACACACTCTTTTGTTTCTTGTATAAAACTTCATGGATTTTGGAGTGATATTTTCGAAATATTCACAAAATTATTTAAGACAAAAATGGAACCCAATAATTAATTGATTATATTTGGGGTAATGGAAGATGGGAACAAATTGAACCCATCTCAAAAATTATTTTTAAATTATGGTTTAATAATAGCAAAAAAATTAATATTGAAATTTTGGACAAATACACCAATACCAACGCTCAAAATGTGGATTGCAAGTATGTTGGATACCGCACATTTTGAGGAAATGCGATTCCTCCTAATAGATAAATTTGACAATTCATAACGAGTTGGTCTCCATTTGTCGTCTTTTTGGAAACATATGTTGCAACACAAGTGTAAAAGCTAATCCGTGACTGGGTGAGGAATGGTCATGTTTATAAATACGATCTCCTTACTTCTCTTTTCTTTTTCTTCTCTTTTCTTCTTTTACTCTTTTTCTTCTATTTTCTATTTCTTAACTTTCTTCTTTCACTCTCGATTTTTCTTTTTCACACACTATATATCTCACATTTTTCTATTCTTCATTATCTAATTTCTTTTTCTTTTTCTTCTTTATTACAAAATTAAAAAAATAAGAAGCTGTACATAAAATGTATTATGAAAATATAATTGTATACAATTGTACTTACTTCTAATAAAAATAAATAATAATAAAAAAATTTTAAAAAAAATTAAAAAAAGAAGTCTATCACCTGCGATGGAGATAGTGAGGTCAAGAAATGGTAGGGAAGTGTCGGAAATGGTCCAGGTGTATTTTTTGTGCTGGATGGAAGTTGGTGGTGAAGCGGATGAAGTCAGTCAGTTGTGTGTGGGTGCAGGAGGTAGCACCAAAGCAATCATCAATGTAGCGGAGGTAGAGGTCGGGGATGGGGCCCTGGTACACCTCGAACAAGGTTTGTTTGATATACCCGACAAAGAGGCAGGCATAGCTGGGCCCATATGCGTGCCCATAGCTACGCCTTGTATTTGGAGGAAATGGGAGGAATCAAACGAGAAGTTATTGAGGGTAAGGACCAACTCCGCTAGGCGGAGGAGAGTATCAGTGGACGGGTATAGGTTGATTCTCCGGTTGAGGAAGACCCGGAGGGCTTTGAGACCATCCTGGTGGGGGATGGAGGTGTAGAGTGACTGGACGTCCATGATGAATGTGGGGATGGGGACCTAGAGAATGGAATGCCCGGAGAAGACGGAGAGTGTCTTAGGTGTCTTGAACATAGGTAGGGAGGGATTTAACCAGGGGGGATAGGATGGACTCAAGGTATGTGGAAATAAGTTTGGTTGGGCACGAACAGGCAGAGACAATGGGTCTACCAGGACAGTCAGGTTTGTGGATTTTGGGGAGAAGGTAAAATCGGGCCGTGCGGGGCTGGGGAACGATGAGGTTGGAGGCTCAGGGGGGGCAGGGAGCGGGAGTTGATGAAGTCAGTGATGGTGCTAGAGATAGTGGCCTGGTGCTCGTCTGTGGGGTCATGGTCCAAGGGTAAGTAGGAGGAGGTGTCCGAGAATTGGCGCGTGGCCTCAGCTTTGTTGAGATCGATGCGCCAGACTACCACGGCACCTCCCTTGTCGGCGGGTTTGATAACCCAGTCTGGGTTGTTGCGGGGTGAGTCAATGGCTGTACGTTCGGGGGGGAGAGATTGGAGTGAGACAGGGGAGTGGAGAAGTTGAGGCAGTTGATGACCCGCCGGCAGTTTTGGATAAAAAGGTCTAAAGATAGTGGAGTCAGGGGATATGGGGAGAAGGCAGGAACGGGGTACTGATTGGGGATGACCAGCCATGATCACATTGAATGGCGGGTCTGAAGCAGGCTTGAAGGGCCGAATGGCCTACTCCTGCACCTATTGTCTATTGAAGGTGTTGGGTATCTGGTATAAGGGGGGGGCTGAGGCATGTGACAAGAATTGGCTGGAGTGAATAGCCAAGGTGAAGCAAAAATTGGGTTTGTGGAAGCAGCTTTCCCTATTGATAACCAATAAAATGTTGATCATCAGATGTGAGGTGCTCTCAGGGCTGCTGCACTTGGTGCAAGTGTGACCTGTCACCCACTCCTCCACCATTCAACGTTCATCTGGGGTTGAAAGATGGAGAGGGTCTGAGGGATCATGATGGTTAATGAAGATGTGATCTCAAGAGGGATACATTGTGTGAGCAATGGAGCTGGTTAACCAACTAGGGTAGAGGAATAGTGGGGGGCAAGGGGGGAGGGGAGTCTTAGTAGAATTTACTTAAAATTAGAAAATTCAACGTTCATGCCGCAACTCAAGGAAAATTTGAGGAGCTGTTTCTCCAATTTGCCTGTGGTCTCACTCTGACAATGGTGGAGGCCCAGGACAGAAAGGTCAGTGTGGGAATGGCAAGGGGAGTTGACATGGTGAGCAACCGAGGAATCCCGTAAGCCTTGGCTCTCTCAATGTTACCTTATGTGCTCGTTACCAGCAAGCACTGGAAGGGTATTGTTGTCGGAAGTGTAGCTGGCTCATAACTCTGTTCAACATGCCACGCATGTTCAAAACTGATCTCCGGTGCTGACTGTGGGGAGTTTGCACATTCTCCTTTCATCTGGGTGTTCTGGTTTCAGTTTCCCAAAGACATGCTGTTTGTTAGGTTAATTGTCTCCTGTAACTTAACTCCCCGCTTGAAGTGCTGCTGGCGGAATGAGCACAGTGCAGAACAATGAGTTAGAGGGATAAAGTTGGAAGAATGAGATTGATGGGCTTGCTCTGAGATTTGGCTTAGACCCAATGAGTTGAATCGCCACCTTCTTTGGTGTAAAACAATGTTTTATTTTGATTGATTACACGTTTGTGATGTCTTTTTTGTGTTGAAGGTTAATATTAATGTATGTTTTTTCTGCTGCACTTACAGGGGTGAACAGTTAGAATAACCAAAAAGCACACTGAAAGAAGATGAGAGAGATTCTCAAAAGCACAGAAAGAGAAGAACCCCCCAACAGCAAAGAAAATAAATTACAGACCAGAAAAAGGAGAAAACATGAGATAAAATGCAAAGGGAAAGGGTGTGTCAGAGGTATAATGGGGCTAGCAATTAAATCTACCGGTATTTAAAACTAGTTCATATTCGCAGTTTCCTTTTCTGATAAATGTAATGTAAACGAAAAATGAAACTAAGAGAAAGAAATTAAACCAAACAGAAAGGGTGAGGAAAAGAATAACATTCATCCACAAATATAGTATGAGCTGTACCTCTTAGTTGTCTCCCCAGGAGGACACCAATATTTTAAGTGGCAAGTGAAGAGTTCAACGTACAGCAATTAACTTGTGATTTATAAATGCATTCGTTTATTTTCCTTCGGCATGCTTGAGAATGAGCCAGAATTTGTTAGTTAACATGGAAAATATTTGATATTTTAGAAATGCATTTCCCTCTAGATTAACAGGCCACCCATTCTGTGTTTCTTGCAGGGAACAAGAGGAGAGAGAGACTCTACTGGAGCTGGCCCTGGGATTCAGCATAAGCTCCCACAGACAGACAACTTGCTGGCACTCTTTGTCATGACTCACAAATGGATAATGGTCAGATGGGAAAGTCTTGTACAAGACTGTAATCTATACCGAGAGAACTGATGCAGATTAGTTTATTGTCATATACACCAGGGTGCAATGAAATCCCTTGTTCTCAAGAAACTCATAGAGTACATAGAATACACGATAATGATAGATACAACAGGTAGTACAATGACCAATACAAAACAGCAAATGGCACAAAGATTGTCCTGGAATCTGATCTAAAAAATACTAAAGTGCAATAATGGAATAACCAAAGGAGGTACAATTAAGAGGGAGAGTAAGTGACAGTACCTCCAGGAAGGGGGTGAGAAACAGGTGATTGGTTCAGGAAGTAGAGGAAACAACTGCAGATGCTGGTTTATACTGAAGATAGACACAAAATGCTGGAGGAACTGAGCAGGCCAGGCAGCATCTCTTGAGAAAAGGAATAGGTGATCATGAAGCATTGATCATAATGCAGACGCCACTGCCTTAACCCTTGCCTGAGGATTCTGTATGGTCCATACAATAAATGGAGGAACCCTCAGGTTGTATAGCGGGGTCAGGTGGGTCAAGTGTGAGCCAGGTTTCAGTGAAACAAAGAACACAGGAGTCCCTGATCTTGCTTTGAACCAGCAGTCTTGCTCTAAGCTCTTCAAGCTTGTGTTCCAGTGATATGCTGGAGAGGAGGGCACTGGGATCCCTGATATTTTAGCCACACCTGGAGCACGCACACTAACAGCTAAGCTTCTATCATTTGTTTGTACTCATAGCTGTGCCGGTAGCACCGGGTCTCATAAAGATCAGTATTTCCGAAAGGTGCCTTGATTTAGCGAAGACTGACAGGAGACTTGCAGCATTGGAACAAATGGCTTTGTCTGCACTGAAATGAATAGATAATAAGGAAAAGACGGTCGTGGAAGATTGTTTTAACTGATCCAAAATGTGCTTCACATAACATGTCAGCACTCTCCAGTTCCACCTTAAAGGATTTCTAGGACCTCGTGCCTTTGCACCAGAGAAGTCTATAATATGTGAGAGGGATAAGTAGAAAATTAGAAAAAAACAAAAGCATATTAAATAAAAACATATTTTTAAAGTGTTATTTGCATATGAGAATAGAAAACAGAAAATAGAAAAGATCTTATCTTCATATGAGATATTGCAAAGCTCTTTGTAAGCACTTAACATCTAACAGGTTAATTTCACTATTGCTAGAAAATTAATAAATAATTGTGCACAGCAAGGCCAAAATGATTGAATCATTGGGTCATTATAGCATTGGAGAAGACCCTTCAGTCCATCAAATCCAAGCAAGTGGCCTTCAGGGTTTATAGAATGGTGTGAATATGAGATATTCGTTAAAATACGAACCAATTATCAAAATGGCAAAACAACCTGTTCACAATTTAACTTGCAAGGATACTTTAAGACTATCAAAATCAATCATCGAATGATAAATGTATACTGTACCTTTGAAGACAATAAATGAGTCTGAACAGGTGTCCAGACCCAAAACATCACCTATAAGGTCATAAGGTCATGTGATAGGAGCAGAATTAGGCCATTCAGTCCATCAACTCCGGCATTCAATCATGGCGAATCTATCCATGTTCTCCAGTGATGCTGCCTGACCCGCTGAGTTACTCCAGCACTTTGTATCATTAAATGAATGTTCACAGTTAATTGCCATATCATGTATTATCAGCCCGTTAAAGGCAAATCCATGCCACTCAATGCACAGTCTGTCTTGTTGCTTAATATTCTGCTGTTTGTGTATCCAGAGAGCCATCCCTCAACATTGTAAAAAACAGATATATTTTGGGTGTCTGCCCTCTCTTCTGGGATGCTTTAAGACCATGCACATGAACTACTTCATCTAGCAAAGGTGTTTGCATATTCAGAGGTGGCTTGGCAGCTACGGTGTATTCATTGTAAATATGTAATTCTGAAAAGTTACCTTTCTACACTCAAATGTTGAAACTAAGTAGGTAATTATACCTAATAAAATGGAGCCACAGATGCTGGTTTATGCCAAAGATAGACTCAAAATCCTGGAGTAACTCAGCGGGTCAGGCAGGCATCTCTGGAGAAAATGGATAGGTGACCTAAGGAAGGGCCCCGACCTGAAACTTTACATATCCATTTTCTCCAGAGATGCTGCCTGACCTACAGAGTTACTCCAGCATTTAGGCATTTATACCCATTGAAACTGGAGTTCATTGTTTATTGGAGTAACTCAGCGGGACACGCAGCATCTCTGGAGAGAAGGAATGGGTGACGTTTTGGGTTGAGACCCTTCTTCAGACTGGTTAGGGAGGGATGAGGGAAACAAGAGGTATAGGCGATGATGTAGAGAGATAAAGAACAATGAATGAAAGATATGCAAAAAAGTAACAACGATTATGGAAACAGGAGCCCCCTAGTCCTTACCTTTCACCCCATCAGCCGTTGCATACAATACATAATCCTCTGAAATTTCCGCCACCTCCAACGGGATTTCACCACTAGCCACATTTTCCCATCTCCACCCCTTTCCACCTTCAACAGAGACCGTTCCCTCCGCAACTCCCTGGTTAACTCATCCCTTCCCACCCAAACCACACCCTCTCCCCAGGTATCTTCCCCTTCAACTGCAGAATATGCAACAGCTGTCCCCATACTTCCTCCCTCGACTCTGTCCAGGGACCCCGACAGTTCTTTCAGGTTAAGGAGAGGTTCACTTGCACCTCCAACCTCATCTACTGTATCCGTTGTTCCAGATGTGGACACAAACATCGGCGAGACCAAACGCAGACTGGGCGATCGTTTTGCTGAACACCTACCTGATCTCCTGGTTGCTAAACACTTTAATTATCCTTCCCATTCCCTTCTGGCCTAGGTCTCCTCTATTGTCAGAGTGAGGCTAAATGCAAATTGGAGGAACAGCATCTCATATTTTGCTTGGGTAGCTTTCAGCCCAGTGGTATGATATTGATTTCTCTAACTTCAGGTAGCCCCGGCATTCCCTCTCTCTCTATCCCTCCCCATCCAAGTCACACTAGCTTCCAGTTTCCCCCCTAACAGCTAACAATGGCCTGTTTCCTTTATCATCGTTACTTTTTTGCATATCTTTCATTCATTGTTCTTTGTGCCTCTACATCATCGCCTATATCTCTCATTTCCCTTATCTGAAGAATCAGTCTGAAGAAGGGTCTCGACCCGAAATATCACCCATTCCTTCTCTCCAGAGATGCTGCCTGTCCCGTTGAGTTACTCCAGTTTTTTGTGTCTATCTTGGTTTAAACCAGCATCTGCAGTTCCTTCCTACAATTTAATTGTTTATTGTCGTCTTTGCGTTTACAAAAAAAATTAAATGTAGTTTGAGATTGGAGATTCGACTGAGACGATCTCCAAGAGAATGCCTGCTTCTCCTGATGAATAAAGACAATGTCTACAACTTCAGTGTCCCTTCACAAGACACAATATGACCATCAAGAAGAGCTAGTTGATGTTGGTAATTGTTAATTGTTTGAAGGATGCTTGTTGGTCAGGATACCAGGAGAATTATTTCTTATTCCTCAAGTGGTGCCATAAGATCCATTGCCAATTGAATAGGTAGGCAGTTTAGGGTCACCATTAATATGTTTAGAGTCACCATTAATAAAGCATCACCTTCTCGGTACAATATGAGAATGCAAGTCTAAATCATGGGCCAAAATTGCATGAGTTGAAGCCTGATGTGCATAACAGGATTGTGGCCACTGGCATTGTCCAGGGTGGCTCCATCAAATACATAGGGTCAAATAATGCCTTAGCTACTGTCTCTGAATTTTGGTTGGCTTTGCACAAGAAGTGGTTTCAAAATGTGGCCTCAGTGGACACAACTTTGGGGTAACATAAAGCTACCTCATCTACCTCATATGAATGTGATCCTGCAAATATTCCATTCCAATCAATCAGAACTGTCATTGATTTGGAATAAAAATGGGACAAATATGATAGATGTCATTTTATAAAGCATGATTTCAATGTTGTAATATATAATAAAATAAAATTGATATTATTCTTAGAAACAAAGAATTGCAGATGCAGATACACAAAAAAGGCACAAAGTGCTGGAGAACATGGATAGGTGACTTTTCTTCAGACTGAAGAAGAGTCCTGACCCAAAATGTCACCTATCCATATTCTCCAAGGATGCTGCCTGACCCACTGAGTTACTCCTGCATTTTGTGCCCTTTTATATATATTATTCTTGATTAGTTTGCTACCTTGTAAGACTCTGCTAATTTCATGCTGCAGTGAAAAATAAATAGATGATTAGAAAAACAATCAAACAACAATCTTCCTCCAAAATATATATTAATTCACTGATCTTCACTGAATTAAAATTACATGGGTGCTGGAGATTTCTATGGCTATTGAGAAACGTAATGCATAAAGTGAAATTTCTTTAAACATGAAAGAAAACCCAATAAATGAAAAAAGAGAGTAGAAACAAAGAAATGCTGATGCTGGTTTGTACCAAAGATGGGCACAGTGCTGGGGTAACTCAGCTGGTCAGGAGAAAAAGGATAGGTGACATTATAATATTTGTATGTCTCCCCTATATATCTTCCCTCTCCTGCCCTCTCCCCTTGCCTCCATCCTCTACCCTAGCCATTTAACCAGCTCCACAGTTCACCACATTGTATCCCACTTGAGATCACACCTTCCCTTGCCAACAACTGGCCTAGGAGGGCACCACCATGCCTGAGTTCATTTGTTGCTGGCCTGATTTGTCCTGGTCTTTTCTCACCTCCAGCTCTTTCTCCACCACACCGCCCTCCATATTTTCAGTCTAAAGAGGGTACCCAAAACGTCACCGATCCTTTTCTCCAGAGATGCTGCCTGACCCCCAATACTTTGTGTCTATCTTTAAATTTTTTTTTTAAATGATTTGCATTTATGTTTAAGAAAGAACTGCAGATGCTGGAAAAATTGAAGGTAGACAAAAATGCTGGAGAAAATCAGCGGGTGAGGCAGCATCTATGGAGCGAAGGAATAGGCGACATTTCGGGTCGGGACCCTTCTTCAGACTGATGTCGGGGGGGGGGGGGGGCGAGAAAAAGAAAGGAAGAGGCGGAGACAGTGGGCTGTGGGAGAGCTGGGAAGGGGAGGGGAAGGAGGAAGAAAGCAGGGACTACCTGAAATTTGAGGTCAATGTTCGTACCGATGGGGTGTAAACTCCCCAAGCGAAATATGAGGAGCTGCTCCTCCAATTTGCGGTGGGACTCACTCTGGCCATGGAGGAGGCCCAGGACAGAAAGGTAGGATTTGGAATGGGAGGGGGAGTTGAAGTGCTGAGCCACCGGGAGATCATTGTTGGTTATTGCGAACTGAGCGGAGGTGTTGGGCGAAGCGATTGCCAAGCCTGCGCTTGGTCTCGCTCATGTAGAGTAGTTGACACCTGGAACAGCGGATGCAGTAGATGAGGTTAGAGGAGGTGCAGGTGAACCTCTGCCTCACCTGGAAAGACTGCTTGGGTCCTTGGATGGAGTCGAGGGGAGAGGTAAAGTGACAAGTGTAGCATTTCCTGCGGTCGCAAGGGAAAGTACCAGGGGAGGGGATGGTTTGGGTGGGAAGGGATGAATTGACCAGGGAGTTACGGAGGGAACGGTCTCTGCGGAAAGCAGAAAGGGGAGGAGATGAGAAGATGTGGCCAGTGGTGGGTTCCCGTTGGAGGTGGCGAAAATGTCGGAAGATTACGTGTTGTATGCGAGGGCTGGTAGGGTGGAAGGTGAGGTCAAGGGGGACTCTGTCCTTGTTACGAGGGGGGATGGGGAGTGAGAGCGGAGCTACGCGATATAGAGGAGACCCTGGTGAGAGCCTCATCTATAGCAATACGTTTATGTACTGCTTTTCATAACACCAAGATTCTCCAATGCACTTTGGTGCTCATGACCACTGTTGTAACGTTGGGAGTTTACAAAGCACAACATACAAATAGGCGCCTCACTTGCTCGCAGGCAGATAATGGTGTTGTGCTGAGTTTTGCCAATTCTTTTCTGATTGGAACCACAATTGATCAGTAAATTAAAGGACCGCAAACCCCAGGCTTCCCACATGTTCTGTGAAAACCGGTCTGGTTCCTATCCACAGATTTAGAAAGTAAAATTGGGTCGGGTTCACTCCATCATCGACTCCATATGATGTATATGTGTGGGTGGGAGATTGGATACATTTTGTGTAGCATGGTTTCCTGTCTAGCACTTATAGAATGCTGATAGATTCATGAAATTAATGGAACAATTGACAAAAAATCTTCCACTACCGATTTTTGTGTCAGGGTTTGAATACAAATAGCCCAAATCAAAAACATACTGGTAATGTACACACATTATGTAATGTGTCCTATGTGCACTAATGTGTACATTATGTAATGTATACTATTACATACTATGTAATGTACACACTTTAATCAATATCAAAGTTTCCTGGTATTGCTTAACGAGTCTCGAGTAATCAATGGTTAATCCATCAATATGCTTTTTGCCATGTATTAGGTTTAGGTTTATTATTGTCACGTGTACAAAGCAGTGAAAAGCATCAGCAATACAGAGAAACTACTTCTTCTTCCATCGTGTCCGGCCATCTTCTATATCATGGCCTTTCCAGTGGTTGGCGCAGGCGAGGGCTGCGGCATTTGGTTCGGCCAGGTATCTTCTGTACATTGTGGAGCTTGGCTACATCTCATGATGTGTTCCATGGTTTGGGATTTGCCACACGCACATGCATCGGAAGTTGTATTTTCCATTTCTTCATGGACACCTTGCAGCGTCCTTCGCCGACCCGCAGGCGGTTTCCAGTGTTTTCCAAACAGCCCAAGGTTGATCGTGGCCAGTAGCGAGGCATTCACTGGGGTGATGCCTCTCTCCATCCATTGGGTTGTCTGGCTGCCAAAGCTGCTCCACTGGTTCTGCCATTCAGTAATCCAGGCATCAGTTGGGGTGGTCTCCAGTACTTCAGTGGTGTCCAGGAAGCTGCTCCTGGAGCTGAGCCGTTTCTGGGCAGCAGAGTGCTCATGGAGTGAGTGCCGGTTGTCATTGGCCTGCTTTGTGCGCTCGGCTTTTGTGATGACTGCTCTGCGGATGTCAGGGAGGCGATGCCAGAGAGGGCATAAAGGCAGTGTACGGGGGTTGTTTTGATGCACCCAGTCACTATCCCGCAGGTCTCGTTGAGGATAGGGTTCTATTTACGTGCATGGCATGATCTGCTCCATGCTGGGCCGGCATATTCAGCGGTGGAGAAGCACAAGGCTAGTGCCGATGTACGTAGTTTACTTGGTGAACCCTCCCACTTTGAGTGTGTTAGTTGTAATAGAAGGCTGTTCCTGGTGGAGACCTTGGCTCTTGTCTTTTGGGTGTGTGCCTTGTAACTGAGGGTACGACCTAAAGTTACTCCCAGATAATTTCGTTCAGACCGAAAGGTCTGAATGACAATAAAGGAATCTATCTATCTATCTATCTATCTATCTATCTATATCTATCTATCTATCTATCTATCTATCTATCTATCTATCTATCTATCTATCGATCTATCTATCTATCTATCTATCTATCTATCTATCTATCTATCTATCTATCTATCGATCTATCTATCTATCTATCTATCTATCTATCTATCTATCTATCTATCTATCTATCTATCGATAGACTGGGTGCTGGTGGTTTTCAAGCTTTATACCGTCCCAGGTTACGTCGAGCTACTGTTTAGCCTCTCTGTTTTTAAGATGGAAGCTGCAGATTTGGTTTTCCCAGGGTTTGGGCGCAGGTGGTTTTCCAGATAGTACGCTGACATATCTGAGAGGCCTTCATTCCAAGGTTGAATCAATTTCTGGGGAAGTTATGCTGCTGCATTGCCATGGCTAGGTCATCTGCATAGATAAACCTGCTGCATCCTTCCCGGTAGGGTCGTTGGTGTAGACATTGAAGAGGAGAGGGGCCAAGACGCTGCCCTGCGGCAGCCCATTGGTCTGGTGGAACCATCTGCTTTTCCTATTGGTTGAATGTGACGTAGAACATCTGGTTGCTCAGAAGACATCTTATAATGTTACATAGTTTGGCATCAGCTGTCATGTCGAAGAGTTTTTTGATCAGCAGCCTGTGTTGGACGGTATCATAAGCTGCTGACAGATCGACAAAAGGCTTCTTCTGATAGCCATCTTCGATGCATTGGGTGAGGTTTTAGCAGTTGGCCTGTGCATGATTTTCCAGATCTGAATCCAGCTTGATCTTTGATTAGCTTAGCGTCTATCTGGGGGGAGAGTCGGCTAAGAGTAGTCTCTCGAGCAGCTTGTAGCTGATACATAGTAGGGAGATCGGCCGGTAGCTTTTGGAGAGGTTGGGATCTTTTCCAGGTTTTAGTAGAGCAATGATAATAGCTTTCCTCCAGATAGTTGGAATGCACTGTGTCATGGAGGCATGTGTTGTACATGTTCATAAGCCATTGTTTTGCGACTGGGCCTAGGTGAGTAATCATTTTGGTCAGTAAGTCGTTGGGACCCGCAGCTTTTCCCAGCTTCATGGTGCTAAGTCCCCGCTTCAAACTCCTCCAAGGTAAGGGCTTGGTTAGTATGGGCATGTTCTGCTGATTGCCCGGAATGATTGTGGAATATGTTTTCCTTTAGCCCTGCCCTTTCTGCTCGTCTCCCTTGGCCACCAGTTGGGCTCCCGACCTGTTTGGTGTTACGTCGGATAAAGTAGGTGGTGTGATCTTATCACCGTTTAGTTTCCGAATGGTGGACCAGGCTTTTTTGCTGTTCTGGGTCATGTTGATGTTTTCTATTAGATCCTGCCAGGCCTTCTGCCTCTCCTTCCCCAGGGATTCCATGAGTGCATCACCGAGCTCGCTAGTGGTGTCCCGACCAACGGGTCATTTCCAAACTTCTGTTTCGTAGCAGCTACTGTAGGAGCTGTACTGTAGGACATCACCCCATACTGATATAGATTTAAGATTTTTAGAAGCAGCATTAAGAAAAGCAAAATTTGTGTGGCAAATATTTGTGGGTGATCAGGAATCTGAAACTCGTAAGAATTCTACAGTTGTCTCTTACAATAAAATTGCAGTCTTAATGAGAATAATCTGTTCAATAACAGATACAAATGGTTTTATAATTTGTAGCACCAACGTTTTTACAGGCTGAGAAGAGGATTGAGTTTGATCTTTGCCATGACAGTCAAGGGCCTGTCCCACTTAAGCGACTTTTTAGTCGAGTGCAGGAGACTTTGCGCTCGCCTCATGATCGCCACTTGGTCGCCACATGTTCGCTGGTGGTCTCTGGTGAGTCTCCTTCTTGGTCGCGAGAAGTTCCCACATTCTGGGAACTAGTTGCGGCCTCAGTATGGTCGCCATGGAGAAAATCAATACTTTTGTAGTCGTAGGTGCAGTGGTAGTGGGGTCGCCATGTCGTTGTAGGTAGTCGTGGTAGCCATAGGTAGTTTTAGTTAATCTCCTTTGCTGACCGGGCATTTTCATTGGCTCATTGGGGGAAAAAAGACATAAGCACGAGTTTTCAGAACCAAGGAAAACCGACCAGTAATGCTAAATGCCCGTCAAACTTCACAGCTGTGTAGCTCTGGCTTTTTAAAAATTGTCTGGCTTCTTAAAAGTGTCTTCACTCCTTCTCCCCCCTTCTCCCCCCCCCCTTCTCCCCACTTCTCCCCCTACCCCCCTCCCTGCTCTTTTAAGGACTTATTGTACACTGTGCTAGCCGTCTTTAACCTTCCTCTTCATCGCGGTGTGTGGTCTGCATCACCTTGGCTTTGTGAATTTCAGACAGCGCTCCCCTGCTTTCCCTGGCCTCCGCCTTTGCGATGTGTTTGTGTGTGTGTGTGTGTTCCGCTCTGACGGTCGCCGTTCCAGTAGGCGGTTTTTCAGGTGAGTGCCGCGAGCTTGAAGGTCGCAGGCAGTCCACTGAAAAGTCGCCGAAGTGGGACAGGCCCTTCACTATTATTTATTTTAGAATCAGGCAGCTCCGTTAAAAGTAGTCTTAATGGTCGCAATAAGTTTGTACCCACACCTTACATTGGCTATTGTGCAGTTTGCGTGTGAATTAATGTTACAGATAGTATTAGCACCTGAAGTTCTCACGAATAGGACGATGGTAAAAAGAAGAGACTAAAGCCAGCACCTGATACCATTTAACCATGGAGAGTTATTGCTAACCTGGCCTCCTGGGTGGGCTATAGACTGACTGCTTGCTACCATAGGGAAAAAAACGTACACGCCAATAGACAGCAACGGATTTGAACAAAAATTAGTTGCAGCTTCACACCAGCTGACATCCTCCTGAAAAGCAGCACGACGGCAGGCTCACAGACTGTTCTGTTCTGTTAAAAAGGAATAAAAGGAGAGGCTTTCTTAAAATTATGAAATTTTAATTTCTGAAATAATATTACCAATGCCTGTAACATTACACTTGGCCAGACAATGAATAAAAAGTAAAATTGGTAAAATTGGCTGCATAAAAAGTAAAATTGGCAAAATGACAAGGTCAGGAACGTTTCTGCAGAGGAAGAACAAAAATCGTGGGGTTTTTTACCTGCTGTAATTGTTTTCAGATTAAATGGGTTATGCCCACACTGACAAAGATGAATCTCTCTAAGAAATAAAGTGAAAAACACTGCATATGATGGAAATGTGAAACAAATAAATAAAACATGCTTAAACATGCAGCGTTATCAATCAGCAACTGTGGTGTAAACAAAACCGATGATGCTTTGGGTGTAGTAATGGTCCATGATTGTTTAATCTTTACACACATGTTGATTAACCCCACTGTCTATTTCCAGCACTTCCAGCTTCCCTTGTTCCTTCACTTTGAAGCAACTGTATACACAGCTTGAGCAATTTAAGATAGAGCCAAGATTTTCTCTTTGAGTTCGAATTTTCAGTTCAACTAAAACTATCATTTGTGCTTTCACATAGAGTCTGAGCTACACAGAACAAAGCAGGCCCTTTGGGCCAACTCATCCATGACTGCCCCAAATTGCCACACTGAGGTATGGTCACTTACCTGCACCTGCCACGTATACCTGCAAACCTTTGATATCCCTGTACCTATCCAAGTGTCTTTTAATTGTACCCACCTCTCTGCTTCATCTGGCAGCTCGTTCTATAAAAGTACCATCCTCTGTGAGAAAACGTTGCCCCTCACGTTGCTTTTAAATCCTTCCCCTCTTACCTTAAACCCATGCCTCTCTAACTTTAGTTACCTTCCCTGGGGAAAAATACTATGCTAAAAAATAATATGTCATGAATACTTTTGTAAATCTCTACAAGATCACCCCTCAGCCTCCTACACTTTGTGAAAAGAAGTGCTAGTATATCCAGCCTCTCCTTATGATTCAAACCCTCGAGTCCTTGCAACATCCTCGTAAATTTCCAATTTAAATTACACCATCAACAATGAGGGGCCTGAGTGCAAGGCAAAAATCAGGACCCTTGAGTCATAGTGTCAGAACAACGACCCAGGCCTTAACACCAACAAGATGACAGATCAGAGACATGTGGTCAGGGGAGGCAGAGCCTCACCTGTCATACTCCCAATGAAAATAGCTGTTAAGAAAAGTAAAGAAAAATAATAATAAAATAAAATAAATATAAAGATTTTTCCACTGATCTGTTATAAATGTCATTTCTATATGCATCTATTCATTTTTTATAGTAAAAATTGTAAAATTTTCACAGCTCCGCTGCAAATACACGGAGAGATGAGGTGAGGGAGCGGCGAGCTGTGCCTCCCCTCTGATTGCACAACCCCTAAGAAACTGGATGGAACGCGGGCAATAAGTGTGTGCCTGTTACTATCTCTCTGTATGTCACCAATGTAATGTGTGTTAACCCCTTCATTACATGTCCTTACCTTCCATAGTCCAGGTAACGTATTTCACATATAAAGATATTAAATTTGTGCTAGCTGGTCTCACATAAAACTGCAATGAAAAAGCTCCAGGGGAGGCAGCGATCACATCTGCCTCACAAGGGGGTGTGTCTTGAGCCCAGTGGAGGGAGAGCGAGTGTCAATTACGTAGGCTCAGCTCATGTAATTGACGCTACCTCCCTCTCCCTCCACGTTAGCGAGCTTCAGCAGCGGCGGCGCAGACCAAAGATCATGGAGCTGAGCAAGTACGTCAATTGGGAAGGTAGACTTTGTCAGTACTAGAAAGTTATTAGATTTTTTAAAAATGGATCTATACTTATCACAATAATAAAGTCATCAATTTATGTACTTCTGTACATTTTTGTTTAGTTCATGTAAGGCAGGAGTCTCCAAAATATGGCCCGCGGGACACATCAGGCCCACCACCTGATTTTTCAAGCTCAGATTCGAGTCGGGGAGCGTGGCGGCTCGGGGCTGCTCTTAGTGTTGTTACCGGTTAGATCCTGCGAATTGTCAGAGCCGAGACATCACTGGGCCGCAGTGAAGAAGGGTGCAATGGTGCGGTGGGGGGTTTGGCGGCGGTCAGAATGGGAAGGCTGCGGGTTATAACATGCCATCGTTCCTCTCTCCCCATTCTCTCTCTCTCTCCGCATTCTCTCTCTCTCTCCCCATTCTCGCTCTCTCTCCCCATTCTCTCTCTCTCTCCCCATTCTCTCTCTCTCTCCCCATTCTCTCTCTCTCTCTCCCCATTCTCTCTCTCTCTCCCCATTCTCTCTCTCTCTCCCCATTCTCTCTCTCTCTCTCCCCATTCTCTCTCCCTCTCCCCATTCTCTCTCTCTCTCCCCATTCTCTCTCTCTCTCCCCATTCTCTCTCTCTCTCCCCATTCTCTCTCTCTCTCCCCATTCTCTCTCTCTCTCTCTCCCTTCTTTCTCTCCCCATTCTCTCTCTCTCTCTCTCTCTCTCTCTCTCTCTCTCTCTCTCTCTCTCTCTCTCTCTCTCTCTCTCTCTCTCTCTCTCTCTCTCTCTCTCTCTCTCTCTCTCTCTCTCTCTCTCTCTCTCTCCCCATTTTCTCTCTCTCCTTTCTCTCTCTCTCCTTTCTCTCTCGCTCCCTTCTCTCTCCCTTCTCTCTCCCCTCCCTTCTCTCTCCCCTCCCTTCTCTCTCTCTCCCCCTCCCTTCTCCCTCTCTCTCTCCCTCCCTTCTGTCTCTCTCTCCCTCCCTTCTCTCTCTCCCTCCCTTCTCTCTCGCTCTCCCTTCTCTCTCTCTCTTCCTCCCTTCTCTTTTCTATCCCTCCCTCCCAGCCACGGCTCCGCCTCTCTCTCTCCTCGGGGAGACGCGGTGATCAATACAGGGAGGGCCGGGCCACTGATACTAGCCAGTGCCTCCCCAGCCATTGACCTCACCGCACGTCACTGTGACAGATTTGGGTTGTTAAACTAAGGAAGTGAGGGGATTAACACAAACTGTCCTTATCAATGGAGCAGCTGTAAAGTTGGCTTGTAGCTTCAGGTTTCTAAGCATCCACACCAGCAACCTAACGTGGTCCTATCACACTGATGTGGTGATCGAGAAAACTTACTAAGCATGCCGCCTGCATTGTCAGCTGCATGGTTAATGTAAAAAAACAAACAAGAATGGACCCAGCACCGACACCTGTGCCACACCACTTGTTACAGGCCTCTAGTCTGGAAAACACCCTCTACCAGTGACGTGCGGTGAGGTCAATGGCTGTGGAGGCACTGGCTAGTATCAGTGGCCCGGCCCTCCCTGTATTGATCACCGCGGGGAGAGAAAGGGGTGGAGCCGGGACTTTGTGAGTGAAGCACGGCAACTGGAGAGGCGGGAGCGTTGCCCCGGGACTGTGAGGGAACGACCCACCTCCCCCTCTCCCACTTCTCCATTCCCCCTCACACCCCCCTCCCCGTCTACCCCTTGCTTCCCCCTCCACCCCTCTACTCTCTCTCCACCCCTCTCTCCACCCTCCACCTGGGGTAGATCTACCCAAGCCAAGAGCACATTACTCCAGCGCTGGCGCCAATTGGGAGCTCTCAGTGGCCCAGAGCCTCCCAATCGGCCAGTACAAATCAACGAATCAACCTACCAGTCAGCGCCGCCCGCGGCTGGTAAGTCAGCGTCATCAGTGGTGGAATCCAGTGCTACGCCGCCGCTGCTGAAGCTAGCTAACATGGAGGGAGAGTGAGGTAGCGTCCATTACGTGGGCTGAGCCTACGTAATTGACGCTCGCTCTCCCTCCACTGGGCTCAAGGCATGCCCCCTCAGTGAGGCAGATGTGACCGCTGCCTCCCCTGTTGCTTTTTCATTGCAGTTTTATGACGAGACTAGTGAGCATAAATTTAATATATTTATACGTGAAATAAGCTACCTGGACTATGGAAGGCGAGGACATGTAATGAAGGGGTTTACAAACATTACATTGGTGACATACAGAGAGATATTGCCCGCGTTCCATCCAGTTTCTGAGGGGTTGCGCAATCAGAGGAGAGGCTCATCTCGTCACTGCCTCACCTCTCATCTCTCCCTGTATTTGCAGTGGAGCTGCGCAAATTTGCTGATTTTTACTATAAAAAACGATTAGATTCATATAGAAATAACATTTATAACACAGATCAGCGGAAAAATCTTTATATTTATTTTATTTTATTATTATTTTTCTTTACTTTTCTTAACAGCTATTTTCATTGGGAGTATGACAGAGTGTGTGTGGAAGATAAGACCACCCACCCGCTCACCGGCCCCATTCTTTCCCTGTGTCCGCCACCGCCGCCATCTTGAATCGGTCAAAATAAAGGACTCAAAAAAGAGATTGAGTAGCCAAGTGTGCAGAATATTGTAGTGATATCAAGAGGACAATGTCGGTTGCAATAGAGACAAATGTATTGATTCATTTGACCCAGTGAATCTCAATGCTTTGGTCTGTCATAAACCAAAATTGATGGGGTTGAAATTAATTTGTATGGCAAACATCTTTATCGACAAAATCAAATACAATTCAGTACTTTCTCCAAACTTTGCCAGTAATGAAGAATTCATTCACACAATTGCACAGGAAAACAGAAGCAAAAGTAGGCCATTCAGCCCCGTGAGTCTACTACTCAATATGATCCAAGCTAACCATCTGTTTCAATATCATAATTCTACTCTCTCCACTGAACCTCTTTGAAAATGAATGGTGAAGAAATTAGATCAATATTCTTTGGAGTTTATAAGAATGAGGGAAAATGTTACTGAAATGTCAAGATCCTAAAGGGACTTTATAGGCAGATGTTGAGATATTTTGACGTGGAAGAATCTCAAATGAGGATACATACACGACAAGAGAAGGGGATCATTTAAAACTACTTCTTTCAGTTGATGAATTTCTGGAATTCCTTGCCTCAGGGGGTTGTAGAGGCTAGATCAATATAGTATTTAAAGTGCAACTAGAAATTTGTTTAAGACTGGGGAAGTTTTGTGCTGTGGGGAACTAGTTTAGAAGAGGAGGCAGGGCCTGGGCAGACCAGCCATGAGTTTATTGAATGGCAGAGCAGGTTTGAGGGGCCAGGTGACCTACTCCTGCTCCTTTTGTTCTTATCTTCTTGTGTTTATCTTTATTTGTATTTTTCTTTTTCATCATCCATCGCAGCTAACATCACTGGGGTCAAATGGAATGCAACGTGGAACAGATTTCTGCTAATCATTCGGGTAAAATCTTCCTTTTGCTTTGTGGGGGCCTGCAATGCATTGGCATTTGCTGTGGGCAGGCATCCAGCTCTTCCAGCATGATCTTCAGGTCAACAATGATAAACCAGGTTGGCACTGCCCTGTCCATCTCATCACTTTTACAAATATAAACATCAAAATTACAATGAGCACCACCATTTAAAGTAATGACATCAAATTATGCAGCATTGTTTATTGCAGTGCATACAACTCAAATAAGTACTTGCAGTAAATTTGCACAGAAAATATTGTGAATAGTACTCCCAAGTCATAGAATCATTGAGTCATATAGCATGGAAACAGGCCCTTCAGCCCATCTCATCCACATTGGCCAAGATATCCCAACAAGATATCCTATGTCTCTATGTTTGACCCATATCCCTTTAAGGCTTTCCTATCCATGTACCTGTCCAAGTATTTTTTAAATGCTATTATAGTACCTACCTCAACTATCACCGCTGGCTGCTCATTTCATATACCCACCCTCCCTCTCTGTGAAAAAAATGTTCCTTAGGCTCCTATTAAATCTTGCCCCCACTCACCTTAAACCTATTTCCTCATGTTTTTGATTCCCCTACCCTGAATAAATGGCTCAGTATATTCACCCTCTCTATTCCCCTTTTGATTTTATACACTTTTGTAAGATCATTCCTGAGCCAATGTACAAAGTCCTAGCCTGCCCGACCTCTCCATTGGAAAACCACAGGGAACACACAAGGAACACAGAGTCTACACAGGGGGCACAAATTAAAATCAACCTCAAACAGTGCATGGACCAAATTGATACAAGAATCTCCCACTCCACCATTTTAGTGCACATTTTTACTTGTGGATGAATTTCTACCCTTAGGACTTTACACAGACTTAAGCAACAGGACTATTAGGGTATGTAAGTATTCAGACAGAGTATTTGAGAGAGGTGATAAATAACTTCCGAACAATGAGTCTCACATTTGGAAAGTAGGAATGATAAGATCAGTGAGAATAAATGGGAGAAAGGTTATTTGCTGGGACCTGGTTAAGGAATAGATAAAGGTTAAATTGTATGATCACACTGCTTTGGGCAAGGAATTGGGGTGTGGAGAACTCTGGGTCAGGTGATCAAGCCACCGTGTCACCTCGCAGGCACAATTCACTAACTTTTAGATCAATAAGGGTCACATTTGGTTTGAAGGATGTTGACTGTTCATTGTACTTTGAAACCAGAAATGGAGCAGCTCATCCAAAAGGCATTTCAAACTAATCTCTATTGTTAATCTCTATGTTTTGAAATTTGCAAAAAAGTTCATTTGCCAAAGGGCTTTCTTAACTGGGATATATCCAATATTTGCAAGATCATTCCTGAGCCAATGTACAAAGTCCTAGCCTGCCCAAACTCTCCATTGGTTACTCAGTCTGTTTAACAGACAGTGTTAGCCGTTCATTGCATTCCAAATGGCAGGTTTCACTTTCCACTCTTACTCATATGCACAGGACTGAACATGTATGCACATGCATCAACACATTTGCATATCCACATGAGTATAATATATTAATCTTGGAAACTCTACTGTGATTGTCAAAAAGAAAAACCTGTTCCAACAAAATCTGAAGGACAAGCTAAATCATGCAGTACATAGTATATGGAAAATTAATATTATCCATCCTTCTCAAGAACAAGATACAGTATTTATTGGCTTCATCTGTATGCCAAAAATATATTGTAGTATACTCTAACATTTGACTTCCTCAAATTCATCCCTCTTCAAATTTTTCATTAGGTTGGTACGTCTTTTACAAAAACTGTCTGCATTATGACAGTAAGCAGCACACTCTCAAAATAATGCAAGATTGCTCACTATTCTTTTGAAAAAAAAACCTGCTACGTGGAAAAATTATTACTTATTTTTCCTCGAATAAATCTGCATTAACATCAGACTCAGTGCAATATTTGCAATGCAGCATGGATGAAGTGTCATCATACTTATAAATAAACACATTCATGTCCCATTTGTTGTAGTCAAGAGCTTTTGCAAACATCTGTGGATGTGTCAAAATAATGATAATCCTGTTACTTTTTATAACATAGACCAGCTATTGCTGTGGTACTTCACCTGGTTTGATTGGAATGAGATTGCATTGAAACTGCAGTTCTGGTTTATTTGGATATCATAATAAAACCAAGAAAGCTGTGTGAAAAGTGGGCAGCTAGTAAATATATAAACTTACATTCATTCACTGCAACAACAATAAAAAAAAAAGCAATTCAGGCACTGTTTACCATTTTCACAGACCACATCCAAACACTTCCTTTATACGGGTAGAAACAGCTGAAGAATGCAAGCAATACGCAGAGCAATAGGTTACAGCACATACACCATGAAACTGACAGATTCATTGCTTATGTCATAATGTTAGGCACTGAGTGGAATTTAGATACAATCGACTACTAAAAGCCCAGCATGTTGAGGATGAGGAGCACATGTTCATATTGGTTACTGATGGTAGCATGCCACCTAACTTTTAATAAACTGTGAGGGAGCAATGATTACAAATGAGACTCAAAGATCAGGAAGGAGAAAGAACTCAGTTAGTATTTACACAAATTGGCACCCACGATTTTTTTTTTTAAGTCACCATATTTCAAAATAATTAATTGAATGTGAAGTTATTTTTGGTCTTGCAGAGAAATGTAATAAGGAGATGTATACATTTTATTTCATTTTTTTAGCATGGAAAGGTTAACTAAAATGATGTTGAGGACATCATACATTTTTGCTATCCTTCCATGATCCTTTATCCTTTACATTATCAGTAACTGGGTGCCAGTTAGTTTAACACTGGTGCAGAAACAATAATCAGGGGTAGAATTCATGGATAAATATGGATTGATTAGAGATGGTTAATATATTAGAGGCGTTAATGATTTGGAAAAGTTCCAGAGGTCTGGGCTCGAAGTCGGTTGTATTTAAGATAAGAAATTTAACCCTTGAAAGGCTAATAAAATATCTTTATACGCGGATGATATATTACTGTACATTACAAAACCTCAAATCACTATACCAAATATATTAAACTTAATTGAAGACTTTGGATCTTTTTCTGGATACAGAATAAACTGGAATAAAAGTGAAATTATGTCAATAAAACCAAAAGACTCAACACATCTTTTAAAATTCCCTTTTAAAATAGCTACAGAAAAATTTAAATACCTGGGAATCGAAATTACCAGAACATATCAAGGTATGTTTAAAGCAAATTTTGAGCCTTTACTTAATAAATTAAATACATTAATTAAATTTTGGAAAACGCTCCCGATGTCTTTAATAGGCCGAATAAATGCAATAAAAATGATCTTTCTTCCACAAATTTTATACCTATTTCAATCGATTCCTATATACTTACCAAAGAAGTTTAAAAAAAAACTGGACTCAGACATTACTAATTTTATATGGGACTATAAATCACATAGAATACAAAGAACACACCTGAACAAACCCAAAGTACTAGGGGGCTTAGCACTCCCTAATTTCATGTATTATTATTGGTCAGTAAATATTAAAAAATATGATTCAACTGATGGATAATTTTGCTCAGCAAGTGGATTGGATTGTAATGGAGAGAGAGGACTGCTCCTCTAGAAACATTGGAGCGATCCTCCTCTCACCAACGAAACTGAATAACATAAACTATAATAAGAACCCAATCATACATAGTACAATCAGAATTTGGAAACAAATAAAACAAAATTTAAAATTAAGAAATTTTTCTCTTTTATCTCCCATAGTTAATAACCCTTCGTTTAATCCCTCTACTACAGATAAAGCCTTCATACAATGGGATAGACTAGGAATTTAAACGTTCGGTGACCTGTATGAAACTGGAAAATTACTATCATTTCAGCAATTACAAATAAAATATAAACTTGGAAATAATCAATATTTTAAATATTTTCAAATATGTGACTATTTGAAAAAATATATAAAAGATCATTATAATAGCCCAGTAGATGTTTTGGATGATGCAATGCAGATACATAGAAATACATAGATACATAGAAAATAGGTGCAGGAGTAGGCCAATCGGCTCTTCGAGCCTGCACCGCCATTCAATATGATCATGGCTGATCATCCAACTCAGTATCCCGTACCTGCCTTCTCTCCATACCCCCTGATCCCTTTAGCCACAAGGGCCACATCTAACTCCCTCTTAAATATAGCCAATGAACTGGCCTCAACTACCCTATGTGGCAGAGAGTTCCAGAGATTCACCACTCTCTGTGTGAAAAAGTTTTTCCTCATCTCGGTCTTAAAGGATTTCCTCCTTATCCTTAAGCTGTGATCCCTTGTCCTGGACTTCCCCAACATCGGGAACAATCTTCCTGCATCTAGCCTGTCCAACCCCATAAGAATTTTGTACGTTTCTATAAGATCCCCTCTCAATCTCCTAAATTCTAGCGAGTATAAGCCAAGTCTATCCACTCTTTCTTCATATGAAAGTCCTGACATCCCAGGAATCAGTCTGGTGAACCTTCTTTGCACTCCCTCCATGGCTATAATGTCTTTCCTCAGATTTGGAGACCAAAACTGTACGCAATACTCCAGGTGTGGTCTCACCAAGACCCTGTACAACTGCAGTAGAACCTCCCTGCTCCTATACTCAAATCCTCTTGCTATGAAGGCCAACATACCATTTGCTTTCTTCACTGCCTGCTGCACCTGCATGCCTACTTTCAATGACTGGTGTACCATGACACCCAGGTCTCGCTGCATCTCCCCATTTCCAAATCGGCCACCATTTAGATAATAGTCTGCCTTCCCGTTTTTGCCACCAAAGTGGATAACCTCACATTTATCCACATTATACTGCATCTGCCAAACATTTGCCCACTCACCCAGCCTATCCAAGTCACCTTGCAGTCTCCTAGCATCCTCCTCACAGCTAACACTGCCCCCCAGCTTAGTGTCATCCGCAAACTTGGAGATGTTGCTTTCAATTCCCTCGTCCAGATCATTAATATAAATTGTAAATAGCTGGGGTCCCAGCACTGAGCCTTGCGGTACCCCACTAGTCACTGCCTGCCATTGTGAAAAAGACCCGTTTACTCCTACTCTTTGCTTCCTGTTTGCCAGCCAGTTCTCTATCCACATCAATACTGAACCCCCAATACCGTGTGATTTAAGTTTGTATCCTAATCTCTTATGTGGTACCTTGTCGAAAGCCTTCTGAAAGTCCAGATACAACACATCCACTGGTTCTCCCCTATCCACTCTACTAGTTACATCATCGAAAAATTCTATAAGATTCGTCAGACACGATTTACCTTTCGTAAATCCATGCTGACTTTGTCCAATGATTTCACCACTTTCCAAATGTGCTGCTATCCCATCTTTAATAACTGACTCTAGCAGTTTCCCCACTACCGATGTTAGACTAACTGGTCTGTAATTCCCCGTTTTCTCTCTCCCTCCCTTCTTAAAAAGTGGGGTTACGTTTGCTACCCTCCAATCCTCAGGAACTACTCCAGAATCTAAAGAGTTTTGAAAAATTATCACTAATGCATCCACTATTTCTGGAGCTACTTCCTTAAGTACTCTGGGATGCAGCCTATCTGGTCCTGGTGATTTATCGGCCTTTAATCCATTCAATTTACCCAACACCACTTCCCGACTAACCTGGATTTCACTCAGTTCCTCCATCTCCTTTGACCCGCGGCCCCCTGCTATTTCCGGCAGATTATTTATGTCTTCCTTAGTGAAGACGGAACCAAAGTAGTTATTCAATTGGTCCGCCATATCCTTGTTCCCCATGATCAATTCACCTGTTTCTGACTGCAAGGGACCTACATTTGTTTTAACTAATCTCTTTCTCTTCACATATCTATAAAAACTTTTGCAGTCAGTTTTTATGTTCCCTGCCAGTTTCCTTTCATAATCTATTTTCCCTTTCCTAATTAAGTCCTTTGTCCTCCTCTGCTGGTCTCTGAATTTCTCCCAGTCCTCTGGTATGCTGCTTTTTCTGGCTAATTTGTACGCATCATCTTTTGCTTTGATACTATCCCTGATTTCCCTTGTTATCCACGGATGCACTACCTTCCCTGATTTATTCTTTTGCCAAACTGGGATGAACAATTTTTGTAGTTCATCCATGCAGTCTTTAAATGCCTTCCATTGCATATCCACCGTCAACCCTTTTAGAACTAATTGCCAGTCAATCTTGGCCAATTCACGTCTCATACCCTCAAAGTTACCTTTCTTTAAGTTCAGAACCGTTGTTTCTGAATTAACAATGTCACTCTCCATCCTAATGAAGAACTCAACCATATTATGGTCACTCTTGCCCAAGGGGGCACGCACAACAAGACTGCTAACTAACCCTTCCTCATTACTCAATACCCAGTCTAGAATAGCCTGCTCTCTCGTTGGTTCCTCTACATGTTGGTTTAGATAACTATCCCTCATACATTCCAAGAAATCCTCTTCCTCAGCACCCCTGCCAATTTGATTCACCCAATCTATATGTAGATTGAAGTCACCCATTATAACTGTTTTGCCTTTGTTGCACGCATTTCTAATTTCCTGTTTGATGCCATTCCCAACTTCACTACTACTGCTTGGTGGCCTGTACACAACACCCACCAGCGTTTTCTGCCCCTTAGTGTTTCGCAGCTCTACCCATACCGATTCCACATCCTCCAAGCTAATGTCCTTCCTTTCCACTGTGTTAATCTCCTCTCTAACCAGCAACGCTACCCCACCTCCTTTTCCTTTCTCTCTATCCCTCCTGAATATTGAATATCCCTGGATGTTCAGCTCCCAGCCTTGGTCACCCTGGAGCCATGTCTCCGTGATCCCAACTATATCATAATCATTAATTGCTATCTGCACGTTCAACTCATCCACCTTATTACGAATGCTCCTTGCATTGAGACACAAAGCCTTCAGGTTTGTTTTTACAACGCTCTTACCCCTTATACAATTATGTTGAAAAGTGGCTCTTTTTGATTTTTGCCCTGGATTTGTCTGCCTGCCACTTTTACTTTTCACCTTGCTACCTATTGCTTCCTCCCGCATTTTACACCCCTCTGTTTCTCTGCTCACCCATTTAAGAACCCCACCACCTCTTATTCTCTGTTTATTATTGTTTTCTTCTTTCCCCCCTACATGTTGGGTCTGAGTGCTTTCCTTCTCTGCCTCCTGCCTCACACACTGTCTAATAGCATTCTCTATTTGAGTCCCTGCCCCCAACCATTCTAGTTTAAAGTCTCCCCAGTAGCCTTTGCAGATCTCCCCGCCAGGATATCGGTCCCCCTCAGGTTCAAGTGCAACCCATCCTTTTTGTACAGGTCGAACCTTCCACAAAAGAGGTCCCAATGATCCAGAAATTTGAATCCCTGCCTTCTGCACCAGTCCTTCAGCCACGCATTTATCCTCCACCTCGCTCCATTCCTACTCTCACTGTCGCGTGGCACAGGCAGTAATCCCGAGATTGTTACCTTTGCTGTCCTTCTCTTTAACTCCCCTCCTAACTCCCTAAATTCTCCTTTCAGGACTTCTTCTCTTTTTTTACCTATGTTATTGGTACCTATATGTATCATGACCTCGGGCTCCTCTCCCTGCCCTTTCAGGATATCTTGGACACGTTGAGACACATCACAGACCCTGGCACCAGGGAGGCAAACTACCATCAGGGTCTCCCGACTGCGTCCACAGAATCGCCTGTCTGACCCCCTAACTATAGAGTCCCCTATTAGTATTGCCCTCCTCTTCTTTTCCTTACCCTTCTGAGCAACAGGACCGGTCTCTATACCGGAGGCCCGGCCGCTGTCGCTACCCCCAGGTAGGCTGTCCACCCCAACAGTGCTCAAACAGGAGTACTTATTGTTAAGGTGTACAGCCACCGGGGTACTCTCTAGTCCCTGCCTGTGCCCCTTGCCTCTCCCAACCGTGATCCACTTGCCTGCCTCCTGTGGTGTTGGAGTGACCACATCCCTGTAACTCCTCTCAATGACTTCCTCGCTCTCCCTGACCCGACGGAGGTCATCGAGCTGCTGCTCCAGGTTCCTAATACGGTCCATTAGGAGCCCCATCTCGATACACCTGGAGCAGATGTGGACGTCTGGAGGGCTATCAGACTCCATGACTTCCCACATCTGACATCCAGAACAGTAAACTGCCCTGGCCCTCATACTCCCCTTACCCTGGATAGAATACAAAACAAACTGCTAGAATACAAAACAAACTGCTAGAAAACAAAACAAACTGCTAGAATACAAAACAAACTGCTACAATACAAAACAAACTGCTACAATACAGTACAATCAGCAGGGATCTGACTCCCAATCAGCTGGGATCTGCTTCCACCAATCAGCGGCTTCCTCAAACCCACTTGTTTTTGAAGTGGAACTTGGAACGTTACAGATTTAGGTACTCCTCTTTAACTCCTACCGCTCGGGTGTAGCTCCTCCCTCTGCGACCTCTCCAATGGCTCTCGGGCCTCTGTAAGGAACAAGCCCCGCGCTCCTCTTTAACTCCTACCACTCGGGTGTAGCTCCTCCCTCTGCGACCTCTCCAACGGCTCTCGGGCTGATAAAAGCTGATTCAGCAAATTCAATATCATATTTGTATAATATTATCTTAAATGTAGAAATACAATCTACGGAAGGTATTAGAAGAGAATGGGAACAAGATTTAGCTATTAAAATCTCAAAGGAAAAGTGGAATGAATACTTATTAAAAGTGCATAAATGTTCGATAAATGTAAGACATACTTTAATACAATTCAAAATTTTACATAGATTATACTATTCTAAAACTAAAATCCATAAAATTTTCCCAAATATATCATCAAACTGTGATAAATGTCAATTTCAAGAAGCTACTATAACGCATTCATTTGTCTTTTGTACAAAAATTCAAAAATTTTGGATTGACATTTTTGAAATCTTTACAAAATTATTTAAAATAAAACTGATACCCAAAGCAGAATGGATTATCTTCGGAATAACGGAAGATAGTCCAGAACTAAATGTGTTTCAAAAGAAACTAATAGACTATGGGTTAATAACTGGAAAAAAGTTAATCCTAAAATTTTGGAAAAATGCTCCAATACCAACTATAAACATGTGGATTTCAAATATGTTTGAAACATTACACCTAGAAGAGATAAGACTCCTCCTGGCAGGTAAACCAGACCACTTCCATCTGACGTGGTCGGCATTTATAGAATTATTACAAATATAGGGTGCAAAGGTACTTAAAAAAAAACTGAGGTCGGGTAGTGGGGGGATGAAAATTGGAGACTTGGTATGTCCCATTTGCGGGATGCTGATAAAAAAGGTATTTGTTCTTCTCTTTTTCCTTTCTCTTTTTCTTCTTCTTTTCTAGGGTCTACTTCTTAACTCTTTTTCTTATAGGGTCTTTGTTCTTTCTTGTTGTCACGTTTTTTTTTTTTTTTTACACTTTCACCTTTTCCTTCACTTTCCTCTTTCTCTTAATCTTATCCTCTCCCTTTATTAATGTAAAAAAAAAAAAAACGGAGTACATTAATTGTAATAAAATATATGTGACGAGTACTAATGGATGTGGTTGTAACGTAATGTGCTTCTAATAAATAAAATTAAAATAAAAAAAATAAAATAAAAAAAAAAGAAACAGGCTGGTAATTAAGGAACAGATGAATATATTTGGATACAGGCACAGGGCATGTGTTTTTATGTTTTACAATTTTACGACTCTGTGATACCGAGCAAGTAACATAGAAGGTTTAAAATCGGGGGTAAATTAGAGAATATTTGAAATAGTAAAGATGATGATAACTTTCTATTGTTGAATTTTGTTTTAAATTTCTGTTTTATTCGGCCTGACCAGATACATTTTTGTTAATGAAATTTTTATTTTTATTTTTAATTTTTTAGATATATTAAGATATATTTAGATGAAACGGCATGTAGTTATAAATGACATTGTATTTAGGGGGCTGAACTCAATGTATAATTCCATCTACGGAGGTCAATAAATTTTAGGCCATCATAGATGGCTTCTTGTATTTAGGGTATCACCTTTTTGATACCTTAAACTCACTTTTTTTTTTAAAATTCACTTTTATGTAGTTTATCTAACAACTTTTCTTTCTTTCCTCACTATTTCTCAACACACATTTCTCTTTTTCTTATGGAGGTTCAATATATGGAGGAGAGGTAAAATGACATCAGAAGTATGGGATGATACCCACATACCCAAAACCTGAGGTACTTAACCACACCACATGAAGCAAAATTACCAAAACCTATTTACAATGCAGGATAATAAGGAAAAAAAGAATGGAGGATTCACATTTTGTAATTGGAATATTAGGGGTGCGAATGATCCAATTAAAAGGGGCAAGATTATGGCCCAGTTAAAATCTTTAAATGTGGACATAGCTTTTCTGCAAGAAACGCATACGAAACTACAAACACAGATGAGACTAAGGGCAAACTGGATAGGCCAAACTTATTACTCGTCATTTAATGCTAAAGCTAGAGGAACGGCTATTATTATTCGGAAAGGTATACCATTTATATTACAGAACACTATATCTGATAAAGAAGGAAGGTACACGATAGTGGCGGGAGAAATTTATTCTACACCACTGACTCTGATAAATATTTATGCTCCAAATTTTGATAACCCGCAATTTTTAAAGAAAATTATGGATATAATAGATGAGTATAATTTTCAAAATGTAATACTAGGGGGAACTTTAACTGTGTTATAGACTCATATTTTGACAAATCAATAAAATTAAGGAAGGGTAGTGTCAAATCCAAGTCTAGTGAATTCTTAAACACATATATAAAAAACACTAATATAACAGATGTATGGAGAATAGCTAATCCAACTGGAAGGGAATACTCGTTTTACTCATCAGTACACAAAACCTATTCAAGAATTGATTATTTCTTAGTGGATACAAAATTAATACCATATACGATTAATCCGAAATACCACAATAGTATTATTTCCGATCACTCCCCGTTGACTTTTACTTTAAAACTTGAGGGAATGCCAGGTATAAAATCCTTTTGGAGATTTAACACACAAATAGCTAATGACTCACAAGGTTACGAGTATTTAAAACAGCAAATGAATTTTTTTTTTGAGACAAACGAGACACCAGGTATTTCACCATCTCTATTATGGGAATCTTTTAAGGCATTCATCCTTGGAGTTATAATTTCGTATCAAAGTTTTCTAAATAAAAAAAACAGGACAGAACAATGGACGTTAGAAAAGGAAATTAAATTATTAGAATTAGGTAACGCAAAAGACCCAACTATAGATAAACATAATAAGATTACATTATTGAAATTTAAACTTAATCGAATATTATCGGCAAGAGTAATAAGATTATTTCAGATCACAAAACAAGGCCAGTTTGAATTTGGGGATAAACCACATAAACTTCTAGCACGACAATTGAAGAAGCAAGAAAAGGAAAAAACAATTATTAAAATCAAATCAGAGAACGGGGAACTATTAACTTTACCTAAGGATATTAATAAAAGGTTCACTCAATTTTATCAAAATTTATAAACATCTAAAACTAAAATAGAAGACAATAAAATTATAAATTTTTTAGATAATTGTAATTTGCAAAAACTGGATATTTTAGAACAAGAGGAATTAGGATCTCAGATCACAAGTGAAGAAATAAGAGAAACAATAAAAGAACTGAAAAACGGGAAGACACCAGGGCCCGATGGTTTTAATAATGAAGTCTATAAAAGATTTCAGGAGTTAATGGTCCCACGATTATTTAAATTATATACTTATGCTTTTACCGAAAAGAAATTACCAGAAACTTTAGCAGAATCTACAATTAAGCTTATACCAAAAAAAGATAAAGATCTAGAAGATCCGGGCTCGTATAGAGCTATATCACTTTTAAATACAGATCAAAAAATTTTAGCAAAGATTTTAGCAAGAAGATTGAGTAAATATATTAATAAATTGATAAACCCGGACCAAACGGGGTTTATACCTAAAAGACAATCATTTAATAATTTGAGACGACTTTTTAACATAATGTATTCACATAAAGTGGAAAAGGAAGACTTATCAGTTATATCTTTGGATGCAGAGAAAGCATTTGATCAGGTAGAGTGGCAGTATTTATATTTAGTACTCCAAAAATTCAATATGGGAGATAATTTTATTAGATGGGTGAAATTATTATATGATAAACCAATGGCAAGAATATTAACTAATAATATGTTGTCTCCAAAATTCCAATTATCACGAGACAATAGGCAGGGATGTGTTTTATCACCCCTGCTATTTGCCCTTATGATAGAGCCTTTGGCTGAAAGGATAAGAACACATCCGAATATTCAGGGATACAATACTAAGGACTCTAATAATAAAATTTCATTATATGCTGATGATATACTTTTATATATTAGAAATTCAAAAATGAGTATCCCGAATTTACTAAACGTAATAGAGGAATTTGGCTCCTTTTCTGGATATAGAATAAATTGGAATAAAAGTGAAATTATGTCATTACAGCCCCAGAAAGTGATCATCTATTAAAATTTCCATTTAAATTGCAACGGAAAAATTTAAATATTTAGGTATTCAAGTTACTGGAAGATATAAATCATTATTTAATGCTAATTTTAGTCCTTTATTAAATAAATTGAATGCTCTGATTAAATTTTGGAAATCGCTCCCACTATCATTAATTGGCAGAATAAATGCTATAAAAATTATAGTTCTACCACAAATAATATATTTATTTCAATCCATACCAAAATATTTCTTAAAAAAACTAGACTCTAATATTACTAATTTTATTTGGGACTACAAAGCACATAGAATTAAAAGAAATCATCTGTGTAAACCTAAAGATGTAGGGGGACTTGCACTGCCTAATTTTTTATATTATTATTGGGCAGTGCATATTAAGAATATCATTTATTGGTTGGACTGCCCTTCTCAACAGATGGAATGGATAAGAATGGAGAAAGAGGATTGTTTTCCGTACAATTTAGGAGCGATCTTCTTCACCCCGATAAAATTGAATAATACATTATATAAGAAGAATCCAATTATACATAATATAATTCGAATTTGGAAACAAATAAAATTAAC
The DNA here is from genome assembly GCA_038087875.1 of Malacoraja senta. NCBI lineage: Eukaryota > Metazoa > Chordata > Chondrichthyes > Rajiformes > Rajidae > Malacoraja > Malacoraja senta. The sequence continues at coordinate 144,433,475 of CM075977.1, forward strand.
TTTAAAATTAAGGAACATCATCATTAACACCAATAGTGAATAATCCGGTATTTAAACCATCTTTTATGGATAAAACATATAAACAATGGGAAAGATTGGGAATTAAAAAGGTGGGTGACATGTATGAAATGGGAAATTTGTTATCATTTCAACAATTAAAATCAAAATTTAATCTGAATAATAACCAATACTTTAAATATTTACAGATATGTGACTTTATAAAAAAATATACACCAAGACTACAGAGCATAATGATAGACCCACTGGAAGAAGCAATGAATATTAAGGCGGACTCACAAAAATTAATATCATATTTATATAATAGTATTCTTAATAGAGAATTGCCATCAACAGAGGCAATTAGAGAAGACTGGGAAAAATAATTAATGATAACAATTTCTAAAGAAACATGGGAGAGGTATTTGATATATATACATAAATGTTCGATTAACACCAGACATAATTTAATTCAATTTAAAATATTACATAGATTATATTATTCAAAAGTTAGGTTGAATACATTTTATCCAAATATTTCTCCCATCTGTGATAAATGTCTTTCTCAAAATGCCAATATCACACATTCTTTCGTTTCTTGCACAAAACCATGGATTTTGGTGTGATATATTTGATATATTTACTAGTTTATTTAAGATTAAAATGGAACCTAATATGGAAACGATTATCTTCGGAGTAATAGGAGACGGAAACAAATTAAATATATCCCAAATTTCATTTTTTAATTATGGTTTAATAACAGCAAAAAAACTCTTACTTAAATTCTGGAAAAATGCTACTATACCAACACTCAAAATGTGGATTGGTAATATGTTGGAAACTGCCCACTTGGAAGAAATGAGACTCCTCCTAATAGACAAACAAGACCAATTCTTAACGAGTTGGTCTCCATTTATTGACCTTGTGGATTCATGTGGCGCAATAGTATTGTAAAATTAAAAAATTCTGGGTTTGGGCGAAAAATGATTAAGAATATAAAAAAGCATCGACTTGTGGCGAGGGAGAATCTCCTTTCTGCTTCACTTTCTTACTTATTTCTTTTCTTTATCTCACACTCACTAGACTTTTCTTTACTCTTCACTATTTCTTTCTTTCTCATTTCTTTCTAAAAAAAAAAAAGGAAGTTGTACATAGAATGCTTTAATAATTCTGGGAACCTGTAAAAAGGTACCATCAAAATGTAATGTACTCACTTCTAATAAATAAAATATATATTTTTTTAAATTTAAAAAAAATTAAAAATTAAAAAAAAAAAGATGGTTAATATAGACTTGTTAGGGAGAAATAATCTCCAATATATTGACACAAAAAACTGCAGATGCTGGAATCTTGATCAAAACACAAAGTGCAGGAGGATTTCAGTGGGTCAGGCAGCATCTGTGGGGGGAATGAACAGACAATGTTTTTTCAGACTCTTCTTCAAATTCAGGTTTGAAGAAGGATCCCGACCTGAAATGTCTGTCCATTCCCTGCACAGATGCTGCTTGACCTGCTGAGTTCCTCCAGCACTTTGATCTCTAATATGTTACCTATTATGGCACATAATAAGCTTGTCACCAAGACCGAAGGCCATGGAACAAAAGGATCTGTAGGAGCATAGATAGGAAACAGAAGGTAAATGTGAAGATTGGTTATCAGTCTGGATAAAATTGGAATTTCCCAGAAATTAATACCAGGGCACTGCTTTCTGTAACATGTTTTAATGATTTGGAGTTGGGCTTGCAGGGCTAACCTGGAGACATGGTGAATTTTAATAATAGATTTATTAATGTGTATCATAATAATAGATTTCAAGAAGATACACTGAGAAATATGAAGTTTTACATATTGGTAGGAAAGATGATAAGAGAGTGTAAACTAAAGGTTATGATTGTAAAAGTGACACAAGAACAAACAGCCCTGTGCGTAGATGTGCAGAGTTCATTGAATGTGATTGAAAAAACTCATAGGATCTGGGAGTTTGTAAACAGAGGGATAGAATACAAGAGCAAGGAAATCATAATGAACCTTTATAAAATATTGGTCTGGCCACAACTAGAGTATTATGTCTGTTTTTGGGTGCCTCACTAGGAAACGTGGGAAAATTTGTGGAGGGTGCAGAAGAGATTAACTAAAATGACCCCAGGGATTCGCATGTGGATAGAATGGAGAAACAGGGTTGTTTGTCCATGGAACAGAGGAGTTTGCAAGGAGATCAGATTGAGGCATTTAAAACCATGAAGGTTATTGAAGAGAGACATTGCATTCCAGGGAACCAACAACATAGATTTAATGCATAGAGTAAGCACAGGGTATAGAAGGCTGCCTGCACATTGAGGAGAAGAGCGGATACATCCAGATGGTGAGCAGGACTTTTCTTATCTGCAGGTGAGTAAACTCAATTCTGTTTTAGCCCAGATTTGATGTTTGTGAGTTTGTATTTTACTCCATAACAGTGTGGATAGACCAGATAGAGAGAAACAGTTTGCATTTGTAGAGGAGGCAAGAAGTAGGAGCATTGTGTGCAGTTCTTGTCATCCCAAAGAGGAAGGATGTGAAGGCTTTGGAAAGAATTCAGAGGAAGTTTACTGATATGATGCCTTGAATTAGTTACAAGGAGAGGTTAGACAGACTTAAATTGTTTTCTCTGGAATGCCAGAGGGGAGACCTACTAAAAGTATATGAAAGTATGAGAGGCATAGATAAGTTAGACAGTCAGAACTTTTTGCCTGGATGGAAATATCAAATAGTAGAGGGTATAGCTTAAAAATAAGAGGGGCATAGTTTAAAGGAGATGTGTGTTGGGGGTTCAGTATTGATGTGGATAGAGAACTGGCTGGCAGACAGGAAGCAAAGAGTAGGAGTAAACGGGTCCTTTTCAGAATGGCAGGCAGTGACTAGTGGGGTACCGCAAGGCTCAGTGCTGGGACCCCAGCTATTTACAATATATATTAATGATCTGGATGAGGGAATTGAATGCAACATCTCCAAGTTTGCGGACGACACGAAGCTGGGGGGCAGTGTTAGCTGTGAGGAGGATGCTAGGAGGCATGGCAGATGCAGTATAATGTGGATAAATGTGAGGTTATCCACTTTGGTGGCAAAAACAGGAAAGTAGACTATTATCTGAATGGTGGCCGATTAGGAAAAGGGGAGATGCAACGAGACCTGGGTGTCATGGTACACCAGTCATTGAAAGTAGGAATGCAGGTGCAGCAGGCAGTGAAGAAAACAAATGGTATGTTAGCATTCATAGCAAAAGGATTTGAGTATAAGAGCAGGGAGGTTCTACTGCAGTTGTACAGGGTCTTGGTGAGACCACACCTGGAGTATTGCGTACAGTTTTGGTCTCCTAATCTGAGGAAAGACATTCTTACCATAGAGGGAGTACAGAGAAGGTTCACCAGACTGATTCCTGGGATGGCAGGACTTTCATATGAGGAAAGACTGGATAGACTCAGCTTGTACACGTTGGAATTCAGAAGACTGAGGGGGGATCTTATAGAAACTTACAAAATTCTTAAGGGGTTGGACAGGCTAGATGCAGGAAGATTATTCCCGATGTTGGGGAAGTCCAGAACTAGGGATCACAGTTTAAGGATAAGAGGGAAGACTTTTAGGACCGAGATGAGGAAATCATTTTTTACACAGAGAGTGGTGAATCTGTGGAATTCTCTGCCACAGAAGGTAGTTTGTATTGTATATCTTTATTGTCATTTCCTGAGTATTCGCATACCCAGAGGAAACAAAAAAATGTTCCTCAACCAGTGTCCATTTCAGTGTGCAGTGAAAAATAAATAGAAGTAAAAATACATATATCATGAACAAATTAACACTCTACTCTACTAAACATCAACAGGCGTTCCGATCGGCAGCGGCACGACAGTTGAGGCCAGTTCATTGGCTATATTTAAGAGGGAGTTAGATGTGGCCCTTGTGGCTAAAGGGATCAGGGGGTATGGAGAGAAGGCAGGGATGGGATACTGAGTTGGATGATCAGCCGAATGGCCTACTCCTGCACCTATTTTCTATGTTTCTATGTTTCTATGTGGGGCAGGGTTTTACAGAGGTGGTGAATACCTACAATGCACTGCCTGAGGCGTGGTAGAGGCAGGTGCGATAGTGACATTTAAGAGACTTTTGGATAGACACATGAATATGCAGGGAATGGAGAGATATAGATTCTCTGCAGCCAGATAAGTTGGTTTTGGCATCATGTTCGGCACATACATTGTGGGCTGAAGGGCCTGTTACTGTGCTGTCCTGCGTGAGGTTTTATATTCTACGTAGGAGACAAGGAATGAAGCCAATTGGCAAAACAACTCAAAAATTACATGAGGATTTGTTTTTCACACGGTAGGTGTTAGAATGACTGTCAGGGATAGTAATGGAGGTACATTTATTTGTACCAAACATTCAAAGGGGAGATAGATATGTACATTAAAGGGAAATATTTGCTGGACTATGGGAAGTGTGCAATGGAAAAACACAAAGACTAAGAGGTGTAACAATTCCATGATTTTGAGATTCTGAATAGAAACTCACCAGCAAACTAATCAATAAATGCAAATTTAGTTTTAGAGATGCAGCATTAGAGATACAGCAATAGAGATATTGCAGACCACAGATCACCATTGCACATTAGTTCTATGTTAACCCACTTTCTCATCCACTCCTTAGACACGATGGGCAATTTTTACAGAGGATAATTAACCTACAAACCCGCACGGATTTGAGATGTGGGAGGAAACCGGAGGTGGCCACAGGAAACTCATGTGGTCACAGGGAGAATGTGCAAACTTCACACAGACCGCACCCGAGGTCAGCAGCGAACCCGGCTCTCTGGCGCTGTGAGGTTGTGAGATTAATATCATAATCTGACAGCAAATGTGGTCGCATGTGTGACATCTACAACGATTCCAACTCCAGACTGTGGTCACCTGAAGCCCAGCCATCCCCACCCCTCTCCACTCAACTAGCAGCATGAAATGCACGCATGTTTAAATGGATAGAACAGGATTAGCTATTCTTCCAACCCACTTGGTAGAATAGTTGCTCAGGCATTGAGTGGAGGAGGTTTATTTATTGTATAAGGTACAGGAACCAGTCAATCAATTATCTTCTAGCACTTTCAGGAGCAGAACATTTGAAAACACAAGTGGTGCAGATATAGGAGTCAAAAATGTGGAATAGTGAGATGATAAATGGATGGGAATACACAGATCAAAATGACGTGTGGGTTGCCATGGAGAAATTGGGCATGCACGTCATTTTACATGATGTGATGGTGTGCTGCCAATGAGAAGAAAACTTAAAATGGGTATGAGGTGTTTTCATGATGACAAGAGAGGAATTCCTAGCTAATGCCCGTCAATCTGCAACTTCCAGTAACTGAACCAGGCATAGCATTGTCATAACCCTTTATCATATGAGACATGCAGAAACAATAGAACAGCAGAAAATTAGCATGCGCTGTGCAACACTATCCAAGCAAAGTGCACAGAAAAATTAAAGTTGTGTGGCAACAAATAAATAAATCAGCCAGTTGGAACACCTTGATGTTAAGTTTAACCATTCCACTTTGGGCTATATTCAAAACAAGCATATAATTGAATGGAGACACAAGTTCTCAGTGTCTACTTTATAAGGTCATAAGGTCATAAGGTCATAAGGTCCGTGTACAAGATGGCGGTCGGAGGGGAGAGTGGACGCTGGCGCGAATTGGTCGCCGCTGGTCTCTCCTCAAATTATGTTTCTTATTTTCTTTTGGTGCTTTTGAAATTGAATTCTGTCCTTGATTTGTGTACTGTGGTGTTTTTTTTTTAAATATTTAATTTATTCCGATTATGTGTTTTGAATTTTATTTATTATTTTTTTTTTTTTGATTCTATGCATTGTAAGGTGTCCTTGGGTTTTAGAAAGGCGCCAGTAAATAAAATGATTATTATTATTATTATTATTATTATAAGGTCATAAGTAATAGGAGTAGAATTAGGCCATTTGGCCCATCAAATCTACTCTGCCATACAATCATGGCTGATCTATCTTTCCCTCCTAACTCCATTCTCCTGCCTTCTCCCCATAAACTCTTACACCTGTACTAATCAAGAATCTACCTATCACTGCCTTAAAAAATATCCACTAACTTGGCTTTCACTGCCTTCTGTGGCAAAGAATTCCACAGATTCACCACCCTCTGACTGAATAAATTACTTTGAGACACTTCAAAGTAGAAGGGTCAACCCCCACAGATGCTGCCTGACCAGTTGAGTTTCTCCAGCACTTTGATTTTTGGCTTATGATATCATTCAACATCTGAGGCAATCGGATGTCTAATTGTGCATTATAATTTCATTTAAACTTCATTTTCCAGCAAGGCTTTTGCTTATATTTTTACTTTAATTCTGGGTCTGAACAAACAATGCTGCCAAACCAGTCTTTGACCAGCCTAACTCATAGCAAATGAACATTTTACTTCAAAACTGCATTTTACCATTTACATTTCCCATTTCAGCATGTATTCTGACTCAGTGACGCATTGTTCCTAATTTATGCATCTTCACTTTAATAAATCTCCTTGTCGTTGTTGCAAAACTCTTCAAAAAATCAGTGGGAGGACTGTCTTCCTCTCAAGCAGGAAACTGGTTTTCTAGTATGTTTATACTTAAATGAGATACTGATTTAGAATCAGACAAGACATTATAATACCTAATACGAAAGAAATGGCTAGAAAGATTTACTTTCAAAATTGTAACAAAAGGACCTTTAAGATTTAACCCTGGCAGAATTAGATTCCAAAGTATAATAAAAACATAAGAAATAAGAGCAGGAGTAGGTCACATGCTCCCTCAAGCCTACTCTGCCTTTTAATAAGATCATAGCTGATCCTTTGTTGGCCCCAACTCAATTTTTCTGCCTGTTCATCACAATCCTTGACTCCCTTTTTGTCCAATATTCTGTCCATCTTAGGGGAGAGAATTGCAGACCTCCTTGAAAGCAGAAATGATTTCTCATCCCCTCCTTAAACAGGCATTCCTTTGTTTTGAAACTGCAATCCCGAGCTGGATTTCCACTCATCCCCATCTTCTCGACATCTCATCCTGTATGTTTCAACTCGATCGCCCCTCAGTCTTCCATACTCCAGGTAATAAAGGCCCATCTTGGTCAACCCTACTTCATAAAGCAAACCTTTCATCCCAGGAACCAACGAAGTGAAGTTTCACTGATCTGCTTCTGGTGATAAAAAATATCTCTCCTGAATTAAGAGGGCAAATATTTTATGCTGCTTTCTAGGTGTGGTTTCACCACTTCCTGAACAGTTGTCACTGGACTTCCCTACTTTTATACTCCATCCCATTTGCCAGTTCGACATTGCATTTGACTTAGCAATTACCGCATGCTAACATTTTACAAAAGTGCCAGAAGATTGCAGCAGGTCCAAGACTAATAGGATTGACATGGTAAGGGATTTCATTTTTCCCAATATAGGCTGAGACTGTCATAGTGCCCAGGGCTTAGATGGGCATGAACTTGTCAAGTGTGTCAAGGAAAATCTTCCTTAGACAATATGTTGAAGGTCCTATAAGGGAAAGGGCAAAGCTTGATCGACTTTTAGGGAACTGGCAGGGCAAATGGTTGAAGTGTCTATGGGCAAGCAGTTTGGGAGCAATGACCACAATTTTATTAGCTTTAAAATAGTTATGTCTAAGGACAGGGCTGGTCCACGATTTAAATTTCTAAATTGGGGCAAGACCAACTCAGGTATTAGACTAGAGCTTGCAAAAGTTGATTGGAGTAGGTTGTTTGCGGGCAATGGAATGTCCAGAAAGTTGGATGCTTTTAAAAGTGTGATAGTGAGAGTTTAAGGCATGCACGTTATTGTTAGAGTAAAGGGCAAGGTAAGTAGGAGTAAGTGATCCTGGATGACAAGAGAAATTAAAGGCTCTGGTCAGGAAAAGAAAGCATGCGTCAGGTATAGGCAGCTGGGATCAAATGTATCCCTGGAGGAGTATTGGGGATTGAGAAGCATTTTTTAGAAGGAAATCAGGAGGGCAAAAAGGGGGCAGGAGATATCTCAGGCAGATAAGAATGTTGAGAATCCAAAGAGATTGTATAAGTACATTAAGGGGAAAAAATGGTAACTAGAGAGAGAATAGGGCCCCTCAGAAACCAGAATGGTCATCTACGTGTGGCATCACAGGAGTCGGGCAAGGTCCTCAATGAATATTTCTACTCTGTTTTTGCCCCAGAGAAAGACATGATTTGGTAAAGTTAATGGAGATGTCCTGAGAATAGACATTAGTACAGTCAAGGAGGTGCTGGATGAACTATAATGTATAAAGGTATATAAATTTCCAAGGTCTGATCAGATATATCCAAGTACACTGTGAGAAGCAAGAGAAGAAATTTCAGGTGGCCTGGTTGAGATATATGAACCATCATTAGACATGAGTGAGGGGCCGGATGAATGGAGGGTGGATAATTTTATGCTTCTATTTAAGAAGAGCTGCAAAGAAATGCTTGGGAGGTTGATGAGGACAGGGCCATGGACATAGTCTATATGGACTTCAGCAAGGAGCTTGGTATGGTTCCACATGGTAGGCTGCTCTGGAAGGTTAGATCATATGGGATCCATGGAGAGCCAGACTATCTGGATACAGAGGGCTTCATTGCAGGAAGCAGAGGGTGATGGTAGAAAGTTGTTTATCAGAATGAAGGCCTGTGACCAGAGCTGTGTTTCAGAGATTAGTACTGGGCCCCATTGTTGTTTATAATCTATATCGACAATTTGGATGAGAATGCATAAGGCATAATGAACAAGTTTGCAGATGACATTAAAATAAGTGATATCGTAGACAGTGAAGATTGTCATCAAAAATTGCAGCAAGATCTTGATTCGCTGGGCATGTGGATGGGTAATGGCTAATGAAGTTTAATTCAGCTAAGTGTGAGATGTTGCATTTTTGGACAGTCAAACCAGGACAGGGTCTTCACAGTGAATAATAGGGCCCTGGGGAGTGTTGTAGAGCAGAAGGATTTAGAAGTACAAGAACAAACTGTAATTCTCTGAAAGTGGTAGCGCAGATAGATAGGTTGCTGAAGAAAGCTTTTGGCATGCTGGCCTTCATCGGTCAGGAAATTGAGTATAGGATAGAGACACAAGAGACTACAGGTACTGGAAACTTGAGCAAAAACAAAGTGCTGAAGGAACTCAGTGGGTCAGGCAGCATCTGTGGATGAAATAGACAGATTATGTTTTTGGATGAAACCCTTCTTCAGACTGATGGAATATGGGAATGAAATCTGGAAAAGAGAGGACGGGGTAGGGAAAACATGGCAAGTGATTGGTGGACACAGGTGAGGGTGGGGTGAGTAATTAGGTGGAAATTGTGACAAAACATGAAGGTGGAAAGGAGATAAAAGGGTCTCCAAAAGAAGAGGAGGGGGGAAATATAAAGCTGGAGGGAAAGATACAGGTATTCTGGCTGGCTGACTATTGTGCTGAGGCTAGGCACCAGTGTTCGGACACCTCAATCCTGCCCCTTGAGCATGATCCCACTAATGTACAGCGGTTCATTTGACTGTTGTGTGGGGACAGTCATTCATGTCTTTGATTTAGTTTCCCAACAAGAATGTCTCTCTGTAATGGAGTCCCTTATAGTTCTTGTGGCCAAAGCCTCTCTCCTTCAGTCAGCTTGGAAATGAGGCATGGATGACATCCTTGATCACCTTCTACTTCCTCCTACCTGTGTTGCTCCTGCAGGTCCTCTGCACTGTTTCCACACCACAGCTGGTGCAGGCAAAGAATCTCATTTTTGGACCAACTATGTTGTCCGTTTGCTCTTGCAATCTAAGTTCAGTTGTAGTTGGAGAGTGCACTGGTGTGAGGTGACCATGGTGTGGAAATTCCCATGGTGTGGGAACTTGCTGCAAGCTGCACTATCTCTCCATATAGTGCTAGTCATTGTAAATGTCAAGCAGTATGGTCTCCATATGAAAGATGGGGTCTCATCCAGGCAGCATTCTGATAAACCTCTTCTGCACCCTCACCAAAGCCTGGCGTGCCACGCGCCGGAACGTCACCCTGGCATGCCGCGGCCATCCCCGATATCAGGCTTGGCTCATCTGCCGTGGAACCGGGAAGCTTCCCAGTGAGGGGAGCCACTGAGCCCAGCCCATGCTCGCCCTGTGGACTGGAGAGAATGGAACCAGAATCGGACAGAGGACCGGTAAGCAGACTGGCTGCGGGAGGCAGCGCAGTGCCTCAATGGGCCAGTGGGCCAGTGGGGGGCCCTGCTGCAGCCTGGGGCTCGGCTGGACCAGCGCCACTTCAAAAGGTCTAGCGCATGGACCAGATGCGGCCCACAATGGCACAGAGCAGTGGAGCCGCAGTGGAAGACACCGAAAACCGTGCTTGGCCAGGCCAACCTTGCAACACCACCAGGACAATGGGCCTTCATGGTCAGGTTAAGAACTCTACACCTATAACAACTGCCACTTGAAAATGGTGCCAAATGTGGCAACTCTGTATACTGTGTAGGAAGGAACTGTAGATGCTGGTTTATAGTTGGAGAACTGGGATGTGGGAGGGATCCGAAACATTACACATTCCTTCTCTCCAGAGATGCTGCCTATCCCGCCGAGTGATTCCAGCATTTTGTGTCCAGACTCTGTATACTGTCTCGGAGTACCACTACTATACATTTGTACTGTATCTGAGATACTTATCTAAGATGCATTTAAGTACTTATGTAGAGTGATACTTGTACTTAACTGTATAGAAAAATGAATTTCATTGTACCTCTGTACATGTGACAAATAAAGTTCCATTGACCCATTGAGTCTCCACATCTTTCCTGAAACATGGCTAGAAGAACTGTATACAATACTCCAAATGCAGTCTAACAAAAGTTATATGAAGCTGCAATATGACTTCCTGTCTCTTATACTCAATGCCCCGACCGATGAAAGCAAGCATGCTTTCAACCTTCTTTACCATTCAATCTAGTTCTGTTGCCACTTTCAGGGAGCTTTGGACTTGGAGCCCCACTTCCCTGAGCTAAAGTTTCATTTTATCTACTGTATACTATTTTTTGCATCTTCAACGGAATTTAATACATTTGTTACACACTAATCCTCGTTTATAAAATCACTGTGTCTGCATGAATGTGCTATTATTTTCCAGATATCCTGTGATTATTAATAAATCCAATGTTCTCCTCATGACAGATGGTAGTCTAACTGGCCTGGATTTTCATGCATTCTGTCCCCTTTTTTGAATAGAGGTATTTGTGGTTTTCCATTTTGCTGGAACCTAGCCATAATAGCCATAATTTCTGATTCTTTAGTTGTGATATATGGGGTAAATATCTACAGTGACATGCGGCTTCGGGTTATTTTACGTCATCATTTGGAAATGATCTTCAAAGAGATGAAGCAAATTTGTTTCATAGAAGTTCAAGCCAGCTGAATTCAAAGGCCATCTTTAAAAAATATATATTTTGTATTCTCAAAGAAATAAAATGTTGGCATTTAATAAAGGATATGGATACATTAATCTAACGTCTGCCATATGCGTGCATAGCGGTGCTCTTCGAATGTTCCACTTATGTTCAGAGTCAGCTTTGAAGTTTATCAGAGCTACATAAAACTTTTGGCAACTGACCAGTCAGCATTAGGTCCCAGACCATGTAATGCGTTGCAGATCTGTTCCAGCCTCTCAAATTAAGGTCAATTGGGAATATATTCTTACAAGCAGTCTGTTTCAGTTCCCTTTTCCAAAAGATCAGTTATAAAGGTCTTTTTTCAGAAAGCATGACGTGAAGGAGAACATGAATCCCAGCTGGCAGTATATCCTGACAGGCACAAAACTGCCCAACTCTCTGAATAGAATGCAAAAATGTTCCAGTCTTACATATCACAGATCTGGAAATGCACCCAATTTGGAGCATTTCCGTTAACTCCACAGATCGATCAGAGCCAGAAAGGCTTATAAGATTAGTTGAGAGACTGTGCTCTTTACCAAATTACATCTTATAAGAAATAGCCTCACATGCATTGCTTAGGACAGCTGTGTGTGTTAGGATATAATAAATGAAAAGAATCACTGCTCATTCTTTGAAGGAACTGAGTGGGTTTGTTCATTGCTCGAGATTCCAGCATCTGCAGTCTCTGGTGTTTCTATTTTACTGCTCATTCTTCATTTCACACCACTGTCTGATCAACATATGTCTATGATAAGAGTCAAGAATGTTTAATTGTCATATGCACTGACAACAATTAACTCTTACTTGCAGCAGCTTAACAAGCCCATGAATGCAATGTACACTGATAAAATCAAATATATATTTTTTAAATCCAATAAATGAATCACTGTAATCCTCGTGCAAAAAACCTCCCAAAGTCCTTAGTGCAACCAAAGACAGCCCATCGAAATGCATCGTTGGTGAGGTTAGCGTTGCGTCATGTTTAAAAGTTTGATAGTTGTTGGGAAGAAGCTAGTCTTGAACCTGGTGGTCACGTTTTTCAGGCTCCTGTACCTTCATCGCAATGGTAAGAGCAAAACGAGAGTGTGGTCGGGGTGGTGTGTTTAGCTTGTCGCTGCAGATTAATGATTATACTTTGGAACAATTCTGTTTATTTCCCAAACAACAGATAGAAATATATTATTTAAACTGGCATCTTGTTCTCAGAAGGAGGGTTCTTGTTTCAGTGAGGTTGTATGGTTTAAAAGGTGTTATGGAACTGTTGGTTATTCATAAAAGAAAAATCGAAAGACACAATGAGGCTAATGATTTATTAAAAGGAATACATTTCAATGTGGAACAATGAACTATCGCATCACATCATTTTCACTAATAATATATTTTATAAAGTCACTATATACAGGGTATGTGCATCTGACACCAATTTTTGTGTTGCTTAAAGGCCTGTCTCACTAGTCTGCGGTCATTGGCAGCGAAACGGGAAGAATCTGCCGCCATAGACCGCGCACTCGTGAGAACGCACAATTCCGGGGCCGTGCGGCGCTGTTCCCAACACCGCACGGTGCTAAAATAAAACCTACACTGTTGAAAAATATTTTCCTACCGCACAGCCTCCACCAGTGATGCACGAGTGCGGCACGGCCGCCGCCACAGCCGCCGCCAGTCTGGCTCGAGCGCCGTGCATCGAACTTTCACCGTCACAGCCTCCGCCAGTGAGGCACGTGTGCGGCACGGCCGCAGGCACAGCCACCGCTACAGCGCCGCGATCAGGACGGCCGCCGCCACAGCCGCCGCCACAGCTGCCGCTAGTGAGTCACGTGCGGCGGGCCGACGTCATCGCAGTCGGCCCGCCCTTTTTTTTACTTACCGCAAGCACGTGGGACCAGCCGTATTTGAATCACTCGGCCCCCACGCAGCATCCGTGCGCCACTCCCGTGGCATAGGCTCGGCGCTCTCGCCGTTGCCGTGCGGTCCACTCTACAGGCGAAGCCGCGCTTCACCACCAATGACCGCAAACACGTAAGACAGAGCCTTTATCCTCTGGCATCGTGCACTCCAACTAATCTTATTGGATTCACATCGTCTTGATGAAGCATAGACAGGTTATCATTGAGTATCTACAGTAAATACTTCCAGCTAGTCAGGTTGCATTCCATGACATGAGGCCTTTTCTAAGACTGCAGTACTTTTGGGTACATTTTTAAAGCACACAAATGATGAGTGGGACTAACTTTGGAATCTTTTTGTTTTTACTTTTCAATTACCAGTTGTTCCTGCCAAGAATTACAATTTTGTGAGAGGGCTGTCAAGGCAACAGTGGATGCAAGTAAACCAGATTTTCCAAGCCAATGCTCCTCCTCCACATTTGGCCACTTCCATTTGCCTTTACAAACAAATGATCCTCTAAAGAGAGCAAGGAAACATATGTGCAATTGACTTCTTCACACCAGAAAGAAGTTCCCAAATAATTGAGAATGTGAGAAAGCATTTAAACGGCCAGGGGAATAGGAGAATTACGTGTGATAACTGGCTCCATGTGAAGCCCTGGGCTAAGGGCATTTGATGGGTGCCACTCCTTCCAGGGCCAGTGACATATAATAATGGACAGAAATTCAAATCAGGGAGCATTTTACAATATTGTTCTCCAAAAACATGAATTTGAATTTGATAATGGGACAGGCTGAAGTTGGCTCCACTTGCCTTTGAAATTGACATAAAGCCCAAGTCATTTTCATCAAAATAGCCCCTGAACACCCAGGACCAACCATGATCCTAATTGGTGTTCTCTGTTTGAGATGGCAGGAAATCTGTTAAGGTGGCTGATGTTTAAAGATGTCTGCAACTTTGGAGAGAAATGTTCTGCAGCAGGACTGTATTCAGGAACTGGTCCCCACTCCACACTGCCCTCACCTCCCTACCTCCCTCCCTCCCACCCACACCCATCCCCCTCTACCCCCCACCCCCCCCTCCTCCTACCTCCCCCTCTCCCCCTCCCCCACCACCACACCCTCCCATCACTTAATTCCCAGGATCTGCGCAGCTGTGAAAAAAGCCACATCAAAGCATGTGAGCAGAAGGATGGAGCCTGTCTTTCACACTGAAGACATCAACTGAAAAAGAGAAATTGTAAATGAAAGGAACTGCAGATCCTTGAATCCTGCGTCCAATACATAGTGCTGGAGTAACTCAGCGGGTCCGGCAGCATCTCTGGAGGACATAGAACGGCGACGTAGAACAGAACTCAAAATCTCACTTATCCATGTACTCAAGAGATGCTGCCTGACGCTCTGAGTTATTCCAGCACTTTGTGTTCTACTGAGATAGACAAGTCAACAGTAAAAGAGCAATGGAATGGAACAAATCATCACCAACAATATGGATCCCTGACTGAGTTGTGCAAAAAGTAATCTGATGACCTTATATATATTTAAGGCAGAGATAGATAGATTCTTGATTAGTACAGGTGCCAGAAGTTATGGGGAGAAGGCAAGAGAATGGGGTTAGGAGGGAGAGATAGATCAGCCATGATTGAATGGCGGAGTAGACTTGATGGGCCAAATGGCCTAATTCTACTACTATCACTTATGATCTGATGACCTCAGCTATGTCACCGGGTTCCTAAACAGGTAACTCACATTCAGCAGAGCCGTTCCTTATTAACATCAACACCAGCAGTCATTCCCAACTCACTTCCTTTGCCTTTCTTCCAATCATGGCTCCCTCTGCTTCCACTCACATTCTCAAGGCTGGACCCTGCCCTCAGCTTATATTCCAACATTGTTGCCCCACATCTATTCCCCTGATGGTGAATCTTGCCTTAACAATTTTTGCTTTCACAATTACAGCTACAGTTACTGAACAAACTGCTAACAACCTGTTATTTATTGTGCCTACAGCTACAGTTCTCAATTACAGCAATTGCTCCCATAGTTAAAGTCCTCACAGTTATTATCAAGCAAACTATTGTGCTCACAACTCTTTGGTGTGGAGTTTCTGCTCTCATAGTTACAACCTCAAAATTACTTCCCTGCAGCTATTTGTCTCCTGGTTAGTCTGGCTGAAGTTTATTGCCCTTACAGTTACTCCTTCATGGTCACCATCCCCTTCACACCAAGCACTCAATGCTATACAGTATCAGAAATCCAAGGCATTGTAACACACTCCCAATCATCTGACAAGAGAATACAATCAAGGACAGGAGAACTTCCTGTCGGAAATTACTGAAAGCTTAATACAGCCTGTGGGAAAAAAATATAGATGGTGCTGGTAATATTCAGCAGGCCAGGCAATATCTGTGGAGAGAGAAACATTTATGGTCCCTTCATCAGAAAATGTTTTTTTCCAGTCCCTCTCCATAACAATCACATCACTCTGATCTCCTCGTCAGGCCTCCTGCCGCTGATGGTATTACCTCAAATGCTTCTCTCAGTCTACCTTCTCCCTCGAAGTTCTCTCACTATGACGCACTTTCCAGCCACTTGCTGCCTGCCCTTTGTGTTTGTGATGGTGCCCCACCAAAACCCGACAGTTGCCGCTCCTCTTCCACATCTAATCCTAGCAGTCACAATATCCAGAACTCCCAACGTCTTCACAGAAAACCTCAGGAGAACCTTCAATCACGTGACCACTTCTGCCCAATGTCAGTAGATCATGGTCTCCTGATGCTCGACAGGTTTCTCAGTAGATCCCATTGGTTGATTTCCCAGCTGATGGAGGCCATTGCATGCGTCCAATTTTGTGTTCTTGAATCAACCACGTTGGAGGGACAAAAAATGGGCGGCATAGTGGGGCAGCGGTAGAGTTGCTGCCATGCAGTGCCAGAGACCTGGTTTCAATTCTGACTACGGGTGCTGTCTGTACGGAGTTTGTACGTTTTCTCCGTGATCACGTGGGATTTCTCTGGGTGCTCCGGTTTCCTCCCAAAGACGTACAGGTTTGTAAGTTAATTGGCTTTGGAAAAATTGTAAATTGTCCCTAGTGTGTAGGGTAATGTTAGTGTATGGGGATCGCTGACCTGTGTGGACTCAGTGCCTGTTTCCATGCTCCATCTCTTAACTAAACTAAACTAAACTAAAATCTCAACTGGTCACCATCCCCTTCATCTGTAGAGGGAAAGGGATGGTTGACGTTTCATTTCATGATCCCATATTAAGACAGAGGGTGTCGAGGAAAGTCAACCAGTATAAAGACGTGAGTGGAAGGGGCGAGGCAGGGGCTGGTTGGTGATAGGTGGAACCGGTGAAGTGGGGGAGGAAGGGCAGATGAAGCCAGGTGGGCGAGGAGAGGGAGAAGGTAGAGGCAGTGTCGGGAGGCACTGGCCTCCTCCTACACCTATTTTCCATGTTTCTATAAAGAAGGCAGGCACGGGTTATTGATTGGGGATGATCAGCCATGATCGCAATGAATGGCGCTGCTGGCTCGAAGGGCCGAATGGCCTCCTCCTGCACCTATTTTCTATGTTTTTATGTTTCTAAGGTAATAAAACCAAATAATGGAGAGTTAACAGCTAGTTGGAAAAGGATGAGGGAGGGGATAGGGAGGCTCAGCTGGCAGAGATGAAATCCAGGTGGAGAGGTATGTGGATAATGGGCAGATGAAAATGGGATTGATGAACCCAGGGAGAGTGAGGATAGACACAAAATGCTGGACTAACTCGGCAGACAGGCAGCGTCCCTGGGGAGAAGGAATGCCCCATAACTATTCCCATCATGGTGACTCTTGCTGTCACAGTTACTGTGCTCCATTCTTTCTCTCCAGAGTTGCTGCCTGTCCTGCTGAGTTACTCCAGTATTTTGTGTCTATCTTCAGTAAACCAGCATCTGCAGTTCCTTCCTACACGCCAGGGAGAGTGAACACATGTGGTCTGGTGGGAGTGTGAAAGGAGCACAGGAGGAGTGGGTTCCTGAAATTAAAATGTTTGCATGCTGCCGCACCGACTGGCTTCCCAATGTTCCACCTTTAATGCTCCAATATATGTCCCTGCCCATACAACCTCACAAACCTAACAGCATATAGAATATAGAACAGTACAGTACAGGATCAGGTCCTTAGGCCCACCATGTCAATGCCAACCATAATGTAAATCTTACCTAATCCAATTTAGCTGCACATTGTCCATATTCCACAATTCTCAGTTTGTTCATATGTCTGTCCAAATTGTCTGTTAAATGTCTCTGTTGTATCAGTGTCTATCACCTCCACTGTTCCAGGGACCTACCACCTTCTATGTAAAAATACTTGCCTTTAAATTATCCATCTCTCACCTTAGATCTACGGCCTCCAGCATTGATATTTCAGCCCTGCAATAAGGACTCTGTCTATCTACTCTACCCATGCCTCTGATAATATTGTATACTTCTATTAGGTTGCTCCTCAGCCTCCGATTCACGCTATCTAACCTCTTCTTATAGTTAATACACTCCAATCCAGGCAACATCCAAGTGTGCCCCCTAAACACTCTCTTCAAAGCTTCGACAGTTGGGGGAAACATTTTTATATCTCTTTCAAGTGTTTCAAGATTTCAAGGTCAATTTATTGTCACATGAACCAATTAAGGTACAGTGAAATTCGAATTACCATACAGCCATACTAAACAAAAAGCAACAAAACACACAACTACATAAAAGTTAACTTAAACATCCACCACAGCGGATTCCCCACGTTCCTCACTGTGATGGAAGGCAATAAGGTCCAAACTCCTTCCTCTTTATTCTCCCGCGGTCGGGGCAGTCGAACCATCCGCAGCCGGCAGTCGAAGCCCCCGCGTTGGGGCAATCAAAACTCCCACGTCGGGGCGATCGAAAACCCTGCGTCAGGGCGATCAAAACTCACGCTTCGGCTCAGTCGAAATTCCAGCGGCTTGGAGTCCTCGATGCTGGTTTCTAACCAGAGACCGCAGGCTCCCACGGTTGGAGCCTCAAAGACGACCCCCGACATGGATTGTGAACTCCGTGATGGTAAGTCCGCAGGCTCCCGCGATGGAGCTCCCGGTCGATTTCCAGCAAAGGCCACCAACTCCACGATGTTAGGCCGCAGTGTGGATGGAGATACAATACAGAAAAAATCACATCTCCATCGAGGTAATAGATTAGAAACAGTTACCCTAACTTTCCTCCCCCCCCCCCCCCCCCCCCACTGCTCATATAAAACAAGCTAAAGAACATTAAAATCTCCTCGACGGAGATGCGGTTTTTTTCTATATCGTATCTCCGTCCATGCTGCGGCCTAACACCGAGGAGCTGGCGGCCTCTTGCTGGGGATCAACTTTGGGAGCTCCAACCGCGGGAGCCTGCGGACTTAACATCGTGGAGCTGGCGGCCCATTGATTGGGGACCAACTTCAGGAGCTCCAAGACGCTGGAGCTTCGACCACGCCAATCGTGGGAGCTTCGATCACCGGCTGCGGGACCTTCGATCGCCCCGACTGCAGATGGTTCGACTGCCCCATCGACGGGAGAATAAGGAGGAAAGAAGATAAGACTTTATTGCCTTCCATCACAGTGAGGGATGTGGGGGAGCCGCTGTGGTGGATGTTTATGTTAACTTTTATGTAGTTGTGTGTCTTGCTTTTTTTTCTGGTATGACTGTATGGTAAATCAAATTTCACTGCACCTTAAATGGTACACGTGACAATAAAGGACCATTGAACCATTGAACCATTGAACCATCCTACTTTTAGAATCACAGAATCAAAGGAACACAAAATTTATGACACAGAAAGAGGCCATTCAGTCCATCATAAACATGCCAGTCAAGACAGAACCATCCAGCTTTATCCCTCGTTTGGAGCTTGATCCAAAGACCTATTTGAGTATACATGCAAGAATTAATCATAGTCATAGGGTGATACAGTGTGGAAACAGGCCCTTCGGCCCAACTTGCCCATACCAGCCAACATGTCCCAGCTACACTAGTCCCACTTGCCTGTGCTTGGTCCATATCCCTCCAAGCCTGTCCTATCCATTTACCTGTCGAACAGCTTCTTAAATGTTGGGATTGTCCCAGCCTCAACTACCTCCTCAGGCAGCTTGTTCCATACACCCACCACCATTTGTGTGAAAAAGTTACCCCACAGATTCCTATTAAATCTTTTCCCCTTCACCTTGAACCTATGTTCTCTGGTCCTCGATTCCCCTACTTTAGGCAAGAGACTCTGTGCATCTACCCGATCTATTCCTCTCAATATTTTGAACACCTCTATAAGATCACCACTCATCCTCCTGCGCTCCATGGAATAGAGACCCAGCCTACTCAACCTCTCCCTATAGCCCACACCCTCCAGTCCTGGCAACATTCTTGTAAATCTTTTCAGAACCCTTTCAAGCTTGACAATATCTTTCCTATAACATGGTGCCCAGAACTGAACACAATATTCCATTGTTTAAATGTGATGAGTATTTCTGCTTCTACCATGCTTTCTTGCAATCTATCACCCTCTGGAGAATTTTTTTTTTCCTCATGTCTTCACTTATCCTTACTTTAATCACATTCAGTCAAAGTTTTTGGCCTATATGCTGAAGGAAATTGCTCATTCCTATTTAAGTTATCTAGACCCCACAGAATGTTATACACATCCCTTCAGCCTCATTTATTCTTAAGAAAACAACCCGGGCTTATTCAATCTTTCCTTATAATTAACATTTCCCAGTCCTGGCAACATCTTTGCGAATCTCCTCCGCACCCTTTTACAGTACAATCACATTTCCATAATGTGGTGGCCAGAGTTATATGTGGTTTTCAAGCTGTTGCCTAATTAACTTTGTACACAATTTTAGTGTAAACACCACTACTCCACCCCCAGTCTTAAGGGCCTGTCCCACTGTACAAGGTAATTCAAGAGTTCTTCCGAGTTTCCCTGATTTGAACCCGGAGAATTACGGTAATAGCCGTTCGTAGGTACTCGGGGCTCTTGTGGACATTTTTCAACATGTTGAAAAAACTTCACGAGCTTACCACGTTTCCCGAGTACCTGCCGTTAGCGTTATGAGCCGCTAAGAGACGTCCCGAGACTTACCACGAGTTTTTTTTTTAAACTCGGGAGAGCTCTTGGATAAACTCGTATAGTGGGACAGGCCCTTTATATTCCATATCTCAGCTAATGCATCCTGTATGCCTCTGTAACCACATTATTGATCCACTCAGCTATGCGTAAGAATCTGCTGCAGTTCATTTGTGCCTTTTTAAATGAATAATATACTAACTATTCATTATAGTATAATTAATTATACTGACTACTGGAATGAATTTTAAACATTTTCCATTATGTTGAGTGAACTAACTTCAGTTATTTGGTTTATCCCTTCCTCCCCTTTTTGACAGCAGCACAACATTACCAGTCAGCCAATTCTCTGGCACCATTCCTGTAACCAAAGAAGGCTGAAAGATTATAGTAAGAGCCACTGCTGTTTCCTCTCTTGCTTCTTTAATAACCTGGTATATATTTCATCTCTTGGAGCAAGTAATTTATGCACATATATTTCAGAAACATGAGGAAATTTCTCGTCAAGTCGAGTTGTCACGGTGTCACAAGTACAGTGAGGCACAGGCACAATGAAAGTCTTCCTTGCAGCAGCATCACAGGGGCATAGACTGAGACAACACACAGAAAGAGATTGACAAGGCTAATCCCTGGTTTGAGAGAATTATCATATCAAGACTAGTCTAGTTTAGTATAGTTTAGAGATACAGTGCGGAAACAGGCCCTTCGGCCCATCAAGTCTACACCAACCAACGATCCCTGCACATTAACATTATCCCACACACACTAGGGACAATTTACATTTATACCATGCCAATTAACCTACAAACCTGTACATCTTTGGAGTGTGGGAGGAAACCGAAGATCTCGGAGAAAACCCACGCAGGTCACGGGGAGAACGTACAAACTCCGTACAGACAGTATCCGTAGTCAGGATTGAACCCGGGTCTCTGGCGCTGAAAGTGCTGTAAGGCCGCAACACTACTGCTGCGTCACTGTGCCACTCCTAAGAAGTCAAAGAAGTTAGTTCTATATTCCTTAGAGTTTAGAGGAATGGGGATTGAAACATAGGATTTTAAGGGATCGTGACAGGATGGAGTTTGAGATGTTACCATGAGTGGAAGAGGAGTGTAGGTACAAGATAAGGAGGCAGCCATTTAAAACTGAGGTCTATAGGGATTTATTTTCACAGAATCCCTGAAATTCTCTACCCTGGAGTGGTGAGGAGGCTGAATCATTGGGAGTATTTAAGGTATGAATATTGTCAGATTAATTGCTATTATTCTCCGTTCCCAGTTTGATTTTCATTTTCAAGATACACATTAGGAGAGATATGTAATGAGTGACCGATCTCACTGATCCCCCTCAACCCCACACCTCAAATACACACAAAGTTTACCTCCAGTGTGATTTTTTAAAATCTCCCTGGTCTGAACACTCAAAGTACAACTAGGTTTTGCTCACAAAATGTGTCGCAAGGAACTGCGGATGCTGATTTATACCAAAGATGGGTACAAAATGCTGGAGTAACTCAGCGGGTCAGGCAGGATCTCTGAGGAAAAGGAATAGGTGACATTGCGGGTCGGTACCCTTCTGCAGACTGAAAGATAGAGAAGACCAAAACAAATTAGGGCCGACAACAGCTGACCTCAGGAAGGGTGGAGTTCATAGTGGTCCATTGTTGGCTGGGGGAGATGTACTAATGTTAGGGGCCATTGGCCCTCTAGCCAAACTCATCAACACTGATCTTATTGATCTTCTATTCTGAGCAGTGAAGATTAAGGTCACTAAATGGAACAGAAGCAGACAAAGGAATGGAAGACACTCTTGGAACAAAGATCAGAAATTGTTTCTGAAAGCTGAACGTGTTGACCTTCAAGTTGTAAAGTTCCCTTTTTACCATTGTTTCTGAAGGGAAACAAGAACATTGAATCACTGTTTATTTTTTACAAGATTCTTGGTGTATTTTTGCAATGTATTGCACATTTTGCATGATTCCAGCCAACAAGAACATTACTGAAGATAGACACAAAATGCGGGAGTAATTCAGCGAGTCAGGCAGCATCTCTGGAGAAAAGGAATAGGTGATGTTTCGAGACTTGGGTCTGAAGAAGGGTATCGACCCAAAACGTCATCTATTCCTTTTCTCCAGAGATGCTGCCTGACCAGCTGAGTTACTCAAGCA
The DNA here is from genome assembly GCA_038087875.1 of Malacoraja senta. Classification (NCBI taxonomy): domain Eukaryota; kingdom Metazoa; phylum Chordata; class Chondrichthyes; order Rajiformes; family Rajidae; genus Malacoraja; species Malacoraja senta. Next base: position 144,456,119 of record CM075977.1, read on the forward strand.
TTTTGTGTCTATCTTCGGTGCAATTCCTTCCGATACAAGAACATTAATGACCAAGCTTTCCATTAAGCTTCCCAGTGTTAACGTGAATTAATGAATAATGCTTTATTTAAAGGAATTTAATAATACAAAGTCCATTGATACATAAAATGTGACTCAATAGACAAAAGATATGGACTGAAATAGAACTAAACAAATTCATCAAACATAAATTATATAAAATGTCTTGGCACTGGCGGGGGCAGAGTTCACTTCGACCACAACTCCTGCTGTGCTAAACCCTCAGTTCATGACCTAAGCTACAATTTTCAATAGCACTGGAAAAGGAATTGCTTTTAACACAGCCTCTCAGGACCAAACACTGATCTGTTGATTTGGAACGAAAGGAGGGCTAGAGGCCAAGGAAGAGAGCTGGGGATTGATTACTGAGGCTTGGAGGAGTGGGGAGTCTTCAAAGAGGACCACGGGCTCGAATCATAGCCTTTCAATCAAAAAACAACAGGAATATACGTTTATTCTGTTTCCCATTGCTCAAGGTGCTCTGCACTTTGAATTTCAAGGCATCACGTTACTACAAAACGATGTTATGCTTCAGCCATATAGAGTGTCTCTGAAACAATGCAAAGATCTTTAATTCAGTAGTCTGAGCTATATCCTGAGGAGTATTGAGGAACTCAATATCAGAATGTTATGAGGCTGGAGGGCAGGTTTGGAGAATGGCTGTTGAACAGCTTTGTGAGAAAGTAGGGGAGGAGAGAGATGTCTTGGGCCTCGATGGTCTTGAATATGGAGTTGGAGCCAAGACATGGGAGGAAAGGGAGCCAATGTCTTGTGATAAGCAGGAGAGGGAGTTGAAATGAGGGATTTATAGAAATTCCAATTCAAAACAAGAATATGAAATAAAAATATAAAAAGCTGTTTCAATACCTTTGTTTCTCTTTTCATAGATGCTGCCTGACAGCTGAATATTTCCAGTAGAATATGTAATGATCATAATGGATCACAGTGGGTTTGGTACAGGTTAGGCCAATAATACTCTGCATTAATTGCCCATTCAGCTCCCACATGACTAATGTCGGACTGATAGATTACTTCAGTGCAGAAACAAGCCCTTTTGGCACACTGAGTCCGTGCCGACTAGCAATCACCTCATTCATGAGCTGATCCTTCACACTAGGGACAATTTACACATTTTTAAACCGATTAACATGCAAAACTGTATGTCTTTAGAGTGTGGGAGGAAACCAGAGCACATTTTTTTAAACAAAAATATCTGAAATATCTGTTCACATCTGAAATGAAAACTGGTTTCAGAATCAGAAGCTGAGGGTGATGATTGAAAAGGTTATGAACTTGGAACCTTGTTAGAAGGAAGAAGAAAACACACGGTGCAGAAGGTTCATGTCCGAGACAGCGCAAGACACATTTATGGGCAATGAAGTATTTTCACAGTGAATTATCTCTCATTCTGTTTGCAGCCAAAATGCATGCAGCATGCACTCAGTAACAGCGGTGTAAGAATGACAAAATAATCTCTTTTTTATGATTTTATTGGAGAAATAAATATTAGTCGGGATACTAGGGCCAATTCCTTTGCTGCTGAGTTATATCCTGGGATCTGTTACAGCCACCTGAGAGGATAGATGGAATCTTGGTTTAAAGTCTTATGCAAAAGACTGAACTTTTAACAGTGCAGTACTCATGCAAACTTTCAGTCTATAATCTGAGTCAGATTACCTCTGATTTAGACAAAACCTTTTATGTTTCTTCATAAAAAAATTAATTGAGGAGATATTTCTAATTTATTTAATCTATCTGCGGACACAACCGACCCAGGAGAATTGATTGCATTCAAAGGAACTGGGCAAACCAAGTAAATATTCTAAGGAATAGATCTTAACATTGATAAACATAGTCATGCCACGAAACAGGAAACATATGAATTGTGTACACATCAATTGTGTCTGGTTGTAAGATGGAAAAGGAAATGGATTTGAGTGTGATTATTAGTCATTCTTTGCAAAGCAGTCACTTATTATGAAGCTGTCAACGACAAAGGTAATCTAGTAGAGAATATATCTCAAGGGCATTTGATTCAAAGTAAAACCACTTTATTTTAACCCTCCATAACTATCCTTTTTAGTTGTTGGCAAAGAGTAAAAATACAGTATTTGTATTGTTATCAGGCACTGAGGCATGTAACTAATATTTCACACTCTCAGCTTGTCTGTCAATGACTTAAAATGTTACTATTCATGGAACAAAATATTTACTTAAGTTTTCTCATCCTGCTATTTAAAAAATAGAGCCTGCTGAAATAGATCTAATTATGAATCACATAGTTCTGCTGTACTGTTTTACATATCAATGTCCAGAACATCCACATCCTTTACCAGCTTCTCCTGCACCTTGCTTCCATTTTCTTCTGTTCTTTTCCCAGTGTTTCATGGAAAGATGCCTCAGTAATGTGCATGTCAATGGATTGATTTTGATGTAGTAAATAGCACAGTGATGGATTGACAGCGCATACAGCAATGGTTATGGGTGTCAAGGAATGAACCGTGACTACATTTAATTTTACCTATCTATTGTGATGATTAGTATATTGTCATATACACCAGAGTACAATGAAATTCCTTGTTCGCTTAAAGGTCACAAAGTAAATAGTATACATGGTATTGAAAAATGCGACAATTAATGGTTCAATGGTTCAATCGTTCTTCATTGTCACATATGAAATTCTTATGAAAAGCATCCCCAATCCAGGTAAGCCCAGGTAAGCCCCGGGCTGTTGCAGGGCCAGCTCCATCGCCCTCGGCCTGCTCGGCCCACCAACCGACGTCACTCTCCTCGCATTACTGCCTCTGTTCCCAGGGGGGCGCCACCTGCAGCTGACTTTGGCAGCGCTGGAGGCAATTCCCTGGTCCCTGTCCTACCGGCCCACTCCTCACATCTGTCATTGCCAGAGGCTCCCTCCTCCTCAGCACTCTGGTCTTCGGGACCAAGCTCGGAGGCAGGTTGTGAAGAGGAAACATGGAGTCTGCAGAAGGACTTGGACAAGTTGGGAGAGTGGGCAAAGAAGTGGCAGATGGAATGTAGTGTAGCAAAGTGTGGAGCCGTGCACTTAGGTAATAGGAATAAAGGTGTACACTATTTTCTAAATGGGGAGAGAATTGAGAAATCGGAAATGCAAAGGAAGTGCTGGTGCAGAATTTCCAAAAGGTTAATTTCCAGTTTGATATCAGTAGTAAAGAATGCAAATGCAATGTTAGCATTCATTTCAAGAGGACTAGAAGGCAGGGATGTAATGCCGGGGCTTTATAGGGCATTTGTCAGACTGCATTTGGAGTTTTGTGAGCCATTTTGGGTCCCATAGCTGAGGAGGGATGTACTGGCTTTGGAAGGGTATAGAGCAGGTTTATGAGAATGATTGGGTTAACGTATGATTAGCTGGGCTTGGGCCTGGGCCTGTACTCGCAGGAGTTTAGAAGGTTTATCACCCTGACAGCCAATTCATACCCAGACCCTCAAAATATTTGGAAACAATTGTTTTACAACCATCCCTTTAACGTAAAAGTGAGAGGGAGAGGAAGAGGAAAGCACCTGGCTATTGGAATTAATGACTGATGTTCCTAATTTTATATCCCACAGTAAATGATTTCTCCAGAGACAGCCTCTTAAAGTTAAGGATAACTTGCTTCCTCTCCAGTTTTGCAGACTCTGCCACAGCAAGGGCAGGTGGTTATATGCACCTGGGGATATTTAGCATTCCTTCTGCTTGCCCTGTATGTGCATCTGAGGGAAAGATTTTGTGGTGCTCAGTGGCTCCCTTCTCCATTTGGAGTGATCGTGGGCCAGAGATTGCCAGGAGCTGGTGAGATGGGTACATTTCTTGAAGGAAGCGTTGAGAAGGCAAGTGAAGCGATGCTATGTCCTTTTGGAAAGCTGGTGTGATGGAGTTGAGAGTGGGACACTTGTGTGTGTTGTTGTGCAGTCAGATGATGAGTCCAGCCCATTAGAACTGGCTGGGTAGTACTCCGATCAGTTAATGTCTGTGTTCTAATTGCTGTTCTCAGTTGCCCATGAAGATCATGGTTTTCCCATTAAATAATGTACGCATGATTTAAACGTTACACTGAAACCTGTAATTTGTTTAACAGATTTTATAGTTCTGAACTTGCCAGCTCTTCAAAAAGAACGCATGAACATAAGAAAATAGAAGCTGGAATAGGCCAGTCATCTCCTCAAGCTTGTCCTACAGGCTTCAACTAGAGAGCAGTCCTAAGCGTCTATTTACCTCATTGGAGACCCTCGGACTATCTTTGATTGGAGTCTTCTGGACTTTATCTTGCACTAAATTTTATTCATGTCATTCCCTTTATCATGCATCTGTACACTGTGAATGGCTCAATTGTAATCATGTATTGTCTTTCCGCTGACTGGTTAGCACGCAAAAAAAAGCTTTTCCCTGTACCTCGGTACACATGACAATAAACTAAACTCAAACTCAACTCCCTCCATTCAATACGATCATGGTGCTTCTCCTCTTCTGTTCTAGTTCCCCAAAGCCTTCAAATTCCCTGTCAGGTATTCTTGAGCACCTGGTCTTCCTTTGTTAAGTTAGCAGTCTGCCTTTAGATTCCTTGTGCTGAAATGCATGACTTCACATTTAACTCCATTTGCTAAGGCTTTGCCCACTCATTCAACCTTTCTATATCCAGCTACAGTCTTAATAACCTCATCAGATCGTGCCTTCCCACGAAGCTTCACCTCCCAGTGACAGTTGCACCTGTGTGCTTATCTCTGGCATGGTAAAATCTCAAGATTGAACCCTTATTCAGGCTTAAAACATTGAAGCTACCATAGCACATTCTTTTGTTTTTTGTACAAAAATCCAAAAATTCTGGTTTGAAATATTTGATATTTTTTCAAAATTAATCAAAATAAAACTGGTACCAAAACCAGAATGGATTATTTTTGGAATATCGGAAGGTATTCCTGAATTAAACGTGTATCAGAAGAATTTACTCAATTATGGGCTAATAATGGGAAAAAAGCTTATACTTAAATTCTGGAAAAATGCGCCCACACCAACAATAAAAATGTGGACATCAAATATGTTGGAAACATTACATCTGGAAGAGATGAGATTCCTCCTAGTAGGCAAAGTAGACCAATTTCAAAAGACGTGGTCTACGTTTTTGGACCTATTACAAGCATGAGGTGCAATAGTAATTTAGAAAAACAAATAAATAAATAAAAGGTATCTGGACCTGGTAATGGGAGGTAAAACAAAAACAGACTTGGTTGGTAGTTCCTTCTCTATGAAGTATGTTATAAGAGTTATAATAGAGCGATTGTTCCTTCTCTCTTTCTCTTTCTTTTCTAGGGTCTATTTTCTAACTTTACTTCCTTCTCTAACTTCTTTTCTAAGGGGCTTTCTTTTCCCAACACTCTTTTGCACTTCACAACCTTTGCGCACTTTCTTCACTTTTCTTACTTCTTTCTTTTTCTTTCTTAAAGTTTAAAAAAGAAAAAAAAAAAAAAAAAACATTGGGCAAGACATGACCACTCACCGGCCTGGAAAAGGCTGCAACCTCGCTCTGCTCAAGGCTCTCACCAGTTCTGCTGAAAACCCTTGACAGGCAAGATCACAAAATGGCGTGGGGGGGGGAGGGGGGGGGCATGAGATTCCATCTCGCACTGATACACAGAAGAGCAAGTATTGTTGACAAATGGATTTTGGAAGTTGGCCATTATTTATTTACCTTAGGCTACTTAAAATGCCATTTAATGCTACAGGAACCATTTTCACTTCTGCCACCTCAAGGGCAATAACATGTTGGTGTGAATTGTTCAGCCATTGTAAAATATTTATCTAGTAGAAAACATTGGAATGCAAATCAAATTACTCCAAGTCAGATCACACACTGCCAGATTGCTGCCACCGAGGTGGCTGAGGTGGCAAGGTCCCTCATTATGGAAACAAATATTTATGACAACTTGAGAAAGACTTCCCTTTATATAGCACCATGCACAAGTTCAGTGTTGTCCCACAGTCTTTACAATTTCACTGTTGTCCCTGAGAGGTAATTCTTATAATAATCAGTTGCAATGTCACACTATATTACGACCAGAGGAAGTCATGTTTCATTGTTATTACTTCTTGGGATTGGCTGCTTAACATTTTTAAAATCAGATGAAGCAGATAAAATCACAGTTTAACAACTTAATCAGAAAAATGGATTCACCAGTGCAACATCCAGTCAACAAAGGAAGTCTAAGATCAGGAACGAAAGAACACAAGAGACAGAAAATGAAGTTTTCTCCACCATTTACTGGGATTTTGGCTGATCTCATTCCTCAAGTTTACTCTTCTGCCAGATTTCCTTTGCCTCTGATACCTGCAATGTCCAAAAACCTATGAATCTCAACCATAAATGTACTCTGCAACCAGCTCCACAGGATAGAGAATCCCAATGATTTATAATTCTCTGAGTAAGATATTTCTCTTTATTTCAATTCTAAACACTAGTTCTATGTTATTCCACTTGTGCATCCATTCCCTACACAATAGGGGACATTTACAGAGGCCCACTAACCTACAGACTCACACATCTGTGGAATGTTGGAAGAAACCGGAGCACCTGGAGGAAACACATATGGTCACAGTGAGAACTTACAAACTCCACACAGACAGCATCTGAGGTCAGGATCGAACCCAGATCTCTGGTGCTGTGAGGCAGCAGCACTACCAGCTGTGCCACTGTGCCACTGTGCTGCCCCTACCAAGATCAAAGTAAAACCTACTATGCAATATTCTTAACAAAAACAGTTAATTTGATTTGAGCGCTCTGGGATGGATTATGATTTTGTACAAATCATAAAATGTTTGAGACTGAATTTCTCCTGTTAAATTGAAATCAATGGGAAAAAAAGTGAGAGAGAGCTAAGGTGAACTGTCATTTTGCAATTTTTAGTTTTACTCTGTTGCATTAAGACACAATTATACACCATCAAGAGGATATATTAAACTGTACCAAAATACACAAGTGCATTCGCAAAATACACTGCCAGAAAATATCTCAGATTTTTATAGATGGTCGCTAAGGAAAAAAATGTAACATTACTCTAAAGAAAAGTAATGGATTGATAAGATGTGTGTGAATTCAGGGTCTATCTGCTTTGAGCTGCATCTTGTGGCCTGTTTATCCTTTAACTTGCAACAGAGATTGCCAAAACAGCAAGCCAAAAATACACTCTGAAAGGCAAAACACTTAGAAGTTCTCAAGAAGGAAACAGTTTTTTGGATGTTAAGTAGGTTCAGTATAAATGCAATAGCTGTCTGCCAACAACTTCTGAACAATACCTGTGAACAATTCCAATTACCCTGTCCGAATTGCATTCATAACTCAAGACAATTGTTTGAAAAACCTGGGTACAGCACGTTCTTTCCAGTTCTCACTTGTGCTGTATACATTTGGGTCTGATGAAAAGGTGCAGAAATTGTTTAACTACTTCAATAGCAACAATCAGACTTAGTTAACATAGTGGTGTGATTGATGAAACACAGACCACTCTGTAACTGAGCCATAATGATTAACTATTCCAAGTCTGATCCTTGCTCTGTACTGGGAGAGGTGATCGCAATGGAACAATGGCAGAAACCAACAGGTGGCCAGTGCCTCTGGGCTGGACAGGGAGTAGATGCCAGCGAGAGACCCCTAGCACACTGCATAGCATCGGCACTCACACTGCAGAATGCACGTGCGAACGTCAGTCACTTCTGCATTTCAACTCAAAAAATATTTTGAATCTCGTTATCTAAGATTATGAAAAAAAGGACTCACTTAGGAAACAACAAAAGGACTTGTTTTTACTTTTGTTTCCTTATTACAGTACCATAGTTGTAAAAGAAGACAGACACAAAGTGTTGGAGTACCTCAGCGGATCAGGCAGCATCTCTGGAGAAAAAGAATGGGTGACGTTTCGGGTCAGGACACTTCTAACGTCACCCATCCTTTTTCTCCAGAGATGCTGCCTGACCTGCTGAGTTACTCCAGCACCTTCTGTTTATCTTTGGTATAAACCAGCATCTGCAATTCCTTTCTATATAGTTGTTGTTCCTTGTGGATTGTCAAAGAGCTTTGTTTTGCAATATATCCGCTTCCAGAACACTAGCAGAATTCTACCATTATTGTGAATTACTTTTCCAGTGCTGAAATAATATTTTGAAAGAAAATATTCACTTTATGCACACTACATGGAAGTTATCAAAGTGGTCTCACTTTATTTTATGTGTGACTATTTATGAGATGTTAAGATAGAAAGAATTGTATTCATGATTTTGGATAATCCAAATTTTTTTACGGTGATTTTGAACTTTAGTTATTGTGTTCTTGCACATGAATCACTGCAGGTTAATAGGTTTGTACAGCAAACAATTAAGAAGGCAAACTATATGCTGGCTTCAGTTATATGAGGATTTGATACAAGTGTGGACATCTCTTCTCCAGTATTATATCCAATCAACTACAATATTGTGCACACGCCAAAGATACGATACGATACGATAGGAACTTTATTTATCCCAGGAGGGAAATTGATCTGACAAAACACAAAAATACATGAATTATGAAATTAAAGTGACAAGTGGAAAGGATTGGCGATGTGCAAAGGGGAGGAGGGGGGGGGGAGTCAGTCTACCCCATGCAAGAAGGGGGAGGAGTTGTACAGTTTGATAGCCACAAGGAAGAAGGATCTCCTGTGACGTTCTGCATTGCATCTTGGTAGAACCATTCTGTTGCTGAAGGTACTCCTCAGGTTGACCAGTGTATCATGGAGGAGGTGAGCTGTATTGTCCAAGATGCACATATCTGTGACGTTGGGAGTACAGGAATGGTTCACCAGTTAATTCCTGGGGTGTTGGTTTTATTTCCTAAGGAGACTGACCCTAGAATCTCTATAATTTACAAGATCTGATCTCATAATATATACATTTATTAAGGAATTTGACAGGGTGGATGGCAAATAGATGGTTCTCCTGGTTAGGGTGTATAAATCTATAGAAACATTGAAGGATAGGAATAGGCTCTTCAGCAATTCAAGTCTGCACTGCCACTCAACATTGCTGAACCTTGATGTCAAACCAATTGCAACAAAACTGCACTGCAAATGTAGGCATTATATATTTGGCCTCTTCTTCCAAATTATCATTGCATACAGTTTAATGCATGGTGGTGGGAGGTGGATAGTGAAGTGAGACGTGTGGTGTTCCCAGTCTCAAAATACGAAGATGGCCAATCAGGACATAAAATGGGGAAACATTTCTCCACTCCAGTATATTTAAGATAGAGATGAATAGATTTGAGGGGACAAGGTAATAGATTTTTGGGTGGCACAGTGGTGCAGTTGTAGAGTTGCTGCCTTACAGCACCAGGTTCATTAGTCATTAGTCATCGGTTTATTGTCACATGTACCGAGGTACAATGAAAAAGTTTTGTTGCATGCTAACCAGTCAATGGAAAGACAATACATTGCAATCGAGCCATCCACAGTGTACAGATATATGTTAAAGGGAATATTGTGACTAACATTTAGAGCATTTTAAAGCCAGCAAAGACCGAACGAAGATAGTCCGTGGTTCTCTAATGAGGTAGATAGTAGTTCAGGATTGTACTACGATCCTGACTACGGATGCTGTCTGTATGGAGTATGGACATTCTCCCTGTAACCGCGTGGGTTTTCTCCAGGTGATCCAGTTTCCTCCCACACTCCAAATACGTACAAGTTTGTAACTTAATTGGCTTTGGTAAAATTGTAAATTGTCCCTAGTGTGTAGGATAGTGCTAGTGTATGGGGTGATCACTGGTCGGCACGGACTCAGTGGGCTGAAGGACCTATTTCCGCGCTGTATCTCCAAAGTCTAAAGTCTAAAGACATTAGATTTTCGGGGCATAAGGTTAAAGTAGGAAAATGGTGTTGAGGTAAAACATCACCCATGATCTTACTGAATGGCCAAACAGGCCCAAGGAGCTAAACAGCCTATTCCTGTTTATATTTTATATGTTCCAAAAAATTATAGCAACCATGTCAGCCAAAGAAGATGCAGCAAGATCCAATATATTACGACGTGATAATGACCAAATAACTGGTGTTTTAATTTGAGGAGAAAATATTGCTGTCAAGACAATGGGATGAAAATTGACCGAGGCAATTGGGCGAAGGTACAACAGGGCAAGGGAGAGAATTTGGGCCAAGACCATGGTGAGAATATGGGCCAGAGTCCATGTAGCATGTAGGTAGGACAAACAACAGGGTTTTGGCCAAGAAAAAAGGGCAAGTATTGGCCAGAAACATGGGATGCTTCGGGGCTTGGCAATGCATGGTCAATGGAGAGCATGATGGCCAGCATGATTGGGACATCGTTTGCCAGAGAAACAGGAAGAATGTATAGTAGGTCTAAGCAAGGAATAAAACATTAACCAGGATAATGGAAAGACAATAGATCAAGGCAACGGAGTGAATCTTGGACATCAGGATGGGAGGATATAGGCCAGGACAATAGTGAAAATATGGGCCAGGAATATAGAGAGAATATTGACCAGCCCAATGGGCAGAACATGGACCCGCAAATATGGGAAGAATGTATGCTTGTAGAATGTGGAGAATAAGGTCCAATACACCAAACCTGCATGGCACTGGGGACTTCATTAACAGTCCCATAACTAAAATATTCTGGAGAACAAGAAATTGTAGAAGTAAAAATAAATGAACAAAAAAGTGTTAACATCTTCAAAGTTCTTCAATATAATTGTTGAATTTAGCAGAGAGTCATGGACTAAACCAGATCAAAACTGGATGCAGCCCTCCCCACCATCAAAAGCATCTACATGAGGTAATTTTTCATGAAGTAAGTAAGTAATTAAGTAATTTTTATTTATATAGCACATTTAAATCAACTCGCGTTGAAACCAAAGTGCTGTACATAGAGGAAATCCATACATCCATACAAAATAAAAAAATGAAGGTGGCAAGTTGACCAGGTGATGCCTGGATTAGGGAATATTAGCTACAAGGAAAGGTTGGACAAACTTGGATTGTTTTCTCTAGAATGCAGAAAGTTGAATGGAGATCTGACAGAAGTATATAAAATTATGAGAGCCATTGATAAGTATACAGTCAGAACCTTTGTCCTAGGGTGGAAATATCAAATACTAGGGGGCACAGTTTAAGTTGAGAAGGGAAACATTTTAAATAGATGTGTGAGGCAAGTTTTTTACACTGAGGGTGGTGGGTACCTGGAATGCATTGCCATGGGTGGAAGGGGAAGCAGATATTATAGTGGCATTTAAGAGGCATTTAGATAGGCACTGGAAAAGGAGTGGTATGGATCATGTTCAGATAGAGGAGATTAGTTTATCTTGCATTTTGTTTGGGACAGGCATTAGTGACTGAAAAGTCTATTCATGTGCTGTACTTTTTTATGGTCTATGGTCTACAGTCTATGGTTTATCATTAAGGATATTAACCCTCCCCCCCTTGCCATGCCCTCTGCTTGATACTATCACTGAGCAGGAGGTACAGAAGGTAAAGTCCTCACCCCACCAGGTTTAGAGACAGCTACTTTCCTACAATCATCAGGTTCTTGAATCGTAGAAACAAAGAACTGCAGATGTTGGTTTATAGAAAAGATAGACACAAAATGCTGGAATATCTCAGCGGGTCAGGCAGCATCTCTGGAGAAAATGGATGGGTGACATTCCGGGTCAGGAGTCAGAGAGAGGAAGAGAACTTCTTCAAAGTAGGTACGCCTTGAGGAGATTTCACAGTGGAGTAAGCCAGAATGTAGAAAAAAAGAACTGCAGATCCTGATTTATACCAAGGATAGACATAAAGTGTTTGAGTAACATAACAGCAGACAGCATCTCTGGGGAAAAAGGATGGGTGATGTTTCAGGTTGGGTCCGCTGAGGGTCAATTTCACTGAACACTGACGCCTACATGATCTCCCAGTTGCCAAGCATTTCAACTCCCCTTCCCATTCCCATACTGACCTTTACATCCTGGGCTTCCTTCATTGCCAGAGTGAGGCCAAACACAAATTGAAGGAACAGCACCTCATATTCCGTTTGGGTAGTTTAGAACCCGGCGGTATGAACATTCAATTCCCTAATTTTAAGTAACTTCTGCTTACATTCCCCTTCCCTCCCCCCTCTCCTTTGCCCCTTCCTCCATCCTAGTGGTTTAACTAGTTCCATAGTTCCCCACATTGTATTCCTCTTGAGATCACATTTTCTCGAGCCAACAATGGGCCTATCAGGGCATCATCTTGCCTGAGGTCATTTGTGGCTGGTCCTGATTGGTCCTCGTCTTTCCTCGCCTCCACCTCTTCACCCATAAAGGGTCCCGACCCGAAACATCACCATCAATTTGCTACAGGGTTGCTACCTGACCCGTTGATTTACTCCAGTACTTTGTGTCTATCTTATGTTCTTGAACCACCCTGCACAACCCTAATCCTACTTCAGCAATGGAACACTATGGACCACCTCTTGCCCTGCCATGGAATTGTTTTCTAAGTGTCTTTTCCACTAATGTCTTATCTTGTTTTTGCTTTCCATTTCACTGTAACATATGTGTACTTTATATATAAATTATGTTTCATGTGTTTGAGTCTATGTGCCTGTGACACTGGTGCAAGCAGGTTTTTCATTATGCCTACATCTCATCGTACTTGTGTATATAACAATTAACACAACTTGACTTGACTAACTTAGAACATTTACGGTCAATCCAAAGGTACAAATTCAAGTAAATCTACAATCCAAACCAGAAATTCCTTAGAAATGCTGAACATTAAAGAATTTGCTACATGATACTGTGCAAAGGCCTTAAAGTTCTTGAAGAAATGTGATACCCTTCAATAAATGACCACAATAATTTGTTTGAGTACAGAAGAAAAAGACACCTGGCATAAAACTGGTTTTGAGTGGAGATAAACAAGGTTGTGAGGTTTCTAATACCTTGATTAAAATAGTTTTTCCTTATCCTAATTTGCCAGTTCTCTCATCAAGTGAATCTTAGGAAGCCAAACACAGACCTAATAATTGCCTCTGATTTCTTTCCTATCCTTCAACAGATCTCATAATGAAGGACAGTGAGTTGAGCCTGATCTTGGACATATAATGGAATCTGTCTGAAGCTGAAAGCTGACACCATTACTAAAGCAAAGCTGTGGCAAAGGATGTAACCATGACAACCTTTTCTCTCTCTGTATGATATATTTTAAAGAGCAAGGCAGAAGTACTGTGACTGCAGCTGTTGAAATGTTGTATAACTTCCAGTCTTGGTATTATTAAAGCATCTAATAATTTGAAATGGTGAACACCAAATAAATTACAAATATTTAATTTGATTGAAGCCTATCTGAATAATAATTACACGTATACAACCTTCCACAAGTGACAAAAACATCAGTTCATTTGCAAATACTCAATTCCTTACAGAAATTTTAAAAAAGTAAATGAAGATTGAATTTCACTGCATCGTCAACGTACATTCAATTAGCATTTTATGATTTAAACAAGGTTTTTACATCTTTGATGCCATTCATCTCCAAGTTCTTAGAATTAAACAATTGTTAAAAGGATTAGAGGGGAGCTAAGGAAAAATAGATTTCATCCAAAGAGCCGTAAGGATCTCAAACCTGCAGACTGGAAGAGTGTGCAGATAGAAACCCACATTATATTTTAAAAGTACCATAACGTAAGGAATTCAACAGGCTTCTGAAGAACACCTGGGAAAAAGGATAATCGAACTTGCTCTTTTTGAATAATGTAGACCTAGGAAGTCTCCTTCAAAGCCATAAACGTCGATGATACTAGGGATAGACACAAAATGCTGGAGTAACTCAGCGGGTCAGGCAACATCTCTAGAGAAAAGGAATAGGTGACGTTTCGGGTCGGGACCCTTCTTCAGACTACATTCTCCAATTCCTTTTCTTCAGAGATGCTGCCTGACTCGCTGAGTTACTCCAGCTTTATGTGTCTATCTTTGTTTTAAACAGGCATCTGCAGCTCCTTCCTACATATGATACTAGGGATTTGCATGACAGTCCCATGTGATTTATATTTGATAAATATTTTTAAAATCTATTTTAAATGATGAAACATGACTTTATTTACCATAACATAGTTGTTCAGCTAAAATTTATCTTTACTTATTTGTTATGCCTTCCATGTCCTTGCTTATATTAACTTTCAGGTCTACTTAGCAATAGAAATTAACCGTTAGCTGAGCTGTGACCACGTGGGTTTTCTCAGAGATCTTTGGTTTTCTCCCACACTCCAAAGACGTACAGGTTTGTAGGTTGATTGGCTTGGTAAATGTAAAAATTGTCGCTAGTGGGTGTAGGGTAGTGTTAATGTGTGGGGATCCTGGTTGATGCGGACCCGGTGGGCCGAAGGGCCTGTTTCTGCGCTGTATCTCTAAACTAAACTAAACTAAACTAAACTATTGAATATACTTACTTTTCTTTTTAACACCATCTTTAGAAATTAACAAATATTGTAATCCAGAAACTCAGGTAAAGAAGAAAACAAAAATTTATATACAAACTTTCATTGTCTCGGGACATCACAAAGCATCATCTTGCATTTGCCATTCACCAAACAGTCTTCGCATCCAACTCATCATTCTCCGACATTTCCACCAGCTTCAATGCGATTCCACCAACAGCGATATCTTTGCCATCCCACCTCTTTCTGCCTTCCATGGAGACCACTCTCACAGATTCTCTGGTTTTGCTCATCCCTCCCACCCACCCCTTCCTCACCAGGCATTTACCCAGGCAAATACAGGAAGTGCAACACCTGTCACCTCCAGTCAGACACCTAAACGTCCCTTCCAGTTGAGATGGAGGTCCACATGCACCTCTTCCAACCTATTGTATTTGATGCTCTCGATGTGGCCTCTGCTACGCATTGACTACGCGACCTAGCACTTGCTCTCTGTCCGCCAGGACCAGCTGGCAAGCCAGTTGACAGAGGCAAACCATTTCCAGTTGCAAGCCAGTTGCAAGCCATTTCAATCCCCTTCCCATTCCCATACTAACCTGTCTATCCTCCACCTCCTCCATTGCCAGAGTGAGTCCGCTCACAAACTGAAGAATAACACCTCCTATTCCACTTGGGTAGCTTGTCACCAGTTCTCCCCCCCCCCTGCCTCCTCTTCTCCTGCACCCACCCACATCTCTTCTGGGCCCCCTATTCTCCCCCACATTCCCATCTACCCACCATCCCTCTCTCTGGTTCTACATTTTTCTCCTTGCCCTCCTTTATCAGATTCAACCATATGCAGCCCTTTGTTGTCTCCACTTGTTTTCCCCAGTCTTTGTGGCTATATCCACCCTTCTCTCACCCCTTGACATCCACAATTCAATCCCTTCTTATATGGATCTAACTATCACATGCCAGCTTTTGCTGCACCCCTACCATCACTTTCATTGTACCTCTATTCCAGTCATTAAGAAGGATCCTGACCCAAAGCAGTGACCGTCTATTTCCCACCACTGTGGCTGCATCAGACTGTGCATAGACCCAACGCACTTTGGCACCAAGAATCCCCATCAGCTGAGGTTCTACCTGTCCCCGGTATTGCAAAGGATTGGCCTGGCACCTCTGCTGCGCAATGGACCAATCAGCTCGATATTGCCGCACCACCATCCTTTGTGGAAAAGTTCTTCCAGATCCAGACTTTGAACTACAAACCCATCAGGCAATGCAAGGGAAGGAATCAATGGATCCAGTGGTGTGGTTCCCTGTGCAGACTGTCCAGATTATCAGATGAAATACCTCGTTGCCAGAACTCACAAAAAGCACTAAGACCTGCCTTAGCTGGCAGTGAGAGCGGCCCTCCCAGTCCGATCCTTCCTGTATTGATGGAGTCTTATTCCCAATGCACGCTGCCATTGGAAAGGCTACTATGGAAAGGGGGTCAGTTAACCATGTCTTTGCAGAGTGTAGATCTGATAAGGGGATCTGGAGAAAGATGTCATGGTTCATCCAGAACACCTCTTTAACAGAGGACTCTCTGCTGCTGGAAGACCATCAATTTGGTGAAAGACGCGCTTTGATCTGACCAAAAGTTGTTAGTGCTCCAGCATCACAAGATGTCTGAATGGAGAAGAATAAGTGTATTTCTGGTCATTTTGGGGAGATGATGGTAGGAAGTCTTTGTGGGCCTATGATGGTGAGAAATTTATTGATTTTTGTTAAAATTGAAGCTTAGCTGGAATTGGGCATTAGTGTGGCCTAAATTCCGTTTGGATTGCATGTGGAGAGTGCTAGGATTGAGGATTAAGTTGTATAAGCTGAATTATTACCAAGGCTGTGAGACAAACATTTACTCCAAACTTTTGATTGTATAATTAATAATGCACCGTGGCCTCCAAGTCTATCTGTAAGTCACAATCTCCGTTTGGAATTGCATTGCCATTCCTTCATCTTCACTGGGTCACGGTCATACTTTTACCACACTATGCCTCGGGCATTTTACGATATGATACGATACGTTGGCCTTCATAAAGGGGAGGATTTGCATTTAGGAGCAAGGAGGTCCTACTGCAACTGTACAGGGCCCTGGTGAGACCGCACCTGGAGTATTGAACGCAGTTTTGTTCTCCTAATTTGAGGAAGGACATTATAACCATATAACCATATAACCATAACAGCACGGAAACAGGCCATCTCGGCCCTTCAAGTCCGTGCCGAACATTTTTTTTAAATTAAAAATAAATACTTCCCCCTAGTCCCATCTACCTGCACTCAGACCATAACCCTCCAATCCTTTCCCGTCCATATACCCATCCAATCTATTTTTAAAGGATAACATCGAACCTGCCTCCACCACTTCCACTGGAAGCTCATTCCACACAGCTACCACTCTCTGAGTAAAGAAGTTCCCCCTAATGTTCCCCCTAAACTTCTGTCCCTTAATTCTCAAGTCATGTCCCCTTGTTTGAATCTTCCCTACTCTCAATAGGAAAAGCTTATCCACGTCCACTCTGTCTAACCCGCTCATAATTTTAAAGACCTCTATCAAGTCCCCTCTTAACCTTCTGCGCTCCAAAGAATAAAGACCTAACTTGTTCAACCTTTCTCTGTAACTTAGTTGCTGAAACCCAGGCAACATTCTAGTAAATCTCCTCTGTACTCTCTCTATTTTGTTGACATCCTTCCTATAATTAGGCGACCAAAATTGTACTCCATACTCCAGAATTGGCCTCACCAATGCCTTGTACAATTTTAACATTACATCCCAACTTCTATATTCAATGCTCTGATTTATAAAGGCCAGCACACCAAAAGCTTTCTTTACCACCCTATCTACATGAGATTCCACCTTCAGGGAACTATGCACAGTTATTCCTAGATCCCTCTGTTCAACTGCATTCCTCAATTCGCTACCATTTACCGTTTACGTCCTATTTTGATTTGTCCTGCCGAGATGTAGCACCTCACATTTGTCAGCATTAAACTCCATCTGCCATCTTTCAGCCCACTCTTCCAAATGGCCTAAATCTCTCTGTAGACTTTGAAAATCTACCATTATCCACAACACCACCTATCTTAGTATCATCTGCATACTTACTAATCCAATTTTCCACACCATCATCCAGATCATTGATGTACATGACAAACAACAGTGGACCCAACACAGACCCCTGAGGCACCCCACTAGTCACCGGCCTCCAACCTGACAAACGGCCATCCACCATTACTCTCTGGCATCTCCCATTCAGCCACTGTTGAATCCATCTTGCTACTCCACCATTAATACCCAACAATTGAATCTTCTTAACCAACCTTCCATGAGGAACCTTGTCAAAGGCCTTACTGAAGTCCATATAGACAACATCCACTGCTTTACCCTCATCAATTTCCCTAGTAACCTCTTCGAAAAATTCAAGAAGATTAGTCAAGCATGACCTTCCAGGCACAAATCCATGATGACTGTTCCTAATCAGGCCCTGCTTATCCAGATGCTTATATATATTATCTTTAAGTATCCTTTCCATTAATTTGCCCACCACTGACGTCAAACTAACAGGTCTATAATTGCTAGGTTTACTCTTCGAACCCTTTTTAAACAACGGAACAACATGCGCAATACGCCAATCCTCCGGCACTATTCCCGTTTCTAATGACATTTGAAATATTTCTGTCATAGCCCCTGCTATTTCTACACTAACTTCCCTCAATGTCCTAGGGAATATCCTGTCAGGACCTGGAGACTTAGCCGTTTTCATATTTTTCAAAAGTGTCCGCACCTCCTCTTCTTTGAATCTCACAGTTTCCATTGCTTCTCTGCTTGTTTCCCTTACCTCACATAATTCCATATCCTTCTCCTTCGTGAATACCGAAGAAAATAAATTGTTCAATATCTCCCCCATCTCTTTTGGCTCTGCAGATAGCTGTCCACTCTGACTCTCTAATGGACCAATTTTATTCCTTGTTATCCTTTTGCTATTAATATAGCTGTAGAAACCCTTTGGATTTACTTTCACCTTACTTGCCAAAGCAACCTCATATCTTCTTTTAGCTTTTCTAATTTCTTTCTTAATATTCTTTTTACATTCTTTATACTCCTCAAGCACCTCATTTACTCCATGCTGCCTATAATTATTGTAGATCTCTCTCTTTTTCCGAACCAAGTGTTCAATTTCCCTTGAAAACCATGGCTCTTTCCATTTTTTACTATTTCCTTTCAACCGAACAGGGACATAAAGATTCTGTACTCTTAAAATTTCACCCTTAAATGTCCTCCATTTTTCTTCTACATCCTTCCCATAAAACAACATGTCCCAATTCACTCCTTTTAAATCCTTTCGCATCTCCTCAAAGTTAGCCTTTCTCCAAACAAAAATCTCAACCCTAGGTCCAGTTCTGACCCTCTCCATAATTATATTGAAACTAATGGTATTGTGATCACTGGACCCGAAGTGCTCCCCGACGCATACCTCCGCCACCTGCCCGGTCTCATTTCCTAACAGGAGGTCCAGCACTGCCCCTTCTCTAGTAGGTACCTCTATGTATTGCTGCAAAAAACTATCTTGCACACATTTTACAAACTCCAAACCATCCAGCCCTTTTACAGAATGTGTTTCCCAGACTATGTGTGGAAAATTGAAATCTCCCACAATCACTACCTTGTGCTTACTACTAATATCTGCTATCTCCTTACATATTTGCTCTTCCAATTCTCGCTCCCCATTTGGCGGTCTATAATACACCCCTATAAGTGTTGCTACACCTTTCCCATTTCTCAGTTCCACCCAAATAGCCTCCCTAGACGAGCCCCCTAATCTATCCTGCCAAAGCACTGCTGTAATATCTTCCTTGACAAGCAATGCAACACCCCCACCTCTTGCCCCTCCAATTCTATCACCCCTGAAGCAACGAAATCCTGGAATATTTATTTGCCAATCACAGCCCTCCTGCAACCATGTTTCACTGATCGCCACAACATCATACTTCAGGTGTCAATCCAGGCTCTAAGCTCATCCACCTTTCTTACAATGCTCCTAGCATTAAAATATACACATTTAAGAAACCCACCACCACTTATTCTCTGTTTATTATCTTTTTCTTCTTTCTCCCCCACATTTTGGGTCCGAGTGCTTCCCTTCTCTGCCTCCTGCCTCCCACATTCTCCACTAGCTTTCTCTATTTGAGTCCCTCCCCCCAACCGTTCTAGTTTAAAGTCTCCCCAGTAGCCTTTGCAAATAATTGCTATTGAGGGAGTGCAGCGTAGGTTCACCAAGTTAATTCCCGGGATGACGGGACTGACATGATGAAAGAATGTGTCCACTGGGCTTATATTCACTGGAATTTAGAAGGATGAGAGGTTATCTTATAGAAAAATATAAAATTCTTAAGCAATTGGACAGGCTTGATGCTGGAAAAATGTTCCCGATGTTGGGGGAGTCCAGAACCAGGGGTCACAGTTTAAGAATAAGGGGTAGGCCATTTAAGACTGAGATGAGGAAAAACTTTTTCACCTAGAGAGTTGGGATTCTCTGCCACAGAAGGCAGTGGAGGCCAATTCACTGAATGTATTCAAGAGAGAGTTGGATATAGTTCTTAGGGCTAACGGAATCAAGAGATATGGGGAGAAAGCAGGAACAAGGTTCAGATTCTGGATGATCAGCCATGATCATATTGAAAGGCGGTGCTGGTTCTAAGAGCCGAATGGCCTACTCCTGCACCTATTTTCTATGTTTCTATGTTACTATGATATGATGCGATATGATGTGGATAGAGAATTGGTTGGCAGACAGGAAACAAAGAGTAGGAATAAACAGGTCCCTGTCAGAATAGCAGGCAGTGGTGAGTGGAGTGCCGCAAGACTCGGTGCGGGGGCCGCAACTATTTACAATATATATTAATGATTTAGATGATGGGATTAAAAGTAACACTAGCAAATTTGCAGATGACACAAAGCTGGGTGGTAGTGTGAATTGCAAAAAGGATGCTAGGAGGATGCAAGGTGACTTGGACAGGTTGAGTGAGTGGGCTGATGCATGGCAGATAATGTAGATAAATGTGAGGTAATGTAGATAATGTAGTTAAATAAAAGTCTTTGACTTTGACTTTGACTTTGACTGAGGTTATCCACTTTGGCAGCAAGAACACGGAGGCAGATTATTATCTCAATGATGTCAGATTAGGAAAGAGGGAAATGCAATGAGACCTGGGTGTCCTTGTACACCAGTCACTGAAGGTAAGCATGCATGTACAGCAGGCAGTGAAAAAAGCTAATGGCATGTTGGCCTTCATAACGAGAGGATTTGAGTATAGGAGTAAAGAGGTCCTTCTGCAGTTGTACAGGGCCCTGGTGAGACCACATCTAGAATATTGTGTGCAGTTTTGGTCTCCTAATTTGAGGAAGGGCATCCTTGCTATTGAGGCGGTGCAGCGTAGGTTCACGAGGTTAATCCCCGGGATGGCGGGACTGTCATATGAGAAAGATTGGAAAGACTGGACTTGTATTCAATGGAATTTAGAAGGATGAGAGGTGATCTTATAGAAACATATAAAATTATAAAAGGACTGGACAAGCTAGATGCAGGAAAAATGTTCCCAATGTTGGGGGAGTCCAGAACCAGGGGCCACAGTCTAAGAATAAAGGGGAGGCCATTTGAAGCTGAGATGAGAAAAAACTTTTTCACCCAGAGAGTTTTGAATTTGTGGAATTCTCAGCCACAGAAGGTAGTAGAGGCCAATTCACTGGATGAATTTAAAAGAGAGCTAGATAGAGCTCTAGGGGCTAGCGGAATCAAGGGATATGGGGAGAAGGCAGGCACAGGTTACTGATTGTGGATGATCAGCCATGATCACAATGAATAGTGGTGCAGGCTCGAAGTAGGGTTGCCAAATCTCCTGTATTAGCCGGGACATATTGGGCTAAATTGGTTTGTCCCATACTGGACCGCCCTTGTCCCATATTTGACTGCTACTACTCGGGTCGAAGGGACTGTCGGGTCAGTGCACCGCGTCCGGCCCTGCCTCACCCGTCCCGACGTAGTGCAGCCCATGGAGTGTAGCAGCAGCGCCTCACCCGTGGCCCCGTTGGTCGGCAGCCCGGCCAGCTGTCCGACCTTCGGACCTTCGCATACTGCCGACACCACCACCCCTCCTTCTCATGGCCGATCATCGGTTCATGAGTTGGATGGGGTGCCGGACTATGCCCGCGTGCAAATTATGGCACACGGGACAAAACTCCTCAGCTGGCCCACCGGCTGGGCTCTGTGTACAGTCCAGCACCCGGGCCAACTCATCATTCACCCAGCCATGGCCGAGTCGGTCAACGAATTGCCGTCGGGAATTTATCCCTTATTTTGACCTTTTGTCCCTTATTTGGGAGTGAGAAAGTTGGCAACCCTAGCTGGAAGGGCCAAATGGCCTCCTCCTGCACCTATTTTCTATGTTTTCTATGATAGAACTTTATTTATCCCAGGAGGGAAATTGGTCTGTCAACAGTCATAAAACACAACAAGATGCATGAAACTTGAAATTGAAGTGATGAATTGAAAGGATTGGAGATGTGCAAAGATTAGAGGGGGGGGGAGGCGGGGGGGGGGGAGGCGGGGGGGGGGGGGGGGCAGTCTACCCCATGACAGAAGGGGGAGGAGTTTACATTTTGATAGCCACAGGGAAAAAGGATCTCGTGTGACGTGCTGTCCTGCAACTTAGTGGAACCAGTTTGTTGCTGAAGTTGCTCCTCAGGTTGAGCAGTGCGTCATCCTGAGAGTAACTTCACCTTTCTGTCTGCAGCCATTCACAAAAAAGGCTCATTACAGTTTCTAAACTGACCAGAGATGAATAATAAATGTTGCCCTTGCCAGCACTGACCATATCCTAGGACTGTTTAAAAAAAATCCTTGTAATAAGTTTCTTTTGAGAGTAATTGTAGTGGTTGGTGTTGGTTACTAGGTGTCGTGCTTCCCACTGATTCTGATATGTCATTGTTGCTCCTGAGTTTTGACCATTAAGTTTTCTTCTGAAGTTTTTGTTTGGAAATCCTTTTATTATAATTTGCATGGCATAAAAGCATAATTAAACCATTGAAATCTATATTTTTTTCATTTGCATGCTCTGTGCAATTCTCTCAAATGTTTTAAATTCCTCTTGGACCTAGTTATTAGTAGAAGCTCTTTATATTTACATACAGCAGAGGGATCTATGAGTGCAGGTGCATGGTTTCTTGAACGTCAAGTCGCAGTTAGATATAAGGTGGTCAAAAAGGCTTTTGGCACTTTGGCCTTCTCAGTCAGAGTATTGAGTATAGACGTTGGGAGGTCATGTTGCAGTTGTTTATGATGTTGGAGAGACTACATTTAGAATATTGTGTTCAGTTCTGGGCACCATGTCATAGGAAAGGTACTGTCAAGCTTGAAAGGGTGCAGAAACGATTTACGAGGATGTTGTCAGGACTAGAGGGTGTGAGCTACAGGGAGAGGTTGAGTAGGCTGAGTCTCTATTCCTTGGAGCGCAGGAGGATGAGGGGTAATCTTATAGAGGTGTACAAAATTATGAGAGGAATAGATTGGGTAGATGCACAGAGTCTCTTGCCCAGAATAGGGGAATCGAGGACCAGAGGGCATAGGTTCAAGGTGAAGGGGAAAAGATTTAATAGGAATCTGAGGGGTAACATCTTCACACAAAGGGTGGTGGGTGTATGGAACAAGCTGCCAGAGGAGGTACTTGAGGCCGGGACTATCCCATCGTTTAAGAAACAGTTCCACGGGTACATGGATAGGACAGGTTTGGAGGGATATGGACTAAGCGTAGGCAAGTGGGACTCGTGTAGCTGGAACATTGTTGGCCGGTGGGGGCGAGTTGCGCCGAAGGGCCTGTTTCCACACTGTATCACTCTAGGACTCTATATCACTCTGTTACTCATTCGCATAGTGCTTCTTTGAATTTGCAACAATAGGTGATTGAACGTTGCTGTTCTGCACGGTGATTCCTGTGATTAAGAGTATAGATTAGTTAAATGCCCAATCTAATCATAACAGCAGAAGTAATAATATTTTCTTGACATTTTTACCTTTGTCCTTTTTTCAAATTTTCATCTTACAATTTTATATCAGAATATATGCTCATATTTTCTGTCTGAACAATTTGATATTATAAGCATTTAAGAAAAGAGATGCAATGTTTTCCCATTTTAATAAGAAGAACAATTCATGAAATGCAGAATTTAAACATCAGTCTGATATGGTGAAGACAACTAATAGTTCCCAATGATAATATGTTTTTAATATGTGGGTTTCTCACAAGTGGTTTGTACCCAATGAGTCCAGCAAATAACTTACTTCATGCCCTTGTAATACTAGCCACATTCTAAGGCAGTCAATATTAAAGTTTTGTTTTTAAAGATCTGGTTAGACATCGTGTTGTAGTTTCCACCCCTTGTTATATCATTTCTCTTTCACCTGCTCACCACTCTCCTGTCATTCTTTTTTCCAAACCTCTTTCTCCCCTTTTTCTGACCCTGATCCCAACCCAGTGACCCTTTCTAAACTTAACACCATGACTTTTACACTTGATTTATGGTGCGCCTGTGAAGGGTCAGGCCTGGTTTTAATGCTGTTATTATCACTACTAATGTCTTTATTGGGCTACTGTGTTTCCAACACAGGAAGTTGACATTAAAAATGCTACTTTTTTAAATTATTTTAAATGTTTAACTGTTGTCAATAAATGACACTAGTCTTATGCAGAGGATTCGTGGCCTGCTGACAAACAGTTGCAAGTGTTTCCCAGAATGTGCTATTTTACATCGCGCTATTAGAATTGAACAGGGGCGTGTATCCGAGGGAAGACTTTAGGAGCAGTTGGCTTGAGATAATCGAACACAACTTTAGAAGCAGTCTCTATATTATGAAAAAACTTCCAAAACAGTTTTCCTGTTCTCTGTTGAAATTTCAATACCCCGCTAGCAAGCCACCACACTAATAATTCAATAACCCAGGTGACCACTAAACTAATTTGGAAGCTTTTAAGATTGCGTTTAAAGGTTTGCCATTTCCCTTCCCGCAGTGACTGTGTGATTTCAATAGTTGCATGTGCACTCACTTCAGCATGCTAAACATTTCTTACAAAAGAGAGAACTACCTTTTCCCCCCTTTTGGACTCCTTGCCTTGCTCTGTTTCTTATTCATTAATTACTCTAAGGGTCTATTTATGTCGTTTACAAAGCCACTTAAACTGCGCACCAATTTAACATATTTATGACCCCGTTTTTCTTTCTTTTCTTGGAGACTGTACGGTGATTGTTCTCCGGACCCGAGGACCCCGGCGCGGCGTAAATGATGAAAGAAGACACCATAAAGAAGGAAATGAATGTGTGAATAATGAATACCTTCGAGAAACAACTGGCGCAATTTGCCCCATGGCCCTGGGGGGTCACTTTAATAGAGTCTCGCCTCAGCCCATTGAGTGCATGAGAGACTATTAAAAAACAAGAGATCATCGGCATAGGTTGATCATTCTGGATCTTGTTTACTTTCATCCGCGTCCAGGCAAAATTATTACGATCACATCTGTAAAAGGAACTGGGAGATTGTTGCGAGATTCTGTTTTTTTTTATGCCGGCTCATAAATCGTGGAGATTGAGTCCCTTTCAAAAGCTCTCCATGGTCTAGTTTCGCTTCTGGGTCACTAAAGGCATTGAAGTTTTAATGGCATGCCACGGCAGATTACACGATACAGCTGTCCCGGCACCGTGAAAATTAAGTTATGCCCCGTGTCAGCAAGTTTTTATTGGCAAAGCGCTGAGAAGTGCGCATCCAGGAGTGGAGGCAGCGCTCTGAGTGCTAACTCACTGTCAGCAATGGAGATGATGGGGGAATCTGAGAGAAATGTGCTCTTTGTTCTGCTCTCACACAGGGGTCTCACCCCCATAGACTCTCTCCTATAGACCCAGCCTCTTTATTAAAACACTTCACTCCATCTTCAAGCCACTATACACTCCAGGGAACAATCGCCCTGAATCTGGCTCTTCACATCCAGCTGCATTTTCAGACTTGCCTGCTGGTCATGATTTCTAGCTCAAAGCACTCCCCCTACTTAAACTCTCCTTATTCATTACAAGTTTCCCCTTTTTTAGGAGACCAAATCTTTTCAATGTATTTCAATGTATAGCTTGTGTTATGAAAACCAGCATCAAGGTCATTTTGTTAGGCCGGTGCGTGTGTGTCTCCGGATACATTTGTGCGTGTGTCTGGGATCTTTGTAACAGTAACGATACAGTTGTTTGTGGGTGGGGGTGGGGGAAGCATGTTCCGACAGAGGAACTTGACCAAGAAAAAAGATCCAAGTTTCTGAAAGTTGTATTTTGCGTCTCCTGTTTGATTGCAATCCTTGCTCAGTCATCGGATTGCTTCAGTTCAATAACCCTAAACAACACCCCACAATGGAGAACGTCAAAGCACAGCAATGTCAAAGTAGCCAGGCTGTGAAATCATTGTTTTGCGCATGGATGAAACAATGTTGTATTAATCAAAGATGCCCGGACGCCAAATACCAAGAACACCTCTGGAGAACCGTGTTAATCATTGCAGAACTGCTATCAGTTCCCTTCTTTCTTGCAACGAGTTAAAATTGTATTTTTGTCTGCTCTCCTGCCTCCAAACAGTGATTCTGAACATGTAAATCTCTTTAAATGCAAATCCGGTGCCACTTTGTGTAAAAAAAACTTTTGTGGGGTTCAAGTATGTTTACGTTTTCAGCGCGCATGCTGTAATTAATATGTTGTTTCAAAGTCTCTCCCGCCCTACCTGCCAGTTGTTGACTGGTCCAGTTTGAACCGTTCAGAAACACAACGCTGTGCTAACTGGAGCAGGCCGTTTCAAAATAAAGCCAGCCCTGAAACCCCTATTACTGGAGAAAATTCATTAGGTGCTTCGTGCTGTCAAATGACCATCATTTATCATCACTTAAAGATAAACAAACAGAGAGGTACAAGGACGGGGAGTCCCAAATAAATCTCCCCCTCCTTCAACCTTGACGTCTTCTCCTCCCAGGAGAACAACTGGATCAACATATTTGGGAAAGAAACTCAATAAGCGAAAGCTTGGATCGGAATTTATAGCACATAATACCTGTCTGCTTGCCCCCTGAACCCATTTCACAGGTCACAGAGCAGCAAAATGACCAATTTAAGAAGTGTTGGGGATCGAAATGTGCTCAATAATTTGATGCACCAGAGACCTCTAACCTCCTGGGTCACAACATTAAAATGTTTATCAGTGCTGTTAGAAACATGGACGTGTTTGTTAACCTGTTTTCAGTAAAGAAAAGGAAATAATCAGCATATTGGGAAAAATATCTTTCGAACTATTGGTTACATTTTGTGATACGTTTGTGTGCATGTGGAATATATTAATTGTGACAAAAACGAGAATGGTAGTTGAGGATTCGTGCCTGTGTTGAGAATTTGAAAAAAGAATTGGAATTCAATGCCATGAAAGGGGATTATGAAACCACCAGTGTTCAAAATAAGATAATTGAAATAACATGGCAATTAACCGCCCAGACGACTATCTTTGATTAGATTTATACAGCTCTGTATAGGGCGCTCTGCCATTTAAGATTGCTCTGACGGTGGTGACTGTGAATATACATAACGAGGACGTTTACTCGTCTGTTAAAATAGTTGTAAAACGGTGACGGAAATAAATTACAGAAAACACCATGAACAATAACACAGACGTGAGCAAGTGAAAGACCCACGGAAATACATAAGACTTCAAGGAAATGGCCGACAGCAATCGGATCTGAAGTATCGGTACTATTTCACCTCTGCTTCACGTAGATCTGTCCATTGGCAAATATCCAAAAGAACATGTTCATCATAAGCTACATCAAACAATGTTTGACTAGGTTTATGACGAAGACATGTCCATAACAGTGATACGCCGATGTTATTCTCGAATTCCAAATCATTGTTAAAACTTGAAATGAAACGTTTCTTCAGCTAATCTATAATCCCCTCACCCCAACCCCCACCCACGCCACTAACTCTCTTGCTCCAGAAAGTGGAATGCTCCCAGGACACGGGGAGCCGGACACCAACCATCCTAACTGGATTATAAAACCTTTTCTCGTTTCAAAGGTTTGATCTCGACATGTTTTGGATGTGATTAAATCAAAGTGGCAGCTTTGACTTAAAAAAAATGATTCAGAATAGGAAATTTTCGAGTCAGTAGAGCAAATGTATATGTTGTGATTTATTTTTAAAAGAACTGATGGCATTTCAATGCCCAACATAAATTTACGGATGACTTTTTTTTAAAGAGTAACACGGAGAGAAATTTTCACTGCAAATCAAGGAGTTGACGATATTGCAATCTCGCTACCTGGAAGCAATATAATGACCCGAGGTCCCAAATATTGCATCTGTACTTTTCCCGACCTGGAGTAGTTGTCTTGACCAGTCCGGAGTCGGTGTCTCTTCCAGGGAGAAATGGCGACCGAGTTTTATACGACAACAAAAACAAGGATACATGAGTTTAGTTTTAAAGTAGGACGGAGAGAAGGGAAAGGGGAAGGAGAGACTTGGGCAAAGACAGTGAAGGAAATGTTTCCCCTTGGCCTAATCTATCAACATGTGAATTTTAGATTATCAACAGTAATCTTGTAAATCTGCACTGATTGCAATAGATTAATTTTCGGAAGTTAATAACGATTAATCCTATGTTTTTTTTTTACATCTTGCTATTTCTTTATATCTCCTTGGTTAACTGACTATATATGGTGATTTGAGTAATCCTACATGCCCCAAGGCATCTATATAGGGAGACTTTGAGGGAGATTAAGTGTTAATAAATTTTGACATTGAAAAAAAGTTCTTGGCCTTTCAAAACAATAAGAAAGGAACTATATGAATCTAACGGTATCAAGGGTATTAATAGTCATAGCCATTGAAATTCCAAAAGTTTGATTATTGTCAGTGACAAGCAGTTAATCACTGAATGTTCCGGCCAAAACAAACCTTGTACATATCTCATCAAATCATTAGTCATTGCAAATCCCCAAGAGTCGCTTCATCCCAGTAACCAATAAAGGACTTAAAGGCTGGATAGAAGTCGTTGAATTATTATGCGCTTTTTAAATGAAGTTCCTCTCCTGCTGAGATCTTCCCTGCCGGTTTTCCATATTTCAGCCTGGGAAACGTTTGGTTCTCTCCTGCCGTTGCCAAACGTTAATTGAAAACATTTAAAGGAAAGTCAGATTGGGGGCGCGCATTGAAAATGCAATTTAGAGTTGAATTCTTGTCCCGTATAAGACTTAGGACATCAGCCACACAAGTGCACACAAAGTGAGCCTTGATTTCTTAAAGGAGCAGTTCTTAACCCAGTGAGCTATTGAAAGAGGGAGCAGGGTTATTTACTCAATGTGTTCATCAGCGACAACTATCACAAACTAAGTGTTGAGTATCTTGATAATTAAGCTGGCATCTTGAAAAGGGGTTCCCATATTTTGTTTATTACAAGGAAGCAATATAAACCATACTATGTGTAATTGTGCTGGTGGAATAGAAAATAGAGCATAAGAAATTGTCACCAATGACTATGATGGTCTCATTTAGTTACAATTTCATTTTTCTTTAACCATATGCATTTTTCCCTTCCTCCCCATCCCCAGCCAAACTGGGAAATGTTAAACAAATATATATGCATAGAACATAGAACAGTACAGCACAAGGATGGGCCCTTTGGTCCACAATGTCTATGCCCAACAGGAGGCCTAGTTAAACTGATCTTATATTTATATTAAATCTGGACATCAGACAAGTCCTACGTTTATAGAGTCATAGTCATAAAGTGATACTGTGTGAAAACACGTACTTCGGCCTAACTTGCCCTCACCAGCCAACATGTCCCAGCTACACTAGTTGCACCTGCCAGCATTTGGTCCATATCCCTCCAAATCTGTCATATCCATGTACCTGTCTAACTGCTGCTTAAATGTTGGGATAGTCCCTGCCTCAACTACCTCCTCTGGCAGCTTGTTCCATACATTCACCATCCGTTGTGTGAAAAAGTTACCCCTCAGATTCCTATTAAATCTTTTCCCATTCACCTTAAACCTATGGCCTCTGGTCCTTGATTCACCTACTCTGGGCAAGAGACTGTGTATCTACCCAATCTTTTCCTCTCATGATTTCATACACCTCCATAAGATCACCCCTCATCCTACTGTGCTCCCAGGAATAGAGTCCCAGCCTATTCAACCTCTGCCTATAACTCAGACTCTCTAGTCCTGGCAACATCCTCATAAATATTCTCTGTACCATTTCCAGCTTGACAACATCTTTCCTATAACACGGTGCCTAGAATTGAACACAATAATGAGCCCAATATAATTGGACTGCTGCATTCCTTCTAGTGAAAGTACGTTCTTCACACTATTTGGGATGGAGTGCCAGGATACAATGACCATAAAGGACATGCCATACTTTTTCAAGTTCTGGACGGTGTGTGACTTGGGGAGAGAGCGGATGTGGCCTGCAAATGGGGTGATGCTCCCATATGCACGTTGCTCTTCTTCTTCTTGGTGGTGAGTGTCATGAATTTGGGAAGTGCTATTTAAATAACCAAGGTGAGTAATTACATGTGCATTTAATAGTTGGTACAGCATCATATAAGGCATCAAAAGTTCAGGAATTATGTTATGATTGTATATAATAATTAATATAAGCTATGATTGTATTGAATGGTGGAGCAGGCTTAAAGGGATGAATGGCCTGTTCCTGTTCTCCTGTATCACTGATAGTGCACATTGCATGAACATTTCTCCTGTGCTATTGCTTTGGAGAAAGACATGAAGCCAATGGAACTTGGAACAGGTAATGGAGATGTCTTGAGGACAGTCCATATTACGGTGGGGGAGGTTCTGGACTTCCTAAGGCATGTAAAGGTTGCTTCCCAGCTGTTATCAGGCAACTGAATCATCCTGCCACAACTAAGAGAGTAGTGCTGAACTGCTATCTACCTCTTTGGTGACCCTCGGACGATCCTTGATCGGACTTTGCTGGCTTTACCTTGCACTAAACGTTAATCCGTATCATGATTCTGTACACTGTAAATGGCTTGATTGTAATCATGTATTGTCTATTTGCTGACTGGATAGCATGCAACAAAAGCTTTTCACTGGGCCACAGTACACGTGACAATAAACTAAACTGAACAGTCCAAATTTCCCAGGCCTGATCAGTTTATCCAAGGACACTGTGGGAAGCTGGAGAAGAAATTGCTGAAAACTGAGAATTGTCGTTAGACACAAGTGAGGTGAAATGACTGGAGGGTGGCTAATGTTGTGCCTCTATTTAAGAAGAGCTGTAAGGTAAAGCTTGGGAACTATAAACCAGAGCCTAATATCTGTGGTATGTAAGTTACTGGAGAGGATTCTGAGGTATAAGATATTCTACACTGTGGGACCCGTTGGGTCCCCATGTTCACACGGGAGGGCTGGTCCCCCAACGCAATATTCTGCCTCTCCAACAATTCCAATATGTGGGGGGGGGGGGGGGGGGGCTTTCTGGAGCGCTGGTATGGGTGTTGTTGGCTGCAGGGACTACTGGTCTCCAGAGGGCTAGTATGGACATTGTGGGCCAAATGGATCCTTGGGGTGGCAGCTCAGTCCCTCACGCCTGATGTGCTGGCAGCTCACTCACGGCTGGTGGGCTGGCAGTTGACTCACGGCTATTCCTTGAAATTCCATTTCAAGCAGAGTGCAAGGCCACCAAATTCAAATCCATTTTCCTACCATTTCAAGCAGGGTGCAAGGCCACCAAATTCAAGTGCAGTTTCTTACCTCTTCAAGCAGGGTGCAAGGCCACAAAATTCAAGTGCAGTTTCATACCACTTCAAACAGGGTGCAAGGCCACCAAATTCAGGTTCAGTTTCCTACCACTTCAAGCAGGGTGCAAGGCCACCGAATTCAAGTGCAGTTTCCAACCACTTCAAGCAGGGTGCAAGGCCGCCAAATTCAAGTGCAGTTTCATACCATTTCAAGGAGGGTGCAAGGCCACCAAATTCAAATGCAGTTTCATACCATTTCATGCAGGGTGCAACGACACCACTTTCAAATGCAGTTTCATACCATTTCATGCATGGTGCAAGGCCACAACATTCAAATGCAGTTTCATACTATTTCAAGCAGGGTGAAACCACCATAACAACCATCATAAAACCACACAAGACACCACACTCACAGTTCAGTAGACATTCAGTGTGTTCAGTTGTTTCACAGCTCAGACAGAGTCATGACCTCTCCCTCCCCCATCATGCAGAGACTGAGCCACACCCACACTTCCGGGTTTTATAATCCTTCCCTCTCCCACCGGAAAAGGTGTGGCCTTCATGGCGTGATTGACAGGAGAGATTCTCAAAAAATTTTAAAGACTAATAACACTTTTGTTTTTCATTGATGGGAAGAATCCTCTGCACCTGATGAGCGGAGGGGAACTGAGTAAAATGGCCAAAAATCACAGCCTTAAGTGGTAGCGTTTTATCTAAAATCAATATAGTGCAAACAGGAAGTTGTCAAGTTTAGACAAACAACCATTTGCAGGCAGTGCCTTCTCACTTCAACCCAAACCCCCCAAACAACCATTTGCAGGCAGTGCCTTTTCACTTCAACCCAAACCCCCCCAAATCAATCATTTGCAGGCAGTGCCTTTTCACTTCAACCCAAACCCCCCAAACAACCATTTGCAGGCAGTGCCTTTTCACTTCAACCCAAACCCCCCAAACAACCATTTGCAGGCAGTGCCTTTTCACTTAAACCCAAACTCCCCAAACAACCATTTGCAGGCAGTGCCTTTTTACTTCAACCCAACCCCCCCCCCCCAAACCATTTGCAGGCAGTGCCTTTTTACTTCAAACCAACCATATTTTCATTTTCAAACCACATTAAGGGCACTCACAGTTGAGTAGACATGTGTTCAGTGTTATTCAGATCTCAGAGAGACGTGACCCTCTGGCTTCCTCCATTTTGCAGAGACTGAGTGAGGCACACGACTTCCTGGTTTTATAGTCCCTCCCCCTCCCTCCAGCAGGGGCAGCAGAGAGAATAGCAAATTTAAAAAAAAAATAATATCTCTCTGATTTTTCATCGATGGGAAACATCCTCTGGTCCAGAAAGGCGGAGGAGGGCTCTGAGCGAGGTGGCCAAAAATGACGGCCGTAGGTGGCGGCGTTCTCTCGGAAATCACAGCACAGTGAGCCAAAAGCAGTCAAGATCAGACTTTTAGTAATATACTAGACCAAGTGCAGACCTGTTGGGTCTGGTCCCCGAACGTGCTTCAGACGCCGGGGTCTGGTTCCCGAACATGCTTCAGTGTCTTGATGGTGTAGGCAGTGTAGGCGGCGTACGCCGTCAAGATGCTGCGTACGATGTAGAGATGCTGCGTACGGTCATCGAGATGCTGCGTATGCCCTCAATGGGGCTGCGGGCCAACACACCGGCTCTGTGACGCTGGCTGAAGGCAAAGATGGGTTGTTCCGCCGCTGCTTTTCGGCGTCCTCGGACAGAGGACGGCGAAAAGCAGAGGGGGAAGAGCCGATGTTTTGCTTGAGCCAGCGTGAGAGAGCCGTCCCGGGGGGAGGGGGGGGGTAGTGGAGGAGAGCCGGGCGGTAGCAGCGAAAATCGCCAGAGAAAAAATTAAAATGTCGGCGTTTTTGGAGGAGAGCCGGGCGCTTGAGCCAGTGTGAGAGTGCCGGCCCGGTGGGGGGGGGGGGGGTGGTAGTGGAGGAGAGCCGGGCGGCAGCAGCGAAAATCGCCAGCAAAAGAATAAAAATGTCGGCATTTTTGGAGCAGAGCCGGGCGGCAGCAGCCGTTATGGTGGCTGGCCAGCATGAGGCGACAAAATGAGTGAGTGGGGGGGGATGGATTTTATTGAAAAATGTGTACATAAAAATGTCTAAATCTAATAAGGAGTGTGTTAGGGTATGTAAAAGTGTAATGTCTAGCGAAATGGAAAAAATCTCTGAGTTTTCGCGTGTGGTCTTGGCGGACCAAGGAATCAAAGGCCAAATCTGACACCCACAAACCCACACACACACACACACACACACACACACACACACACACACACACACACACACACACACACACACACACACACACACACACACACACACACACACACACACACACACACACACACACACACACACACACACACACACACACACACACACACACACACACACACACACACACACACACAGTTTTAAAAGTATATAGATATAGATATGCATTTGGATAGACAGAGGCTGATTACGAATAGTCAGAATGGTTTTGTAGGTGGGAGATCGTGTCTCACGAATTTGATTGAGTTTTAAAAAAAAGTAACCAAAAAGGTTGATGAAGGCAAGGCCATAGACATTCTCTATTTGAACTTCAGCAAGGACTTTGAAAAGATTCCACATGGTAGGCTGCTCAGGAAGATTAGATCACAAAAGTTTACAAGGCACGATTAGTAAGTGTGTAGATGAGGTGGTATGTAAGCAGTATTGTAAACAATGTAGATGGTTATCAATAATTACAGCAGGATCTTGATCAGCTGGGCAAGTGGACTGAGAAATGGCTAGTGGAATTTAATGCGGACAATATGAGGTGCTGCATTTTGGATTGTCAAACAAAGCCAGGACCTTCATAGTGAATGGCAGGGTCCTGGGGAGGGTTGTAGAGCACAGGGATGTCAGAATACATGTACATAGTTCCATGAAAGTGACATCACAGGTAGATAGGGTGGTGAGGAAGTAATTTAGTACTTTGGTCTTCACTGGTCGGGTATTGAGTATAGCAGGTGGGATATTATGTGACAGTCGTACAGGATTTTGTTGAAGCCGCATTTGGAGTATTCAAGTTCAAATTCAAGTTCAAGTTACATTTATTATCACATACACCAATTGGTGCAGTGAAATTTGAGTTACCATGCAGCTCACAAAAATGAACACAACACTATAGAATTTAACATGAACATTCCCCCACAGCGGAATCAACGTTTCCCACTGTGAGGGAAGGCAATGAAGTTCAGTCCTCTTCCTCTTGTTCACCCGTGGTCGGGGCCTCTTTGAGCCCTCCGCAATCGCCGCAATTGCGGCCCGATGTTTCAGGCCCTCTCACCGGTATGATGGAACTCCGACGTCGGAACAGAAGAACACTCTCAGCGGCTTGGAGTTCCGAATTGGCCACATCTTGCCGGAGAATGTGGCTCCCGAAGTCCACAGGCCGAGCAGGGCGGAGCTCCATCACTGGCGATCCTCGGCGAAAGATCCCAAGCCTCCGCGATGTTAAAGTCAGTGCCGCCCGCGGCTGGAAGCTCCACAGCTCCACGATGTTAAAGTCGGCAGGCCCTCCGGAGTTCCAACACAGCGATCCCCGGTAAGGCATCGCCCGCTCCGTAATGGAATTCAGTGCTGCGCCGCTGCTGAAGCTCTGGTCGGTCTCCGGCAGGAAAGGCCGCGCCAAACCAGATGGTAGGCCGCAAGGGGGGGGCAAAGATGCGGCTCGGAGAAAAGACGCATCCTTAACCAGGTAGTGACTGGGAAACAGTTTCCCCCTTCCCCTCCCCCCACATAAAAAAGACTAAAAGACCTCCAAAGACATACTTTTAGACTAAAAATAACAAAAAGGGTGAAAGGAAAGACAGCTGCTGGCGAGGCTGCCACACTCGATGGCGCCACCGCTCGGAATTGTGTTCTGTTTTGGTCACCTTGCTATAGGCAGGGTGTCATTAAGCTGGTGTGCAGAGAAGATTTACAAGGATGTTGTCAGACCCTGAGCTATAGGGGGAGATTGGGCAAGTTGGGACATTATTCCTTGGAGCGCAGGAGATTAAGGGGAGATCTTATGGACATGTATAAAATCATAAGGGGAATTGATAAGCTGAAAGTCTTTTTCCCCCAGGGTAATGGGATCGAGAACCAGAGAACACAGGTTTAAATGTGGGGGGGGGGGGAGATTTAATAGGAACTTGAATGGCAATTTTTTCACTCAGAGGGTGGCAGGTTAATGGAATGGCGAGACAAGGTATTTGAGACAGGTACTATCAGGGCCGGCCTTAAGCCAATTGGACCAATTGCTCCCAATTGGGCCCCGCGCCTAAGGGGGCCCTGTGCTAGTGCCGTTAATCCTTCATCTGGAGAAGACTATATTGCAGTTTGCAGTTGCTTGGGCTGTTGCTGAATGTGCGGGAGTATTGAATCCCTTTTGCATTGCTTTTAGTAACGGCATCCTTTATACGATGCGACGCGGGCTCACCAATTGTTCCCAATTGGGCCCCGCACCTCCTAAGGCCGGCCCTGGGTACTATAACAACATTTAAACTGCACTGGGATAAGTAAATGGATAAAAAAAGGTTTCGGGGGATATTGGCCAAATGTGGGCAAATGGGACTAGCTTAGATCGGCATCTTGGTCGGCATAGACGAGTTGGGCCAAAGGGCCTGTTTTTCGTGCTGTATGACTAAGATTCTATGACTATGTCGGCCTTGACATCATCCTCACCACAAATGGGTTAGATTATTTGCAGAGCAGTTTGAAGTGACACATTTTGGAAGGGATAGCGAGAAGCAATATGAAATAAATGGTTTAATCATGACTCAAATAAAATACTTTAAGATAGCAGAAATGTTGAGAAAGGTGCTGACAAATCATATGGGATTTATATATATGAGGTAAACGCTAGGGAAGTATGGGAAATCATAAATCATTGGTTAGTTCTCAGCTGGAGTATTGTCCTTTCATGGTACCTAATTTCCAGGGACTCCAGCACAAAAGGCCAGTACTTCACTGTAGTTCTCAAGATTGGTTTCATTGCTACAAGGGGAGTCTGTTCGATGTAACATTACACTGAGAATCCATCTCTCCTCTTATGTGGACAGAAAGGAAGCTCTATTAGCCAACAGTTGTCTCCCAATCAAGATTATATTAAGAAATTGGTTCAGCGTTTGGCAAAAATACTGGCTTTTCCTTGCATTAGTATATTTCTCACCAAGTTCACATTAGCTGTCCACTCATTATTTCTAATTTCTTGACTGTGCTCAAACATTGGATTCCTTATTGAGTTCAGTAGTGAAGTGTAAATTTTGTAGCACTTCCATCACAATTACACTGGGGAATCTGCCCAGTGTGTTTTGTTAAATGGGTTCAGGTGTTTTAAGTCTTGTGTGTTTTTACATGTTTTAAATTTGGTTTTCACTTCTAATTTTTATGTTGACCTGTTTGATTTTTAGCGATTTTATTGTCAATTACTTTGAATATTTCTGAATCCATTTGCTATTTTTTTAAACCAGTGAAAAGGTTCCACTCCAATTCCACCCTCTCCCATGATCTATCGCATATGCTTGATTCTATTCTGATCGACACACCAGTTGTACCTGAAACAATGTCATTTCTGAAATTTCTGAAATTTTAGTATCAGTACTGATAGGATTTATGGGATCCTGGAGTCATCACATCAGGATGTAACACATCACATTCACTATTACCTTCCACATCTCAAAGACCTGCTGGTACATTAATTGGCTAGTGAACTTATCCCTGGTGTTGGTGGGTGGCAGGTGAATTACTGAGTATATGAGAGAATTACTGAGTATATGAGAGAAAGATGTTTTCAGGGAAACAAGTAGGGGATTGAGATTGATCTGATTATTCTGGGAGCTGGCAATGACATTCTTTGCTGTTGTGGGGAAATATGAAGTATAAAATTTGTGAAGAAATATGAAACATACTTAAAACATTGGTATTATTGGGACTAGTTAATGAATCATTTAGCTGGTATTTTTCATGATTCCAAATATAAAGATATTTTTTGTCACAGAAATGAGGTTAAATAAAAGGCTTTCTCACAAAAAAATCCCTTTGCAATATTTGTTAAGTAGGAGAGCGCAGCTAGTATATTTTTCATACCACCAGATCGATAAACGAGTATCTGAGGGGAACAATTGTATTATTAATCCATTCAATGCATAGGCTATATTTGGATTAAAGAAAGGAAGCTATAACAGGATGTAGAGAAGGAATATTCAACTGAAAATCCAGTATGTTTGGTAATGAACACTACAAACGTTTTAAATGACAGATATATACTGTACTTAAATAACAAAACTCAATAAATATTGAGTTAAGCTAAGAAAAAGCTAAGAAATTGTCCCATGTAATATAATGCCATGGGGATTAATGTCAAAATAAACGAAGAACACACATAGCACAATAACATTTTGAGAAAAATAAAAATCAAAGAAAAATAGCTATCGCATTGATATCAAAAATGTACAAAATAAAGTTGTATAGATGCACTTGCAAATTATACAAAAGGAATTGACCTTATATAATGAAACAGGAATTGTATAGTGGACTACAACAGTCAATGTATATTGTGCTCATAAACAATGCAAAGTGTTGTTTTCCTTGCATGGGAAACTCACCCTTTACACAAAATTAAGGCAATGCACTGGAAAAAAAAGAGCTCCTGACATCCATGCAGAACCAATGTTCAACATTGGAAGAATGTATAGATTAAAGTTTTATATTTTGCTTGTTGCTTAGGCTTGCAGTTTTTGCTGGCCCATGGTAATTATGTCGTACCAAGAAGACTAATACTGATATAGGGGTATCACTAACATTGTTGATTTTAACTGATTTGAACTCATTGTGCCAGCCTCTTTCATACTGATATGCCGTACTAGCCCAAACCCATTGCTGAACATTCACCTTTGGTACAATGTCCATTTGCAAAAAGATTGTGCATACTCAGCATGGGGTAGGGAGAGATGGTATGGGATTATTGAATATATATTTGGTAAATGCATTGCAAAACCATTAAAGAACAGCTCAAACACCTTAACCACACTTTAAGCATTCAAAATGCCTTCTGCATAAATGTCTAGGCAATGTACTTTTCATAGTTAAGTTTAGTTACACTGCAGAGCTGCCTGGAAGAGGCAACAACAATAGCGCTCTTTTCTTTAAGACTTTAAATGCAGTAAAATATCCAGAGGCTCCATAATGGAATGTTATTTTAAAAATTGGTATCGAACCACTATATTATGTTAGATTAGACAAGCAGGAACATCATCAAAGAGTTTTTGAAGGGTGTTTTAAAGGTAGAGAGAGAAATTGAGAGATGGAAGGTTCAGGAAGAAAATTCCTAAGTTAGCTGGATACCAATGATAAAGTGATGAAAATCACGAATAAGCAAGAAACCAGAAGCACAGGAGAATGGATACCACATCAGGTAGTAATACTGGAGTAAGTTGGTAGAAGGATCTGTGAAAGGATGCAAACTTTAAATGGAAGCATTGTTGGATCAAGAGCCAATATAGGTCAACAAACAGAGGGATTATAAGACTTAGTGTGAGATTGAATATGTGTGCACTGTCTTGGATGAGTTTAAACGTCTGGAGGATACAAGGCGGGATGCTCACGAGGGGGGAAATAAAATAATCAACTCTGAAAGTGACAAAGGAATACTTAATTGTATTAAGAAGGTCTCGACCCAAAACGTCACCCATCCCTTCTCTCCAGAGATGCTGCCTGTCCTGCTGAGTTACTCCAGCTTTTTGTGTCTGTCTTCAGTTCAATCCAGCATCTGCAGTTCCTTCCTACACATAATTGTAATGGATTATTTTGCAGTGTGGATGTGGTTGAGTTCAGCTATAAATGAGTTTGCTACTTATTACAATACATTTGGTCCATGCCAGCTCCCATTACTCAATTCTCTAATTAATTATACTAAGGGGTAATTTATACCAGGCAGTTGAGTTACCAGCACATCTTTGGAATAAGAAAGGAAACCAGATGATCTGGTAGAAAAGAACATAACACATTGAGCATGTGCAAACAATTTACAGACATCACCCATCATCAGGATTGAACCCAGATCCATGGAGCTCTGAGGTAGCAGCACCAATCACTGCACCACCATGTCACTTGCTAGCTGGGACCTCGATGGAGATATTGTAATGGTAATGGAATGCCCATGTTAGATTTCACAACATGCAACACCTCACATTTCCCTGTATTCAATTCCATCATTCCTCAGCCCACCTGGCCAACCAATCAAGATCCTGCTGCAATTTTTCACAACCATCTTCACTATCTGCAATAACACACACTTTTATATCATTAGCAAACTAGCTAATCTTGCCATGTATGTTCTCATCCAAATCATTGATATCGATGACAAACAGTAATGGGCCCAGCACCGAACCCTGATGCACACTACTAGTCACAGGCCTCCTGTCCCAGAAGCAACCTTCTACCTGTGCTTCCTTCCTTGAAGCCAATTTTCAATCCATTCAGCTATCTCTCCTTGGATTCCATGCAATCTAACCTTCCAGAGCAGCCTACCATCAGTAACCTTGTTGAATGCTTTGCTGAAGTCCATATATACAACATCTACACCTCTGCCCTCATCAACCTTTTTGGTCACATCTTCAAAAAACTCAATCAGATTAGTGAGACATGACGTTCCACATACAAACCCATGCTGACTGTCCCTACTCAGCCCTTTTCCATCTAAATGCATGTATATCCTATCCCACAGAATACTCTCTAGTAACTTTCCAACTACAGATGTTAAGCTCACTATAGTTACCAGCATTTTCCCTGCAGCCATTCTTGAATAGAAGCACAACATTTGCTGCCCTCTTGTCTTCTGGCACCTCTCTTGTATTTAATGACAACTCATAAATTTCAACCAGGGTTCCCACATTTTCCTCTCTAGTTTCCCAAAATGTCCTCGGATATATTTGATCAAGCCCGGGTGATTTGTCTACCTTCATACACGATAGTACCTTCAGCACTTCTTCGACCATAATACTAACTGCTCTCAAGACTCTTCCATTGACTGCCCCTAGTTCCATCATCCTCCTGCCTTTCTTCACAGTAAAAACAGAGGAGAAATACTCATTGAGGATCTTGCCCATCTTCTGTGGTTCCACACAGAATTGACTGCTTTGATCCAGAGGGATCCCACTCTCTCTAGTTACCCTTTTTTCCTTTTATGTATTTATAACATCTCATCAGAATGTCCTTAATGCTATCTGCCATAGCTATCTCCTGGCCCCCTTTTGCCCTTCTGATCACCTTTTTTAGTTTGCTCAGTTCCCGAAACTGTTCCAGGGATACACTCCCAGCTGCCTATACCTGTCCGATGCATCTTTCTTATTCTTGACCAATGCCTCAATTTCCCTCGTCATCCAAGCTTCCTTACGTTTGCCTGCCTCACTCTTCACTCTATCAGGGATGTGCATATCCTGAGCTCATGTCAGCACGCTTTTAAAAACATCCCACTAGGCTGATGTTCTGTTCCCTTCAGTCTTGGCTCTTCAAAAAAAGTATTAGAGCCTAAATTGTATTGGAATAAATAAATAGTGTTCACTCCCACAAAATGCATGATTACTTTTGCAAATTATTTGCATGCTTACAAAACTTTATACTTCACAGTTAAAATACTCTGTGGTTGACATTCATAAAATAGATGGCTGATGAATTTTCATGACCTAGGGATTATAATTAAGAAGCATCCATCGACACTTTTTTGTGATTACGATGCAAAATATACATAGATGTTTGCATTTAAAAGAGGTTGGCTGCCACATTTCTTTTTGCAACAGTGTATGTTAATCCAGCTGATGACATGAATTTATCCTATGGAAAGTGACTGCAGTGTAGAATCTGAAAATGTTGGTGATGTTTACCGTGAATGGCATACTGAATATGGAAGACTGGACATATGAAATGCATATTGCATTTACAAACTCCATTCTCATATTTTTGTTTCCTGAGCCAGTGATGGAATTTACTAACTAATTTTTATCCACTCGGGAATAACGATCAGTCTTGTTGGTGAACTTAACAATTCTTGCCAATTGACTAATGTACCAATTAAATCATCAAGAATGCCGTTGACTGCAAAAAAGGAAAACATGCTTCCTTATTTGTTCCATGCATCTGTGAACTTTTCCAACTTCCTTCATTCCTCCAAGCCAAGGCTAAAATTATACATAGAGTACCCACAATTTCCTGGTCTACACATGAGGCAAAATTTATTTTATACGATACGATACGATAACAGTTTATTCATCCCTGGAGGGAAATTGTCCTGCCGACAGTCTCAACACACAAGGTACACAAAAACTTGAAATTAAAAGTGAAAACAAAAAGAAAAAAACAAGCGACTGTTGGCTGGCTGCCATGTGCACAGCACCTTCACCAAAACAAATGAAGACACAAACAAACAAATCCTTATGGATGCTTCATCAACTTCTTAGATATGTTTTCAAGTTATGCAAATTTATAGCGATAACTATCCCAATTTAGCTCAGATGGTATGTGCAATGGTGGAATGTTGGTAATATTACCATTTATTAGAGGCTGCCTGTAAAATAGGGTGGCACAGTGGCAGGGCGGTAGAGTTGCTGCCTTAGAGCGCCAGAGAACCGGATTCGATCCTGACTACATGCAGGTTTGTAGGTTAATTGGCTTCTGTAAATTGCCCCTAATGTGGAGGATAGAATTTACGTACGGGGTGATCGCTGGTCGGTGCGGATTTGGTGGGCGGAAAGGCCTGTTTCCACGCTGTACTACTTAGCAATAACACCGTTTTTATCAATTGTTAAGTTTTATGTATAAAACAATCTCACCCACAGTATGAACCCACATAGAAAACAGGTGCAGGAGTAGGCCATTTGGCCCTTCGAGTCAGCAATGCCATTCAATATGGTCATGGTTGATCATCCAAAATCAATACCCCGTCCCTGCTTTCTCCCCATATCCCTTGATTCTGTTAGCCCTAAGAGCTATATCTAACTCTCTTGAAAACATCATCTGTTCGGCAGGATGATCTACAGAAATTTATTACAACTAATGAAATTGCCAAATATTATTGATTTTATTAAATATTGTTCCACTCCTAATAATTAGTGCCTCGACACCTTCAAAAGTTCTAATTGTGAAATGTCAATATACATTCTAGAGCGTCTATATATATGGCCAAGTTAAAACCATGATTCATTGCTTATCAGCAATTAGCTAGGTAAAGTTATTCAGTATTCAGTATTTGCTTTAATGTCATTTTTAACTGAGTCCTTACATACACAGAAGAAACGAAAAATTGTTTCTCAATCAGTTCCCATCAGTGCAGTTAATAAAAACAGAATAAATACAAAATTAACATTAGCTAGGTAAAGTTAAGGATATTTGTTCCAAAATTAAAGTTCCAATTATTAATGAGATCTTTAAAAACAAAATAAAGTTAATAGAAACAGTAAATATATTAAAACTGCCACATTGTTTTCTGTTTAACAATGCACTACGATATTTTTTTCCCACTCAGTGTCAGCACCTTACTGCATTATCTCAGATATTCACATGAACATTTTTTTTTCTGTTTCACTAAATTATCCTGAACACAAAATTCATACCTCTACTGTTGATGAAATAGACAAATAATATAATTGTTATTTCTGTGCTTTTCAAGTGAATTTTTTTTTCATTTGTGTTTTAATTGCATTAACTTGATCATTAATTAAGATTATGGATTACACTCTTTAATTCGTTGAGGAAGCTAATACTGTATATTCACCAAACTAGTCAGAGAAAAAGTATCACACTATTCTTAATGACATAAGTAATTCCATTAAAATAGTAAGATTAAATGAGAACTTACCAGTTTGAAGTTTGATCTTCATTTTATGAGGAGTTACGATGAGGGATTACGTGAAGAGCCCGTCAGCACGCATGCGCATCAAACTTCAAAGCAGCGGTGTGGAGTCACAGACAGGAACCGATAGACCTGAGAATAGTAAGATTCAAGACACTAGAAATACCAGTTAGCTTTATGAGGAAGGGTTTGGGAGTGGAGGGCACGTAATCCCTCATCGTAACTCCTCATAAAATAAAGATCAAACTTCAAACTGGTAAGTTCTCGTTTAATCTTATTATTTTACTTCGGAGTCACGTGAGTGACTACGTGAAGATTTTAAAGCTCTGTGACTCCATGCCATGGAACGAATCCATGCGTCACACACTGTATAGTTGACAAACGAATAATGGAAACTGTTCAGTCATGGTATTCGAACAGTAACAATTTAATGGAAAACAAAACAAAACAACAGTGGTCACCTCTCTACCCGAGAGGGACTATGCAATAGAACTTAAAACTGAGTTAGCAAACACGCTCGTTCTCGCTAAAGGTTTATTATAAAAGATCTGGAACGTGCGTGCTGAGGACCACCCTGCGGCCGACAGAATCTGGTTCAGTGGAACGTCCATGCTTCTTGCTGCGGACGTAGCTGCAGCCCTGGTGGAATGAGATTTGAACATTTTAGTATCAACACCTGAATGGGCTAGAACTAGTTTGAGCCACCTGGAAATGGTCTGGGTAGAGACACTCTTGTGTGGCTTCTTATGGCTGATTAGTAGTGCTAGCTCCGAACCTCTAAGCTCTTTGGTAACTTTGATATATTGCCTGAGGTAACGAACTACACACAACTCGGATATGTTATGAACTGTAATTTGAGCCCCGAGGACCCTGGTCTACTTTGTTTAATGTTGTCGTAAATGATAACGGTGAACCCACTGTCCGAAGTGAGCATACTATCCAACCGTAGCTTTTGCAAGGATTGGACCCTCTGAGCCGACACTAAAGCCATCAGCATGACCACCTTGTGCGTCAGCTGGAGTAGAGACAGGGAAGATGGTGGAGCCCATGAATGTGGTGATTTAAGAACCACCCCTACATCCCAAATTTCTGTGTATCTGGGCCTGGGAGGGTTAGAATTGAAAACTCTCTTCATGAACTTAGAAATTAATGGATGCGAGCCCACAGCCAGCTGTTGTGAACCTGAATGTAAATATGACGAAAGAGCACTCCTGGCACTATTTATTGCACTATAACTT
The DNA here is from genome assembly GCA_038087875.1 of Malacoraja senta. Taxonomy (NCBI): domain Eukaryota; kingdom Metazoa; phylum Chordata; class Chondrichthyes; order Rajiformes; family Rajidae; genus Malacoraja; species Malacoraja senta. The sequence continues at coordinate 144,500,606 of CM075977.1, forward strand.
AATCTCTCATCATGGTATAAATGTGAGAGAAACTCCAGAACATGTGTGATATGCACTTAACCATATAACCATATAACCATATAACCATTACAGCACAGAAACAGGCCATCTCGGCCCTTCAAGTCCGTGCCGAACATTTAAAAAATAAAAAAATAATTTAAAAAAAAATACTTCCCCCTAGTCCCATCTACCTGCACTCAGACCATAACCGTCCATTCCTTTCCCGTCCATATACCCATCCAATCTATTTTTAAAGGATAAAATCGAACCAGCCTCCACCACTTCCACTGGAAGCTCATTCCACACAGCTACCACTCTCTGAGTAAAGAAGTTCCCCCTAATGTTACCCCTAAACTTCTGTCCCTTAATTCTCAAGTCATGTCCCCTTGTTTGAATCTTCCCTACTCTCAATGGAAAAAGCTTATCCATGTCAACTCTGTCTAACCTGCTCATAATTTTAAAGACCTCTATCAAGTCCCCTCTTAACCTTCTGCACTCCAAAGAATAAAGACCTAACCTGTTCAACCTTTCTCTGTAACTTAGTTGCTGAAACCCAGGCAACATTCTAGTAAATCTCCTCTGTACTCTCTCTATTTTGTTGACATCCTTCCTATAATTAGGCGACCAAAATTGTACTCCATACTCCAGAATTGGCCTCACCAATGCCTTGTACAATTTTAACATTACATCCCAACTTCTATATTCAATGCTCTGATTTATAAAGGCCAGCACACCAAAAGCTTTCTTTACCACCCTATCTACATGAGATTCCACCTTCAGGGAACTATGCACAGTTATTCCTAGATCCCTCTGTTCAACTGCATTCCTCAATTCTCTACCATTTACCATGTACGTCCTATTTTGATTTGTCCTGCCGAGATGTAGTACCTCACATTTATTAGCATTAAACTCCATCTGCCATCTTTCAGCCCACTCTTCCAAATGGCCTAAATCTCTCTGTAGACTTTGAAAATCTACTTCATTATCCACCACACCACCTAATTTTCCACACCATCATCCAGATCATTGATGTACATGACAAACAACAGTGGACCCAACACAGACCTTCGTCATACAGTATATCGTACTGTGCACAGAACAATTCCCATTTCCTGATATACAATGCATATTGTTTCTGTGTACAGCTTCTCCATGCCGCAGTTAAAACATCCACCGTACGCTCAGCTAGTCCCAGTCCAAGGAAAGGTCTTCTCAAAACCTGCAAATTAACAAATTGAGTCGATCATGCAGAGGATGCACTTCACCGGAACTGGGGTTAGTCAACAACGACTTGTGTTTGGGTATCCTCCAAACTGGTTGGAGGATACCCTAATGACATTCTTCCGAAAACAATTGATCTCAAAGTGTGCATTGCACAACAATGCCATTGCGTCCCGCTGCGCATCTGATAATGTGGAGCCATCCAGCGACCTGGCGAAAGCTGTCAGACCTGACCCAAGCAGATTCAGAATTCTCTGGAGCTTCAGTTCTTGGGTCTTAATACCACTCCCAATGTGGTTCCATATGGAACTATTTACCACCGGTACCTTCAGGGACACACAGTTGCTGGGTGCGTGATACCGCATGGTTGTCTCTATAATGACCTGCTCCTGCAGCTGGTGGGAGACCATATATTTTATACTTGCCGCCAGCTCTTCCTCCAGCGGCTCTCCAACAAGCGACGGCACCGCAAATTTGGAAATCTTTCCGGGTACCTCCGCTTCCCGCGGGTCCTGCATCGAGTGGTCGTCCCCACAGGACTCGTCTCCACTCCCATCTTCGGATGGGGAGACGTCTTGCAGCCCTCCAAGAGGTGCTGCTGCAAGTTCCCGAGCCCCGCTGTGGTACCTCCCGACCACGGAGCGTATTTTGTTGGAGCAGTCTCTCCATAAGCTTGGGAAAGGCGTCCAGCCAACCTTCCCACTCTGGGAGGTGAATCCTCCCGGCCAGACTCTTCCAAGTCTACAGGCCTGTTGGACTTGCACTTTGCTTTCACCCGTGGGGTATGCAAAATGCTGTCCATGGGCACTGAGCCCGAAGTCGCTGGCTGTGCAGCTGGCAGCGACCGCGATGGTGAAACGGACTGACGACCGCTGACCGTACTCCCACGGTCCTCCGAAGCGGTTATCCATGCAGCCTTGCGTGCCTTCACCCTCGCGTTGTCCATCCTGTAACGACAAGAAAATATTTTCCACCGCAGCTGAGTTTCCATACTCACCTGAGGTCTTTTAAAAGGACCGCTGCTTGAGCCAGGCAGTCAGCGCGCCATGCGTTAGACGTAATGATGCACATGCGTGCTGACGGGCTCTTCACGTAGTCACTCACGTGACTCCGAAGTAAAATCAGAATGTGTTTGTCTGCATGTATTAGAAATGTCCAGATGTGACACTAGACACTGAAATGACAGAATGACTCAAATAACTTGTCCAGTTCTCAGAAATTATATTTGTCCAGTTACTGGTGTGAAAAACATGAACATGCTTGACATGAACATGAACGCATTCATCCAACAATAAAAGATACCTGCAAGCTGTACCTGGAGTAGCATTTTCTTATTGTCATCTTTCCTGATCATAAATACAGAAAAGGCTTTCAGAGCTACTTGAATGCAGTTTAGATTCCATCATAAGATGAAATCATATCTTATCAATTATTTTTTAGAAATTAAGCAGTTTAGAAATAGAGAAGCACTGATATCATCTCTTGTCAGTTTAATTAGAATTATGTAAATTCTATTTTACTAGAAAAATGGGATTTTCAACCCCACTAATTATATTTAGTGTTTATATTTTGCATCTTCCATACCAAGGGACCACATTAGAAAGTAAGAAGTATGCACTTCTGCCGTTTCATTTATCTCAGTCTTTAAGCATATCTTTTTATTCCTTTTCTCCTTGGTACTTACCTAATTTCTCTTTGAAAGTATCCAAACTCCTTGTCTCAGCTGCTTCCTAGGATAGCACGTAGCATGGGCTACACAGTGGCACAGCTCGTTGAGCTGAGGACTCACAGCACCAGAGCCTGGGTTTGATCATGACCTTGGATGCTGTCTGTGTGGAGTTTGCACGTTCTCCATATAGCCGCCTGGGTTTCCTCCGGGTGCTTCGGTTTCTTCCCACATCCCAAAGTCCTGCGGGTTTGCAGGTTGATTGAGCTCTGTGAATTGCATCTAGTGTGTAGGGAGTGGATGAAAAAGCGGGATAATATAGAATGTGTAAATGGGTGATTGACTGTGTGGAGTTTGACCATTCTCCCTGTGACAGCGCAGGTTTCCTTTGGGTGCTCTGGTTTCCTCCCACATCCCAAAGATGTGCAGATTTGTAGATAATCTGCCTCTGTAAATTGCCCCCAGTTTGTAGAGAGTGGATGAGAATGTGGGATAACATAGAACTAGTGTGAATGGGTGATGGATGATCAGTATGGACTCAGGTTGTTGAAGATTCCCTTTCTATGCTGTACCTCTAAACTAAACTAAGCGAAACATATTTTAACCATAGTTATTAATAAAGCCATGCTGTTATTTCTTCCATTAGTGGAAATATTCGTATTACATCTCCTCTGTTTAACCCATTTATAATATTAAGGTCTTTTCAGGTTTCCCTATTCTAAAGAAAAATGCCCCAAACTTTAATCTTTCCCAATGGTTGTAGTCTCTCAGTTAAGATCATTCTTGCATTGGAATCTTGTTTTCTCTTTCTATCCAGTCTTTAATAGTATGGAGACCAGAATTTCCTCCAGATATGCTGCCTGACCTGCTGAGTTAGTCCAGCATTTTGTATCCATCTTTGGTATATGCATCTGCAGTACCTTTTTATCACTTCCAAGGCTGGCCTGACCAAGGTAGAAAGGATATGTAACTTCACTGCTTTGAAACATTCCCAGTGTTCTGTTATTATATTGCGTGGTTCTTTGCACTGGACAGCTGCATTTTATGATATGCACATCCACATCTCCACATAACCATACCCTCAAATTCCATTCAGCTTCCTATTTTCTGAAGGAAACTCCCATCTCTCCATTTCTGACGCTGCATAATATCTTAATCTTCAATGTTCACTTCAATTTGTTCAAAATTCTTAAGTTGTTCGCAGAATGGTACAAAAAATTAAAACCTGAAATGGAGAAACATTGAACCTTTCAGTTTCAGTTTAGTTTATTGTCACGTGTACCGAGGTACAGTAGAAAGCTTATTGTTGCGTGCTAACCAGTCATCAGAAAGACAATACATGATTACAATCAATCCATTTACATTGTATAGATACAGGATAAGGGAATAACGTTTAGTGCAAAGTAAAGCCAGCAAAGTCTGATCAAGGATAGTCCGAATGACATCAAAAGAGGTAGTAGTTCAGCACTGCTCTCTGGTTGTGGTAGAATGATTCAGTTGCCTGATAACAGCTGGGAAGAAACTATCCCAGAATCTGGTGGTGTGTGTTTTCACACTTCTATACCTTTTGCGTGATGGGAGAAGAGGGAGTGTCCAGGGTGCGACATCCTTGATAAGTTGCTGGGCTTGCCGAGGCAGCGTGAGGTACAAATGGAATCAATAGAAGGGAGGTTGGTTTGTGTGATGGTCTGGGCTGCGTCCACAATCCGCTGCAATTTCTTATGGTCCTGGGTGGAGCTGTTCACAAACCGAGCTGTGATGCATCCTGATAAAATGCTTTCTATGGAGCATCTGTAGAAGTTGGTAAGAGTTGCAGAGGACATGCCAAACTTCCTAAGCCTTCTCAGGAAGTAGAGGTGTTGGTGTGTTGGTGTGCCTTCTTGGTCATTGCTTCAATATGGGTGGTCCAGGAGAAGTTTTTGGTGATATTGACTTCGGCACCGTCAATGAAAACTAGGGTATGTGTACTGCTTTGCTTCCTGATGTTGATCACTATCTCCTTTGACTTGCTGACATCGAGAGAAAGGTTGTTGTCTTAACACCAGGACACAAGGTTCTCAATCTCCTTCCTGTGCTACGTCTCATCATTATTTAATATCCAGCCCACAATGGTGGTGTCGTCTGCAAATTTGAAAATTGAATTTGATTAGTAGATGGCTGCGCAGTCGTGGGTGTACAAGGAGTAAAGAAGGGGGCTGAGAACGCATCCTTGCAGAGTCCCTGTGTTGAGGATTATTGTGGAAGATGATTTGTCCCTTATCCTCACTCCTCTGTTGGCCAGGAAGTCGAGGATGCCTTTAGTAAATGTGCGAGGGGCTGACCTGGGGACAAATATTCAGTGAGGTCCCTATCACACGTGAGGCCTGGTCCCCCAATGCAACCCGTTCCCTCAACGCAATATTCCACCACGCACCCATAGCTCCCAACTGAGCAAGCACGGCTCATTTCCCCTCATCCCCAGCACTCTCTCCCCTTCCTCTTCACCCTCCCTCTTCTTTCCCCTCCTCTTCCCCTCCCCAATGCCTCCCTCACCTCTCCCTCCCTCTCCTTTCCCCTACCCGCAGTCATTCACTCCCTCCCTCCATAACACCTCTCCCCTCCCTACCCCTTCCCTATTCCTCTATCCCCCACCTCCCCACTCCTCACCTCCCCCTATCCCCCCCACTATCCCTCCTCACCTCCCCCACTGCACTCCTCTCCCTCTATTCCCCACTCCCCCCTCCTCTCTGTCTATTCCTCCTCCTCCCCCACTCTCCTCACCTCCTCTCTCTTCTTTCCCCTCTCCTCCTACCCACCCCCAATCCCTCCCTTCCTCACCTCTCCTTTCCCCTACCCTCACTCACTCCCTCCCTCCCTCCCTCCCTCACTCCCGCCCTCCATAACTCCTCTGCCCTCCCTACCCCCCTCCTCTCCCTCTGTCCCCTCTCCTCCCCCACTTTCCCCCCTCTCCCTCCCTACCCCCACCTCTCCCTCAATTCCCCCACTCTCCCTCCTCATCTCCCCAGGATCTCGAGGTTGCCACTCCTCTCACTGGAGGTTGCTTTGACTGGAGCTGCGCCGACCGGAAGCCGAGCCAACCGGAAGACGCACCGGGCAGAGGCGGGCGCCGCCAGTGAGTGACAGCGGACGCGGCCAATCAGTGCAGTGATGGTGCAGGAAGGGGCGTTGCCATCCCAGCAATGACTGACAGGAGAGGAGGCCAATATGCGCATGTGCGGTTTTAAAGATTTTTAAACCTTAATAACTTTTAAAATATACCACCGATCAGAACAAAACTTGTTGCACTTGCAGCACAGGAGAATGGTGAGTAAGGTGGTGATAAATCGTAGCGATATCGTGTACCGTTTTTGCGTAAATGTAAAAACAACGCAAACCGGAAGATAACAAGATGAGTTTTAGTTATGTGTGGATAGATATTGAACTGAATTGAATTGAATTAGACTTTATTAATCCCCTTATTCAGGGGAAATTCAGATGTCCTTGCAGCACACTAATAAAATACAACATAGTATTAAAAAGAAGTTCAACACCAAAACACAAAAAGGCACAAAGTCCAGTCCCCATCCTCTTGTCCACCCAGAGTCGGGCCTATTGAGGCCTCCACAGTCGCCGCCACGGTGCCCGATGTTCTTGCCAGGTGATGGTGCTCCGGCGTCGGGAGAACCCCCAGCGGCTTAGGGTACCAGGAACGACCACCTTCCCACCGAAGACCGCGGCTTCCAAGCCAACAGACCGCGCCGGACGGAGCTCCACACACTGGCGATCTCAGCGAGAGATCCCAGGCTCCGGGATGTAACATTCAGCGTTGCAGCTGGGCCGCTCCACAGAACCGCGGCTCCACGATGTTCTCATCGGCGGTCCCAGCATACTGGAGTTCCAGTGCGGCGACCCAGGAAAGGTATCGCCCGCTCCACGACAGCGCTCCAGCGCTGCACCACCGGCAAAGCCGATGTTCTGCGCCGCCGCCAAAGCCGATGTTCTGCGCCGCCGCCAAAGCCGATGTTCTGGCCAGGTCCCCTCAGGGAAACGTCGCTCCAGGACCCGCTGATAGGCCGCAAGGACAGGTCGAAGGCGCTGCTCGGAGGAAGGCAACCCCTCCGACCAGGTAGGGACTCAAAAAGCAGTTTCCCCCTTCCCCCCCACCACCTCCCACACATAAAAAGATTAGGCCCCCTGACTACACACTCAACATACTAAAAATAATTTAAAAAAGAAGGGGGAAAAAACGGACAGCTGCAGGACAGGCAGCTGTTCTGGACAGCGCCTCCTCCTTTCAGATAGATAGATAGATAGATAGATAGATAGATAGATAGGTAGATAGATAGGTAGGTAGGTAGGTAGGTAGGTAGGTAGGTAGGTAGGTAGATAGGTAGATAGATAGATAGATAGATAGATAGATAGATAGATAGATAGACAGACAGACAGACAGACAGACAGACAGACAGACAGACAGACAGACAGACAGACAGACAGACAGATAGACAGATAGACAGATAGACAGATAGACAGATAGATAGATAGATAGATAGATAGATAGATAGATAGATAGATAGATAGATACTGACTGCATGAAATTCAATTACAAGTAGAACCAACCAGGTTTTTGTAAAGAAGCTATAACGAGGCATCGTTACTTTACTATCTTTATTCATACTGGAGCATTACATATTGCACTAGCTGTACGTGGTCTGTCACAGGAACTAGAGAGCGATCTGTGGGTGGGGAGGTTGTAGTTATACTTGTGATATGGGGAGTGGTTAGTAGGTATGAGGTCACTATGTTAAAGGCACATGCATATATCATCTACAGTTTTCAACAGGGAATTCAACAGACATGTGGTGGAAGGTAATTTGTAGAGTTTAGTTTAGTTTAGTTTAGATTAGAGATACAGCATGGAAACGGGCCCTTCGGCCCACCGAGTCTGCACCGATCAGTGATCCCCGCACATTAACACTATCCTACACTCACTAGGGACAATTTACACTTATACCAAGCCAATTAACCTACAAATCTGTACATCTTTGGAGTGTGGGAGGAAACCGAAGATCTTGGAGAAAACCCCTGCAGGCCACGAGGAGAACGTACAAACTCTGTACAGACAGCACCCGTAGTCTGGATCTAACCCAGGTTTCTGGCGCTGCAAGCGCTGTAATGCAGCAACTCTACTGCTGCGCCACCGTATAGCTAGGTTAAACCTGCGGACTGGGACTGACTGGACAATTTGAGACTAATGCAGGGCAATTTTCTCAACCTATTCCAGAGTACTTTGATGCTAGAGATTATATTGGGAGCCTTGGATTTGACTTCGCAAAGTATAAATCCAAAATCTTGCCAGTAAGACATTTCATGAGGCAAACTATTATAATTATCTAAGCTGAAGTAGATGCTGTGATTTTCAAAAAGTATTTAAGTTCCCGCCGAATGAATTGAAAAAATTATGTTTGTGGATATGCAGCTTGCCTGTACAGAGCTCTATCCTGGTGCCCAGGCTTGAGTCCTGAGCCTGGGTGGCCAGATGTCACCAGCTGCGAATTACACTTAGGATACATTTCCATTACAACTCCGCAATGTCTTAGCATTTGACTCTTTCCTCAAAGGACTTTACCTCTGTTTACTTTGGATTCAGTCCACTGCAGCATTAATGCACATTCCAGCTATCCACCTCAGACCAGTTGTATAGCCAAAATGAATTCTTTAAAACACATTGAGATGATTAGAAAATTCTGTGAAACTCTCTAATGTCATGGAATATTCATGAACAGCAGGTACGTTTATTGTGATATTTTGTGTAATCATTAAACACCATTGTTGTTTTATTCAGTAAATGTCTGAGAGTTAACGCTGGAACAAAATAATTCAGTCAAAAATACTATTGCTCACCCACTGGCTTCATTTTGGAAAATTAGACCACTTGCTGTTCTCCCTCTTCCTGTATGTTGGCAGCAACTGAGGAGAACAGTTCCAGCGGTGAAAATTGCTCAGAGCTGGTCAGGGAGGTAGAGAAACTATTCCATGGCTGCTTGGCATCCGTAGATTGGTTGTGTTTAAGAACTTGGCAAAAGGCCTGAATGGATATACCACAGTTGTTACTAACTTCATACGGAAATATGTATTTTTAATTTTTTTAGAAGTATTTTACATTACAGTAATCTGCAATAACGTAAATTTATACAGTTCTTGTACCACTTCTGTTTTTCAACTTTAATAGAAAAGAAGAATAGAAAGAACTAGCAAGGACAGTCAGTGAGTGAATGAAAAAGTGGCCCAGGAACACACATGTGAACCTAAACCACAAGAAGTAGTTAAAGAAGAAAAGAAAAAAAGAGAAAAAAGAAAATAAGATAGGACAATATGAAAGGGATGTACCTACTTCTTATCTTTACTCATCCCTCGCCAGGTCCTAAAACCATTTATTATCAACATTTTGTTGCACCCTATGTTTGTAATAAGTCGATATATGGAGACCAAATCTTTTGGAATTGGTCTTGTTTACCTGCTAGGAGGAATCTCATATCTTCTAGATGTAACAATTCCAAAATATTAGAAGTCCACATTTTTATTGTTGGCGTAGGAGCATTTTTCCAAAATTTCAGTATTAATCTTTTTGCCGTTATTAAGCCATAACTAAGAAAACTCCTTTGAAACGAAGTCAGCTCCAAAGTTGCTTCTATTGTTCCAAAAATAATCAGTTCTACATTCGGTTTCAGTTTTATTTAAAATAATTTAGTGAAAATTTCAAAAATTTCATTCCAAAATTTTTGAATTTTTATACAAAAAACAAAAGAATATGCTATAGTTGATTATTGGACTAGGCATTTATCACAGTTTGCAGAGGTATTTGGGTAAAATTTACTTAATTTAGCTTTTGAATAATATAATCTATGTAAAATTTTAAATTGAATCAGAGTATGTCTTACGTTAATCGAACATTTATGCACATATCATAGATGTTTATCCCAACTCTCTTTCGAGATTTTTATAGCCAATTCCTGTTCCCATTCTCTTCTGATCCCGTCCGATGATGGAATTTTTATATTTAAAATGGAATTATATAGGTATGATATTAAATTAGCTGATTCCGCTTTTATATTCATTATCCCATCTAATAAGTCAGGAGAGATATTTTGATATTCCCGTGTATACTTTTTCAAATAGTCACGTAGTTGGAAATATTTAAAATATTCATTATTATTCAAGTTGTATTTAAGTTGTAATTGGTGAAATGTTAAAAAACTTCCATTATCATACATATCTCCAAACGTTTTAATTCCTGCTCTTTCCCAATTTATAAAAGCTCTATCTATCATAGAAGGTTTAAACAAAGGATTATTCATTATAGGTAAAAGAAGTGATAGATTTCTTAATTTTAACGATAATTTTATTTCTTTCCAAATTCTAATTGTACTGTGAATAATTGGATTTTTACTATATATTGTATTCTTTATTTTTGTTGGTGAGAGAAGGATCGCTCCTATGTTAAAAGGGGAGCAGTCCTCTCTCCATTACTATCCAATCCACCTGCTGGGCTGAATTGTCCAACAGGTGAATCATATTTTTGTCATTTGTGGCCCAGTAATAATATAAAAAATTGGGGAGTGATAATCCACCAAATTCCTTAGGTTTACACAAATGTTTTCTTTGGATTCTGTGGGATTTATAGTCCCATATAAAATTTGTAATATCAGCATCCAATTAAAAAAAAAAAATTTTTGGGTAAGTATATTGACTGGAATAGATATAAAATTTGTGGTAAAAAGATCATTTTTATAGCATTTATTTGGCCTATAAGAGACATCGGGAGGGTTTTCCAGAATTTAATCAGCGTGTTTAGTTTATTGAGTAAGGGCATATAGTTTGCATTAAATAGAGACTTATATTTTCTAGTAATTTCAATTCCCAAATATTTAAATTTTTCTACGGCGATTTTAAAAGGGAATTTTAACAGGTGTGTCGATTCCTGAGGTTTAATCGGCATAATTTCACTTTTATTCCAATTCATTCTATATCCTGAAAAGGATCCAAATTCCTCAATTAAATTTAATATATTTGGTATACTAGTTTGTGATTTTGTAATGTATAGTAGTACATCATCTGCATATAAAGATATCTTATTATTTGAATATTTTGTATTGTACCCATAAATATTCGGATGTATCCTAATACTTTCCGCTAACGGTTCTATTACAAGAGCAAATAGCAGAGGTGATAATGAACACCCCTGTCTATTTCCCCTTGATAACTGAAATTTCGAGGACAAGATATTATTAGTTAATATTCTGGCCGTAGGCCTGTCATATAATAATTTTACCCAAGCGATAAAATTCTCTCCCACTTGAAATTTTTGCAATACTTTAACCATATAATCCCATTCCACTTGATCAAATGCTTTTTCTGCGTCCAGTGAGATAATTGATAAATCTTGCTCTTCGGTTTTATGTGAGTGCATTATATTAAACAGACGTCTCAGGTTATTTCTTGAATACCTCTTGGGTATAAACCCTGTTTGATCCGGATTTATTAATTTACTAACATAGTTACTTAGCCTTCTAGCTAATGTTTTCGCTAATATTTTTTGATCTGTATTTAACAGCGCAATAGCTCTATAAGAGCCCGGATCTTCTAAATCTTTACCATTTTTAGGTATTAGAGTAATCGTTGACTCCGCCAGTGTTTCTGGAAGTGTATGTTCTTTAAAAGCATATGTATACATTTTATGTAGTCGTGGTGTAATTATCTCATAAAATCTTTTATAAAATTCATTACTAAAACCATCTGGCCCTGGAGTTTTTCCGTTCTTTAATGTATTTATTGTTTCTTCTATTTCCTTAGTTGAGATTTGTGCACCTAATTCCTCTTGTTCACTCACATTAAGTTTTGGGAGATTACAATTATCCAGGAACTCTCTAACTTTAGTACTATCTGCTACCGCTTTAGATGTATATACATTTTGATAAAATTGAGCGAATCTTTTATTAATATCCTTAGGTAGTGTTAACAATTCCCCTTTATTTGATTTAATCCTTAAAATCATGTGGTCCTTTTCCCGTTTTTTCAGTTGTCGAGCCAGAAGCTTGAGTGGTTTATCCCCAAATTCAAAATTTTCCTGTTTTGTGATTTGAAATAGTCTAATAACATTTGCTGATAATATTTTATTTAATTTAAATTTCATTATTGTTATTTTATTATGTCTATAGTAGGCTCTTTAGCATTATCTAATTCCAATTCTCTAATTCGTTCTTCTAACTGCCTTTGTTCTTTCTTATTCCTTTTATTTAAAAAGGCTTGATATGAGATTATAGATCCTCTAATAACTGCTTTGAATGATTCCCATAGTAGAACTGGTGAAATCTCTGGGGTATCATTATTCTTTAAAAAAAGTTCCATCTGTTGTTTTAAATATATTTCCCTTTGTGGATCATTTAAGATTTGAGGATTAAACCTCCAAAACGATTTATTAGAAGGCATTCCTTCTAATTTAAAAAAAAAAGTTAACGGGGAGTGATCAGAAATTATACTATTGTGATATTTTGGGTTCATTGTATAGGGAATTAGTTTTGTATCCACTAAGAAATAGTCGATACGTGAATACGTTTTGTGTACCATTGAATAAAACGAGTATTCCCTTCCGACAGGGTTAGCGATCCTCCAAACATGTTATATTTGTATTTTTTATGTAAGTATTTAAGATTTCCCTGGTTTTAGATTTTGTGTTACCCCTACTCTATTGTGATTTATCCAAATATGGATCCAAAACACAGTTAAAATCTCCCCCAATTATCACATTTTGATAATTGAACTATGTAATTATATTCAAAATTTTATTAAAAAATTGAGGATTATCAAAATTAGGCGCATAAATATTTACCAAGGTGATTGGGGTATCATGAATCTCTCCGGTAACTATAAGGTATCTCCCTTCCTTATCTGTCATGATCTTCTTCGATTTAAATGGTATACCTTTTCGAATAATGATTGCTGTGCCTCTAGCTTTGGAAATATATGAAGATTGGTATGTTTGGCCTATCCAGTTTGCCTTCAATCTGGCTTGAGCTTGCAGTTTCAAGTGAGTTTCTTGTAGGAATATTATGTCCGAATTGAGTGACTTCAATTGTGCAAAAATCTTACCCCTTTTAATTGGTTCATTAGCACCCCTAATATTCCAACTACAGAATGTGATTCCTCCAAATTTCTTTTGTATATCGTCTTGCATTTTAAATTATTTACTACCTTTTAAACATGTGGTGCAAACAATACCTTAGGTCTCTTGCTGTTGGGCGAGCATTTGCAATATTAAATTCAATTATTACATCCCTCTCAAAATTGTCCTTAAGTAAAAAAACAAAAAAGTGTACATTATTGTGACATTTAAAATAAATCAAAAGAGTGAGGTTACAGTGTCTAAAAATGACGACACTGTGGCCAATTATCCACCTAATGGTGGTAGTTACACAATTAATGACTTCCGTAGTTGTTAATCTACATTTAGCTCCGTCCCCTTGAATAATCTTACAAAAGGGAGTTGGGACCCATTCAAAGCCAAATTTTATGTGTCAGCCTTACCGTATCTACCATGTCTTTGTATTCAAATAAATCTTCTCTAATCTCCTAGCTTATCTACCATTTACTTATGTTAACAATTATTACGTTTTCTTCCTCCATACTAAACTGCCTTTGGTTGGAAGGGGTTAACCCGATTCAGGCACCTGGCTATTTGCCAAGATTCTGAATCTCCTCGCCTCCTTCCGCACAAAATTTAAACTAGAGCTTATCATAATTTCTAAATTAATTTGTTAGTCTGTTGTAAATCTATTTACTTATATTTAGCCCCCCTCCTCCCCTACCAGGGGGGGGGGGGAGGGGGGTCAATCCTTGCAATGAACTATTACATTTTATCAGTTAAGCAATTCAATTTTAAATCATTACTGTTAATGTATTAATTTCAATAACATTAATTACTATAGCTATATTAGTTCAGTAGTTTTTGTGTTAGTATGGAATTAGTATAAGGATAACATTTTAACAGTATTCAGGATTCCCCCCCCCCCCCCATCCATCTTCATATACGGAAATATGTAGTGGGGTACATTCCTACCAAGATCTTCCAAATGTTCCCTAACAAGAAGTCTTGGATGAACCAGGAAATCCACAATCTACTGCGAGTCAGATCACGGACATTCAGGTTTTGTGAAACAGAGTCATATAGGTTGTACAGGTACAACCTTGATTAGTCCATCAGAATTGAAAAAATACACTTTAACCCGGAGGATGAAATGAATGTTCGACAGTTGTGCAGGACTTATGTGCCATCAGTTCCTCCATGGCGAAACAAAGTGGAAATTCACTCCCAGACAGGCTCAATACTTTCCATCCTCCTTTTGATAGGGAGAATGTTGATGTATCTTCTCCGACCTCCATAGCTCCCAATGGCATGGTGATCTCAATCATCGGGTCAGAAGATCCTTCCTGAGCGTGAACCCTCAGAAAGCATCCAGCCCCGATGGTGTACTTGGCCATGCAGTTAAAACCTGCTTGGACCAACTGGCTGGAGTTTTTCCAGACTTCTTCAACCTCTCATTATTAAAGTCTGTGCTTTCCATCCCCTGTAAGAGCACATCAATGATACCAGAGACATGAAGAATAAGGTGACATGTCTCAATGACTACTGATCGATGGCACTAACATCTGTGGTGATGAAATGCTTTGAGAGGTTGGTTATGACGCATATCAATTCCTGCCTTAGTAAGGACCTGGACCTGTTACAATTTGCCTACAGCCACAATAGCTCATTAGGGGACGTGATCTCTCTGGCTCTCCATTCTGCAGTGGATAACTTTGATTACAAGAACCCTTACATTAGGCTGTTGTTCATCAACTATCGCTCAGGTGCAGGAGTAGGCCATTCAGCCCTTCGAGCCAGCATCGCCATTCAATATGATCATGGCTGATCATCTAAAATCAGTACCCTGTTCCTGCTTTTTCCCCATATCCGTTGATTTCTTTAGCCCAAAGAGCTAGATCTAACTCTCTCTTGAAAACTTGGTCCAACACAGGTACTAACCTCCGCCAACAACAAAGAGTCCTTCCTGTAGGAGATACATCCTTAACAAGGCAACCAATGTCATTAGAGAACCACTGCACCCTGGCAATGCTCTAAAGGAAAATCGTGACCACCAGGTCCACAAACAGCTTTTACCCAACAGCCATCAGGCTACTGATCACAACATTAACTCCAGGAACTATAACTCTTCTACAGACCGTGTCTTTGGTTGCAATACTGACTTTGGGTTTCTTGCACTATTATGATCACCTAGTATTATGGATTGTATTAATGCATTTTTGATTATTATATATTATATTGCATTTAGGGGCCAGTGAAGCTGCAGCAAGTAAGAATTTAACTGTTCTGTTTTTGCTATATATGTCAATTAATTACTCTTGACTGTTGACCCTTGATACCAATTTCAATTCCCAAGAATTTCCTATTCCACTTCCCATATAATTCGCAAGAATGTCCTAGTTACGTACGCCAAATTGCTTCTGTTGGTACTTCTTTTATCTTTAATAGGGTAAAAATTGCCTTTAAGATAGATGCACCCAGTCTAACATAGAATAACATACCCACACAAAATTGTTCATCCAATTAATTTTAGTTAATTATTAATTGTCTTTTGATTGTCATTCATGATTTATTTTACTTTCCAAAGTTCTAGAATATTTTAATAAAGATGTTTCACTTTTAGGATCCTGTTACACGTTTGGGGTTTGCCTATTAATTTCAACATTAAGATACAATGGTATTTGCATTAGACATTGAGGCAATAAAAGTTCACACAATTTAGATCTGCTATATAATCATCTGATCTCCATCTCCAACCACACCATCCTTCAACCACACATTTGGGCACGACAGTGGTGCAGCAGGTAGAGCTGCTGCCTCACAGCGCCAAAGACTTGGGTTTATCCTGACCACGGATGCTGTCTGTGTGGAGTTTGCACATTCACCCCGTTTCCTCTGGGTACTCCAGTTTGCTCCCACATCCCAAAGACGTGCCGATTGATTAACCAATGAGTGTTCCTAGTGTGTAGGGAGTGAATGAAAATGTGGGATACTATAGACCTCGGTGGGCAGAGGGTCTATTTTACGCGTTTATCTCTAATCTCAATACAATGTGATCTACGAGCCACATTTTACGATTTAATTAAAGATACATGTTTTTCTACCATATTTGTTAAGTACAGGGCATTTTGGCCCACAATGTCTCTGCCGAACATGATACCAAGACCATCACTTATCTACCCGCATATAACCCATACCCCCTGCATATCCATATGCCCATCCCAAAGTATTTTAAATGCCACTAAAGTATCTGCTTCGACCAACACTCCCGGCTGTACAATCCAGGCACTCACCATTCTCTGTGTAAAATACTTGTCCTGCGTATCTCCTTTAAACGTTGCCCCTCTCACCTTAAATCTATCCCCTCTAGTCCGGTTGATAGCCCTGCTGATTTATTAGATATATAATGCACATTATTCATATTTTTATTTTCAGTCAGTACATTATTATATTTATCCGGTGACACCATCGAATCGTTAGCGTTCTTAAAGTGAAGGCTTGAGTCTGTCACTGAATTGATATTCCAAATAAATCCTCACATCCCTTGAGGTCACACTTCCCTTTCGATATAACATATACTTTGGGATACCAAAAATCTCTTGCACAACTAAAATGAAAGTTCCCGTAAATTTAAGTGGAGCGCGAACTTTGCAGAACGCCTGTCAAGGTAGCGACGTTTCCCACGTCATTACTTGCAGTGTCCTGTCAAGTGCATTATTCTTGCACTTTGTCCTTTAGTCATTTTTCACTCACACCCGCACCTTTTGTCTCCAAATAAAACATTTCCACAATAAGCAAATCTTATTCCTACATGTTTATGATATAATAGGGACCGCGGACTGCCACTGTGCAGATAATCCCTAAGCAGTGTCACTGTATTGGTTTTGTAAAGGGTCACCTCAACATTTGCTCGCTGAAAGGATTCCTTCCACAATAACAATATCTGAAGCCCATACATTTATGATGCACTAGAGACTGGGGGTTGCCAGTGTGTAGATATTTCCCACATAATTCCCTGCAGTTTCCTGGACGTGTTGCATGCTAGAATGAAGTGCCTCCTCATTGTTTGACTGAACTATTATGTGCTTAACATTTACATAACAAAAGTGCCACTCGACTTCCCCGATTAATGCAGCTGAAGGGCTCTTGTGGTCCCGTAATAAACATTGTTGAAATAATTTATTTGGAGCCCTGGTTACTCGTGGGAGAATGGCCACCGCGGGTTAGCTGATTGGATAGTCAATGTTGTTGTCACGATGGTTTCATAAACACCAAGTATTATGTTTTTCTCTATTGTGCCTTGTATACAAAAGGTCTGCTGTCTGCCCGGCTGATCAGTGGACCAAGAGACCCTCTCTCCATATACTGTATGGTCACTGTCAATTAAATGAACTGCTCCTTGTTCTCTTGTATTGTTCAGGAGTCCCTTAAACATTTTGTCACAGAGAACGAGAATGAGAGAGAGGAAAAAGTCCCCGCACCCTCTCAACGTGGTACCTCAGGATTCTTTCTGTTCTATATGCCTGCGTCCACCGGAGTTGATCATTTTACTATAACTCCAGGCAGTACTCATTCAATTGATCGTTAGTCAGTTCGGTTTTTCTTATGTGCAACCGATATTATTTCCACAGATCCCTGGCCCAACAACCGTAAAATAGTTACGTACATTGCTTGGTACCAGGGAAGATACAAGGGTAGGTTCGCTGATCGTTTCGACAAGTATCACCATGGAGTATTTTATTTGGTGCGTGTTTTGAAAATAAAAGTTTGTCACTGATGTCACCCCTGAGAGGCCAGGGTAGTAGATATAGCAATAAACATCCGGGTTAAAACTACAATGCATGAACATAATTTAGAATATAAGAGACTAGCTATTGAAGCGAAGTGAAACATAAAGATGATCGCTTCTCCTCTGTATCTGACAGTCCCGGTTCATATTTGTTATGCCTGTTGGCACTCTCTAAGAAGTGTAATATGCAACGGTAACCCGGTTCTTTACCAAGCGTTTTGGCGGATGATTTATATTAGGCAGATGCTATTGACAGGCGCTTGTAAACCAGTCCCTATTTATCCTCTGGGTTAATTATCACTCCAGCTGCTAGACCCTAGGCTTTGCAGTGCTAATGTCTTCACTCCTCGCTGGAGAAATATCACTATGTCTCGTGTACCAAAATGTCTTTTCAATTGAAATCGGGAATGTTCAATCTACTTTCGACTGACCTAAAGAGCCATTAGTCCAACTATGTACATAGTAGAAACTAAAAGCGCCTGGACAGTAGTTAGCAAACAACATTTCACTTCGGGTCAACAGGTCATCTTTTAAAACGTAATATATTTACCAGGTCTGTCAAAATAACAGGTAGCTGACAAAGTATTCTACGATTCTATTTTATGGTCCTTCGTTTATCCGAATTGATATTTACAAAATGGCAAGTCTGTCAAAGTCTATATTTACAATTAGTCATTTGAGACGCGAATAAAAAAAAACCCAATTTAAATCGAATCATGTTGTGAAAACAAACGATATTTGCAAAAGATTAAAACATAAATTTACTTCAGTGTGTATGCGAGGTGAGGAAAGATGCTTCCGGGAAGACCATACCCACTTTAAAGTACATATAAAGAGGTGTGCAAACAGCTACTTACAGCGGTTACAAATGTAAGCATACAGGTTTCCCTTTATGTAAAATCCGCATAATAGGGTTGCGGTCGTTAAACAAATCCGTCAACCAAAGTAAGTTTATTTGTGGGCGCAGTTAAACTTTTGACTGGGCTTCCAACCGCAACATTGAAGAATAAAATAAACAGCAAGAGAAAAGATAAATAAACTTGTTCTGCAAGGCTGATGTGGCGCGACTTACTTGAGGAGGCACGGGCAATCCCCCAGAGGACTGGGCCTGCTTTGTGTTAAATGTTTAAAGATTTCAAGCGATGGAGCTTATTCTTACTGCAAACACTCTTATTTACAAGGTCAAGTATACCAGCACTCGACGGGCGCTTAAGAGTGTAATTATTTATCTAAGGGCGTTTGAGTGAAGATCAGGAGCCCTGGCAGGAGCCCAGCCTGAATGCCCTCAAAGAGTAGAAGACATTACATTATATGCATGGTTTCTCCGATGTATTTTGCTTTTTTTTTGTGATGATCCTCATCTTTGACCCTTTCCCCTTACAGCCGTGGAACCAAGTAGACATCTCGTGGATGCACATGGGTCAAACAAGTGGACCGGCTGCATTCCACAACACATGCAATAGTCGATCTCGTTTTTTTGTTAAAAAGTGAAATATAATCAATTTTATTGCACATTATGCTCACTGGAAATATGTAGACAACTCTGCCTTTTGTTGCATTTTGCAGCAACTAAAAGATAAATCTCCCAAAATATAATAAGAAAATTAAATGTTTCTTCGGAAACTTAATACAAAACATCCAGTGTGGACTCAGCATGTCTGTCAATATTGCTTACTGTGCAATT
Source organism: Malacoraja senta (assembly GCA_038087875.1). Classification (NCBI taxonomy): domain Eukaryota; kingdom Metazoa; phylum Chordata; class Chondrichthyes; order Rajiformes; family Rajidae; genus Malacoraja; species Malacoraja senta. The sequence continues at coordinate 144,520,083 of CM075977.1, forward strand.
GTAGTGTTACGCCTCTCCGTGCATTAGAATTATTTTTTTCAATAAGGTGGTTGTTCTAATGATTTCTACAGCAACTTGCAATAAAAGTATGAAAGGCAGAAGAAACCCAATTATCCGAAAGTCAAAACTCGACCCAGCTGTCAGCTGTGAAAACAGCAAACTCGAAGCCCCTGGATGTTTGGGAGAACACAAAGTTCGCGAAACACCTTATTAATATTAACAACGAAACGCCAACATTTTCACATCCACCCAACACACGCACACACAGAGTCTTGGGGCATTGTTTTGAACTAGATGACTCTTTATGGCTTCTATGAAAATACAACGTTAATGGCAACCTTACAAAATATTTTAAAAGAACAATTTCTATCAAAGCCAATTTTTATATCTTTCGTTTTCCAAAAATACATATTTAAAGATTTTTCAAATCTATATGTCGCATCTTATATTGTTCAATTGGTAACGTCGATCGTTCAATATAAATCAATTTCCCTTTAGTAAAAAGTATTGAAATTTTGCACCATAGCCGGTAAAATCAATGCATTCACTTACTGCTCGATGCAAAATCAAAGCCATGTGGTTAAGTCTATATTGCAATAAATTATTCTCCAAATGTAACTTTATACACAAGCACACAACTACTGGTTAAAAAACACCAGTCATATAAGATTTATACTAGTTGCACCAGAGAATAATTTCATATCTCTGATGCAAACGAAATACAAACAAATCTTACCAGAATTAAAATTTATATAAAAAGTCTATAAATTGTCTTTTTTTTATATAGTGGATGGCAGTGCAGCGCTTCTTTATTGAATAAGAATATAAAAGTTGCATTGTTCAATTATAACCGGGCGATCAGTAGTAGTAGTAAAATGGATGCCATCAAAGTCAAAACATTAGGCACTTGGACGGTAGAGGAGTCTCTGGCGCTTGAAGCGTACTTTTTCGTGCCTCTATTATTATCATCATTATAGCCGATAACGTTGTCTGCTGGATCATCTTCATAGTCCCAGTATTCATCCGGCTCCATGTCCGAGCCGCTACTGCCAGAGCTATGCTCGGGTCCAAAAAAGCAAAGTCTGGCCATGTTGTCCTTAATCGCCTCGCAAATGGGGCGATCGGCTCCATCGCAGACGCACTCCTTGAGAAGCAAAGCTTTCGGGATAACCAGCATGCTCTCGATTACTTCGCGGCACTGATCTGTGCATTTGATGCCGTTGAAAAGTTTGCCGCAGTTCTGGAGGTAGCGGCGCATGGCGTTGTTGCACTGTGAATCCATCTCGCATTGCAGGCGGGCTTCGGTGCAGCCCATTACCCCGTCCCGGTTTCGGGTCCTAGGCAAGCAGGGCTCGATGGCACGCTTGGTGCTTTTGCACAGCTCGTCGTGGACGCAGTCGCAGTTCTCCAGCATGGGTCCGTTCTGCGTTTGGTTGAGGTGGATGAGAGCCGACATGCAGTGGCTGGGACACCGCCTGGTCTCCAGGTTTAACACTGACCTGCAAGCCTCAGTGTACTGCTCGTAGGCAAAGCTGCAGTCGGGCTCGCGCTGGCACAGCATGATTGCTTGCCAGCAGATCCGCCGGGCCAGCACTCCAGAATTGCTGAAAACGATCAGTAAACAGACGAGTAAACAGACGAGTTGCCCCCCGAATCGGATCAAGCTAGAGAGACTTGCCATCGTCTTGGTGTCTGAAAGGTTTGGAGTTTGCTATTTCTTTGCATAGGGGATGGCTCATGTCACGCATACATTCAAAAGTCCTCTGCGACCGAAGCGAATAGTTTCTTCTTTCTCGGTATTTGCCCCCAGAACGTCTAACCGCGTTCTCCCCGCCTGCCTTTCCGTCAACACACTGCATGCAATGCTTCGAAGAGTTTGGGCTCCGTTTCTTTTTACAGCAGACTTCCTCCCTCCTCCTCCTCCTCCTCCTCCTCCCAACACACACAAAAACCCCAACGTGCTCTAACGCCTTGGGCAGCGGTTCCTAATATATGCAACAAGCTGCAAACCAGCAGCGGGGCAGCCCCGACCTATCCCTGCCCCGGGCGCCGCCTCCGCTCTTTGTGTCGCCACCTCCCATTGGCCGAGAGTCGCAGATCTCGCCCCGTTCACTTGAGACGCCCGCTGCTATTGGCTGATATCACCCGCCCTCTATGCTCATGTTGCGAGATTGTAGAGACACAAGGCTGCCCCTCCCTCCCTCCCGCCGGGTTACCCAGCCCGCTGGTGCCAGTTGACAGCTCCTGCCCCGCCAAGAATACTCCCACCACAAGGTGCAATCCATGCATCCGCTCATTGCAAGCTGCAGCGTGTGATTGACGGCTCCTTCAGCCAATCACAGACCCGGATCTTGAGACCGCGGCAGCTTCCGGTCCCGGTCCCCGCGGAGTCTCCACCGGAAGCTGCGGCCGCCCGGCAGCGGGCGCTGCGCCTCCGCCTCCCTCAACGTCATCATCATCATCATCTTCTCTAGTCCACATCTCCTCATCTACTTTACATCATCTCCTCTCTTCTCCTCCATCATCATCATCATCACAACATCTCCTCTCCTCATCTACTTCACATCATCTCCTCTCTCCTCCTCCCTCATCATCATTATCACATCATCTACTCCACACCTCCATCTGCCCCATCATCATCTACTCCTTTACTCATCTCCTCTCCTCATCTACTTCACATCTCCTCATCTACTCCATCTCTGCTTATCATCTCATCTACTCATCTTATCATCTACTCTCATCTACTCTTCATCTCCCTCTCCACTCCTCATCTACTCTCTTCTCACTCTCCGCCTCTCCTCATCTACTCCCTCTACTTATCATCTCCTCTTCTCCCCCTTCCCTCTCCTCTCCTCACCATCTCCTTTTCTCTTCCAATCCTTCCCCTCTCTCCGCCTCCTCTCTTCCCTCTCCTCCTCTACCCCTCCTCATCTTCTCCCCTCCTATCCTCAGTGCACGGCTGGGATTGCGGGAGTTTGTTTTGGCTGCCATCAGTTCGCCACCTTCTTCCCTCACTTGACAAGGTTGGACCCGTTATCTCTCTCGCCGAACTTCCGACTCCCTCTTAGTCCAGTAAACAAAACAAAAACATAAAGGTCCAAAAGAATGCTGGTGCTTGCAAAGATGTCCTAAGTATCTTTTTTACTTTTCAAAGGATATGAATGAATTGAATTAATAAGTTTATTGGCCAAGTATTCACATACAAGGAATTTGCCTTGGTGATCCGCCCGCAAGTGACAACATGACATACAGTGACAGTTAGGAATGACACATAAAACATTATTCATTAATAATAAAATATTATCGATTAAACATGTGAATTGAATGAAATACCAGAGCAAAAGGAGGCTACAGATTTTTGGTTATTGAGTAGAACTACTAGTCGTGGAATAAAACTGTTTTTATGTCTGGCTGTGGCAGCTTTGACAGTCCGGAGTCGCCTTCCAGAGGGAAGTGATTCAACGAGTTTGTGGCCCGGGTGAGAGGGGCCAGAGATGATCTTACCCGTTCGCTTCATGGCCCTTGCAGTGTACAGTTCATCAATGGAGGGAAGGTTGCAGCCAATAACCTTCTCAGCTGATCGGACGATTCGCTGCAGCCTCCGGATGTCGTACTTGGTGCCTGAGCCAAACCAGACAATTATGGAGAAGGTGAGGACAGACTCTACGATGGCCGTATAGAATTGGACCATCATTGCCTGTGGCAGATTGTGCTTCCTCAGCTGCCACAGGAATACATCCTCCGTTGTGCCTTTTTGACTGGACGAACAATACTTATAGATGCATACTTAGAAAGTAGAAATAATTTCGGAAATAATTTGGAATAACATTACCCATTCCTTCTTTCCAGAGATGCTGCCTGCCCCATTGAGTTACTCCAGCATGTTGTGTCTATCTTCGGTGTAAACCAGCATCTGCAGTTCCTTCCTTTACATGATTTAGAAACTTTGAATGACAGCTCTTTGATCTTCTCATCATTTGTTTTCTAATTCGGGCCAGGATGCCTTGTCTCATTTCACATTCCGTTTCTTGCAGCCCTCACTTTATTTTCCTTTCACTTTTTAAATTTGCCTTTATTCTTGCTGTCCAACCCCAGGTAGGTTAACATCCATAAAATCGGCCTTGCGTGTTTACCATGTCACTTGGTACCGTCAAAGGTTTTTAATTCACAAAATTCGGGCCAACTTGTGTGGCCTTGTATGTGTTGTTTGGGAAGAACGGAAATATAAAAAATAAACAAAACATTCTTAAGAATTTGCGCCTTGTTCTTATCAGAAAATGATGTAAAGGTTAATTTCTCTAAATGATAAAATGCGTCCCAATGCATGAAATGTGAAGTACATTGAAAAGCAAATAAATGATTTTGCTGCAATTTTAAAATATCTACTCTAAGTATGAACTTTAAAAAAATGGATGTAGCCAAAATATTGTTTATGTAGTTAGATGCTTTTGGAGACAAACAATCTATCAGATTCTGTAATAAATACATTTATTGATAACTAAAGTACCTGGTTCAACTAATTAGTGTGCTTTTCAAACACTCTCAATTCACATTTTCAAAGTAACATTTCAAAGCAAGTCAGGTAACAATTGCAGGAAAATAAGCAATCATACTGTCACCCTAATAAATGGTTAACCAAAATTAACAGCTATCATGATAGAATACCTGTATAATGTAGAATACTGCAATATATGCTTACATAATGAATGTCTAGAGCTTAGTTCAAAAAGAGCAGCAAGATGCAAAATTGTAAGCTTAATTTTGAATTGCATTTTACTTCTGTGAAAATAATAATTACACTCTGTTTCTTTATTTAAACACCACAGTTGATTAAATACGCGAAAGAAACAGAAGCAGATGGATGTAATTTGATGCCATGCATTTACTAACAGGCAAAGATCCAAAGTTTTTCTCTTGCTAAATAGTTTAGAATGAACTACCTGTGGTGATTTGGCTGCAGGGGTCGTCACTTGGGATTTTGAAATTATAGTGAAACTGTATAAGAACATTGCATGTTGATGATGGCATGAAAACATGAAACAATGCACTTTTGAGTCCAACAGGACTTGACAATAATTGGTTTTGTGTAACTTAAAGCAGGTGAAAGGAGATGAATGTTGTATGTTAAGCAAGGAATCTATGGAATCCAGGACTATTTTTAACTATTACTGTAGTATTCCAAGCAAGTTAAAGGTTGTAAAGATCTAGGAGATTATAGGACCTTATGCAGAACACAGCAAGTCAGCATATGTAGGGAAAACAGGGACTTTCACCCGAAACATTAATATGTCCATTTTTCCCCATTCTCTGTCTTGCCTGCCGTCTTGTGCAATGCTGGGTAGGCAGCTGTTTCACACTCACACCTCTTGAGCACAAAACATATTTTCAGTATTTCTGTTAAAAAACAAATACAACAATAAATGTTTGCTTTTTAATTTATTTTAGGTATGCAATGTATTTTGTGGAGTAATTGTAAATTGCATTTATTATTGATGATCAGGATGGATTGGCATAAATCCAGTTAATATTTCCAATAAATTGATTAACGTTCAGTTTGAGGACAACAAAGAAACAATAGTTCAAGTTCAAGTTCAAGTTCGCATTTATTGTCACATGCACCAATCGGTACGGTGAAATTTGAGTTACCATACAGCCATACGAATAAAAAGAACACAGCACACAATAGAGTTTAACATAAAGATCCACCACAGCGGAATCAACATTTCACACTGTGATGGAAGGCAATAAAGTTCAATCATCTTCCTCTTTGTTCACCCGTTGTCATGAAGGCACAAAGAATTGCAAATGCAGGAATCTTGAGTAAAACGTAAAGTTCTGGAGTAACTCAACACGGCAGGAAGCATCTCTGGAGGGAATGGATGGGCTATATTTTGGATCTGGAACATTAAATATAATCGACGTTGAAAATTGAAAGGAATATAATTCATTTGGTAACATTGGCACAGTCACTAATGTCTGATGTATTGTTGATGGCACAAAAAATCACACCTAATTTCAATATGATTCTTAGAGACCCCATGTTTCTTTCTTACCGGAAACATAAAGATACAGGTATTGCCCGGAAGATTAGCAGCATCTGTGGAATGAGAAACAGAATAATAAGATTAAACGAGAACTTACCAGTTTGAAGTTTGATCTTTATTTTATGAGGAGTTACGTTGAGGGACTACGTGAAGAACCCATCCAGACCGCACACACGTCAATCTTCAAAGCAGCGGAGTGAAATCACAGACAACAATTACTGAAGTATGATAGTAAGATACGTAAAGACTAGAACTACCATCTTGATCTTTATGAGGGTGGGAGCGGAGGGCACGTAGTCCCTCAACGTAACTCCTCATAAAATAAAGATCAAACTTCAAACTGGTAAGTTCTCGTTTAATCTTACTATTTTACTTCGGAGTCAAGTGAGTGACCACGTGAAGATTTCAAAGCTCTGTGATTTCACGCCGTAGATTCAAATCCAGGCGTCTCACTGCATTGATTGACTCTAAATAAGTAAAACAATCGACAATGCACAACCACAACATGGATGCAACCAGTTAATGGTTAATTTATCACCATAATAATAACCCCTTTAACACAAGAGGAATATTTAATACTAAATCCAAAATAGCACCACCAAGTAACCACAGGTATTATAATCTCCTTATGGTAATGCTTGTGAAATTCTTTCACTTATGCCTGCAGCCACGAGGATATGTTCTATTAGAACATCCAATTCCTTGGCCGTCAATGTTGATGGTGCCCTGGTGAAATAAGATTTAAATTTGTCAGTATCAATACCTGCATCAAGCAATGCCTGCTTCAGCCATTTTTAAAATAGTCTGAACCGACACTTTCTTATGCAGCTATTTATGGCTAATAACATACTGATACTGAACCTCTTTAAGGTTCTGGTGGCTTCAATCTAACATTGTAAATGTGATGCCACACATAGACGTGGATCCATAGGATATGCTGAAAACCCCAACTTACATCCTGTGATTCCAGGTCTACTCTGTTTAAGCAAATCATAGACATAGAACACAATAGTATCTGTTGCTCTTTCCATCATGTCTATTCGTACTTTCTGCAATGTTTGAACTCTCTGTAATAAAACCAGTGCCCTGAGCTTGACTACCTTAATGGTAATTCAAGCCAAGGACAGCACTGTAATAGGAGTCCATTAACGAAAAAACAACATAACATATCTCTTACATTCCAGATTAGTGTATACCTGTGTCTAGGAGGCTTAGAATTGAAAATTCCTTTCATAAATCTGCAAACCAAAGGGTGTAACACTACAAGATTTTATTCTGATTCCTCCATAGATATGCAGTAAAGGCACTCCTTGCAGTATTCATAGCACTATTGCTTAACTGCTAATAAAATAAAGAGTTTACAGAAACTCTAACACTACTGATATGTCTATAGTGTGATATGTAATATTCTGCTTAAGCAAAACATATCCCATTTCCTTATAAGAAATGTACTACTTCTGGGTAAATCCCTCCAGGTTGCAATAATATCCACAGTACAATCCGATAGACCTCTTCCGATATATGGCATTCCTTAGAATCTGCAAATCAACAAACCAATATGATTATGTAAAGGATGTGAATCATCAGTTATAGAGTGCACAAACAGATTAATTCTGTTTGGGAAATCATAAGAGGCTTTGTGATCATTTTTTACACCTGAGGGTACCATGGTTTTGTAGATCCAATCTGGTACCACCAATACTCCCGAAGCGGAATCCTGTTTGCTCTTCTGTATATACTGTTAAATGAGACAAAATGGAGAAAATGTATACAAACATTCTACCCCAATGCAGCGAGAAACATCCACCGCTACTGCCCCAGGATCAGGTTTCCATGACATATATTTAGGTAATTGGTGGTTAAGTCTGGATACAAACAAGTCATCAATTGTGCAACAATATTATTAAATTTTTCACGATCCAACATCCATTCTGTATTATCATTGATTTACATGACCTTGAGTCTTCAACTATATTGAATCTACCTCGTATGTAGATTGCCAACCAAATATTTCTGGTAAACACTAGGTCCAGGTCACATTAACCAGTCTATTACAAGATTCTGACTCATACCACTCGAATGATTAACATACGTTCTATTCTGTATTGTCAATCTATACCTAAACATGCAAACTTTGCATATTAGAGCAGTAAGCTTTAGGCCATAAATGTTCCTAAAACTTTCATTAATGATCCCTTGTTATTGGATCAAAGGTACTTTCTCCACATTCCATGTACCTCCACAGCTGGAAATACTTATAAGTATGACCTCAACTTAGAGTACTACAATTAGTGTGTAGCATAATGGGAGGTGTTCAACCAGAATCTCTCTGGAGGCATTTGAGACACTCCTGATTCATTATAATATTCCAGTAATAACTGCAACTGGCAAATGCATGGCCTGGCAAAATTGCCCTAAATTGTATTATCCATTCCTCTATCCATGCTTACTGTAAATGCTGATAATGCAGCAGTCTAAATTCTACACCTGAAAATAAGCAATAGTTTGCAAAGTAGGCTTGCTTCCTGCCTAATTGAGGGTTGGTGCTCTGTAATGAGCTTAATACAATTTCCAATTAAATGCCTAATTGAGGGTTGGTGCTCTATAATGAGCTTTATACAATGGTTGGTGCTCTATAATGAGCTTTATACAACTTCCAATTAAATGCAGCCTTAATCCGTAGGCGGAATCACAAACATGTGTTCTCATTTAATAATGGAACCCAAATAATCAATAACTGAGTTTGGTAATTGTTTAGATTTAACTGGATGGTTAATAAATCTCCAAAGTGAGCTTGATTCTTAACACTCATGGTTCTGTTGTAGTCCGAATGATTCCTACAATCAGAATATAGAAATAGGCCATTACCAAATGGCCCTGAGTTCTTAGTAATGCTAAGATTAGACCCAACAACCTGGCAAATATTCTCAGGGCTGAGACTAAATCTTAATACAATGCTTTAAATTGCCATAATTAACATCCAGATAAAATTAAAAAATATCTATTATTATTTATCATATACAGTCACACAGTAAAATGCATTTTCTTGAAATTGGCTGCATAACATTGACAAATGTTACCAACTGTTTATTATACTGTACAAAAAAGGGTTAAAACTTGTCAGATCTAGAATAATTCTACACCCACCATCCTTATTTGCTCTCATAACATACTTGGCATCAATTGATGGTAATGGTGAACTGACTTCTTAATCATCCCTTTTTCACAATATTTCATGTATTGTCTGAATCTACATATTCTCTTATTTTGAGAAATATGTGTCCGGTTTCAAATACCTTAGTAAGAGAAACCAAATATGGGTAGAATTACATTCTAAACCCCACAATACTGTACAGTATAAATATATCAAATTGCCATCTTTTAGCAAGAATTGTAATCTTTCCCAACTTGTAAGTGTAAAACATTTAATATGTTTCTTACAGAACCAGACCTCCTACCTCTGGGTTTGCCTGGCAATTGTTATCCCCTGATCTTAGTGGAATATTGTAACCTCCACATATCTCAGGAGGAGTGCGCCTACAACGCACATATGGGAAAGACCAATTTGATCCTTCACTATCCCCAGTCACCACATATTGGCAGGGAAAAGTGCCTTAATTTGATCTGTCAATCACACAGGATCATTCCTTTTTTGGCTAGATCTTTCTAAAACAGATTATTAGGCAATTTAAATATTAGATGGTGTACAGAGCCCCCAAATTTAGGGTTTATATAAGGTTTTATAGCACTTTTATAAATACAGTTATTTCAAAGTGCGCACTACACATGAGTGCTAATTCAACCTTGTTGTGATGTAGACACATGCTCTCCATCCAACCTTTGGTCAAAAAGCCGTAATGCCTGACCAGTAATTTCAATACCCTCTCCCCCACTGAGACTTGCTTATAATGCTCAATACTGCGGGTTTCATATTTGTAGACAGCTTATACATGGTTAGAACCTGGAGCTGCTGGGAGAGTAAGTATTTTATTGACATAGTTAATTTATCTCCCAATGGTTCCCCTCATATTTTTGGAACCACAACTTTGATATATTGTGCCAATTCTGGTCCTTTGGGCTCTGTTATTGGGCTCTAGTCCTCATATGATTCGTTTACTGAATCTTTGTATGAAATAATCCTCCTCATGGAGGGGCGAATTGACATCCTGCTTCAGGTGTTTCTAGCGCTGGCTCTCCCATAGGCCTACACATAGTAAACCCTTTTCCAGGTGCTCGTCGTGCGGGCTCTCCTGTAGGCCCATGCATAGGCAGCCCTCTTTCAGGTGCTGCTGGCGCTGGCTCACCTGTAGGCCAACGCTTAACTGCCTCTCCAGATATAGTTGGCGCTGCCTCTCCTGTAGACAAACGCATAAAAAATGCCTTTAACCAGGCATTGCTCACACTGGCTCACCTGTAGGCCAGCGCTGAACCGGACCTTCCCAAATACTCCCTACGCTGGCTCTCCCTTAGGCCAACGCTGAGTCGGACCTTCTAAAGCACTCCATGCACTGGCTCTCCTATAGACCAACGCTAAGCCTCCTCCACCAGGCACTCCCTGTGCTGGCCCTGTAGGGACAACGCTAAAACCTGGACCTTCCCCAGGCATTCCCTGCGCTGCCTCGCAACGCGGTTCTGAATATAACAAACTAGCTACCTGAATCGGGGATCCTCCGGTCTGACTTTCCAGTCTACTGGCCACCTCTATTTCTTATGCGCTCTAATGGCGCTACAACGGTAAATATCTTTAGCCGTTTTTAAAATCTAAAAAGGGCGCCCGCTACTCGCAGACCCGCGGTCTTACTTGAGTTCTCTAAAACCTCTAAACCTCTAACACCTCTAAAACCTTTCTTCATTCTGACTCGTGTTTTCCCAACTACAAGTCTTCTGAAGAAATCGACCTGAAAAACGTAAGTAAACACTTACCGTCAGGTTTTTTACTTACCGGTTTGGAGGAGCTCTGCTCACTCCAAACACATTGGCACTACGCTATGCGTCTGTACGATATATGACGCGTGTGCGGTCTGGACGGGTTCTTCACGTAGTCACTCACGTGACTCCGAAGTAAAATCAACTTTTCAAGTTGAAAACTCGTCTTCAGAACTGAAAATAGTTAGTTGAATGGGCAGTAAGTCTCCAGGAAAGATTAGAACACTCTTCTAAAGATTAGAACATTTTGAATATTAAAATTAAAAAATGGGGAGAGATGAACTGACTTGCACTATGTTAGGGATTAAATTCCAAACAAATGTGCTGAGGAACCTGAAGGCTTTCTGGTCAACTGTAAGGGGAAGAACAAGCAAGTCAAGGGGAATTGTGGTAATGTGTAGACTTTGTGAAGGTAAGGATGATACATTTAGGATGTGTGTAAGAGTGCAAGGATAATGGACAATTGAGATTGATGTGTAACAAGATGCAGGCAAATCAATTTTGGGTAAGTTAAAGAATGGAGACCAGGACATTGGAGAAAGAGAGGCTGTAAATGCTAAACACTGTTGAGGATTTCAGAGGCAGAGAGGCCATGATTAATTAAGAAAATAAGGTAAAGATGTTCCTTAGGAAGGGTAATCTTGTGGATAAGCTCCAAATGAATCTGAATGACAAAAGATTCTCACAGCCATGGTACGGCTGACAAACTGGTCAGGAGAACAGAATCAGTATGAATAAGTATAATTTTTTTTTTTTTTTTAATATTTTTTATTATTGGAGATAAGTACACAACCTATTTACATCATTACAGTCTAACATTTTTAAATTGATAATATTGTCAATTATTATTACATTGTCTCCAATACCTTTTGCCTTTTTTTTTTAAACTAGATAGAACTAAAGAGATAGATGAAGTAAAGAAAGAAAAGAAAGAGAAGAAGAAGAAAAAAAAGAAGAAAAAAAAAAAAAAGAGAAAAATAGTTAAAGAAGAATGGAAAAATTTATTAAAATAAAAAACTTCATTCGAGATATATTCGTACATTTCAGAGTATAGCATTTCATCCATTCTTTAGCCCGAGTGCTAGTCAGGTTCCTGTGCTGAACTATTCTGACCCTTTAAGTAATCAATAAAAGGAGACCATGTTCCTACGAATAATTCCTGTTTGTCCAACAGGGAAAATCTGATTCTTTCCACGTTTAAGGTCTCCGTCATTTCTATAATCCACATTTTGAGAATAAGTATAATTTATGGCAGTATGAAGATAATTTTTAAAACAAGTTATGTACAGTGGCTTGCAAAAGTTTTCATACCCCTTGAACTTTTCCACATTTTGTCACGTTACAACCACAAACGTAAATGTATTTTATTGGGATTTTATGTGATAGACCAACACAAAGTGGTGCATAATTGTGAAGTGGAAGGCAAGGAAAATGAAACATGGTTTTCAAATTTTTTTACAAATAAAAAACTGAAAAGTGTTGCATGCAAAAGTATTCAGCCCCCCTGAGTCAATACTTTGTAGAACCACCTTTCGCTGCAATTACAGCTGCAAGTCTTTTGGGGTACGTCTCTACCAGCTTTGCACATCTAGAGACTGAAATTTCTGCCCATTCTTCTTTGCAAAATAGCTCAAGCTCAGTCAGATTGGATGGAGAGCGTCTGTGAACAGCAATTTTCAAGTCTTGCCAGAGATTCTCAATTGGATTTAGGTCTGGACTTTGACTGGGCCATTCTAACACATGAATATGCTTTGATCTAAACCATTCCATTGTAGCTCTGGCTGTATGTTTAGGGTCGTTGTCCTGCTGGAAGGTGAACCTCCGCCCCAGTCTCAAGTCTTTTGCAGACTCTAACAGGTTTTCTTCCAAGATTGCCCTGTATTTGGCTCCATCCATCTTCCCATCAACTCTGACCAGCTTCCCTGTCCCTGCTGAAGAAAAGCACCCCCACAGCATGATGCTGCCACCACCATGTTTCACAGTGGGGATGGTGTGTTCAGGGTGATGTGCAGTGTTAGGTTTCCGCCACACATAACGTTTTGCATTTAGGCAAAAAACTTCAATTTTGGTCTCATCTGACCAGAGCACCTTCCTCCACATGTTTGCTGTGTCCCCCACATGGCTTGTGGCAAACTGCAAACGGGACTTCTTATGGCTTTTTTTCAACAATGGCTTTCTTCTTGCCACTCTTCCATAAAGGCCCGATTTGTGGAGTGCACGACTAATAGTTGTCTTGTGGACAGATTCTCCATCTGAGCTGTGGATCTCTGCAGCTCCTCCAGAGTTACCATGGGCCTCTTGGCTGCTTCTCTGATCAATGCTCTCCTTGCCCGGCCTGTCAGTTTAGGTGGACGGCCATGTCTTGGTAGGTTTGCTGTTGTGCCATACTCTTTCCATTTTCGGATGATGGATTGAACAGTGCTCCGTGAGATGTTCAATACAATTTAACAATAAGCTTGGGATATTTGTTTATAACCTAACCCTGCTTTAAACTTCTCCACAACTTTATCCCTGACCTGTCTGGTGTGTTCCTTGGGCTTCATGATGCTGTTTGTTCACTAATGTTCTCTAACAAACCTCTGAGGCCTTCACAGAACAGCTGTATTTATACTGAGATTAGATTACACACAAGTGGACTCTATTTACTAATTAGGTGACTTCTGAAGGCAGTTGGTTGCACTGGATTTTATTTAGGGGTATCAGAGTAAAGGGGGCTGAATACTTTTGCACGCGACACTTTTCAATTTTTTATTAGTAAAAAAATTTAAAAACCATGTATCATTTTCCTTCCACTTCACAATTATGCGTCACTTTGTGTTAGTCTATCACATAAAATCCCAATAAAATACACTTACGTATGTGGTTGGAACGTGACAAAATGTGGAAAAGTTCAAGGGGTATGAATACTTTTGCAAGCCACTGTATGTCTCTGTATCCGTCTGGATATGGAGTCTCCTTAATCTTGGAAGTGATTGAGGACTTACTACATGTTAGAAAACGGTCATCAGCAATAATGAAAGAAAGGCAGAAAATGATGGAGGAATGATTTGGCTTATAAGCAAGGGGAGCAAGACAGGGCAAGCTAATATTACAGGAAATATTATTCTTAAAATGTAAAACTAAACAGGTATCAAAATTATCACATATCTGAGGTCCCCTTATTTATCTCCCTGTTTCCAGGTGTGGATAATGCAAATTCATGATGGAAATTTCTCATTGCTAAGCTTTAAAACATTAGTCAAGTAAAGTCCAGAGAGTTTATTGTCACGTGTCCCAGATAGGACAATGAAATTCTTGCTTGCTGCAGCACAACAGAATATTGTAGGCATAAATACAGATCAGGAAGTAGAGGTGCTGATGTGCTTACTTTGTAATTGCATCAGTGTTCTGGGACCAGGAGAGAACTTCGGAAATATGCATGCCCAGGAATTTGAAGTTCTTGACCCTTTCCACCATCGACCCGTTGATATAAACGGGACTGTGGGTCCCCATCCTATCCCTTCCTAAGTCCACAATCAGTTCCTTGGTTCTGCTGGTGTTGAGAGCCAGGTTATTGTGCGTGCACCATTTTGATCAATCGGTCAATCTCACTTCTGTACTCTGACTCGTCCCCATCAGTGATACATCCCACAACAGTGGTGTCATCGGCGAACTTGATGATGGAGTCATAAGTATAGAGTGAGTACAGCAGGGGGCTGAGCACGCTGCCTTGAGGTGATCCCGTGCTGATTGTTATCGAGGATGACACATTTCCACCAATACGGACAGACTGCGGTCTGTGAATGAGGAAGTCAAGGATCCAATTGCAGAGGGATGCACAGAGACCCAAATCTGAGAGCTTGGTAACCAGCTTGGAGGGGATGATGGTATTAAATGCCGAGCTGTAGTCAATGAATAACAGCCTGACATATGAGTTTTTGTTGTCCAAGTGGTCCAGAGCGGAGTGGAGAGCCAGTGAGATCGCATCCACCATTGATCTGTTGTGGCGGTAAGCGAACTGCAGTGGGTCCAGGTTTTTGTCGAGGTATGAGATGATTTGCGCCATGATCAGCCTCTCAAAGCACTTCATCACCACAGACGTTAGTGCCACTGGTCGATAGTCATTGAGGCACGTCACCTTGCTCTTCTTGGGCACCGGTATTATTGATGCCCTTTTAAAGCAGGTGGAAACCTCAGACCTCAGAAGTGAGAGGTTGAAAATGTCCGTAAAAACTCCAGCCAGTTGGTCCGCACAGGTTTTTAAAATACGCCCGGGTATACTATCAGGTCCAGGCGCTTTCCGAGGGTTCACCCCTCTGAAGGATCTTCTGACGTCGGCCTCTGTGACTGTGACCAAAATACCATCACGGCGAATGGGGGCTTGGGAAGGCACATCAGTTTTCTCCCTATCAAAGCGTAAAACGCATTGAGCTCGTCAGGGAGTGATGCTTCGCTGACATTTGAGTTGCCTCCTGATTTCGCCTTAGAGGAGGTGATGGCATTCAAGCCCCGCCACAGTTGCCGAACATCCGTCTCATCCTCCAGCTTGGAGCAGATTTCCCTTTTGGCCTTTTTGATGCCCTTACCAAGGTCGTATCTGGACTTCTTGAAGACCTCTATATCTCCAGACCTGAATGTCCGGGATCTGGTCTTCAGAAGAATGCAGATCTCATGGTTCATCCAAGGCTTCTGGTTAGGAAACACTCAGAAGGTGTATGTTGGGATGCAGTCCTCCACACATTTTTTTATGAAGTCTGTAGCGACTGTGGCGTATTCATTCAGGTCCGTTGCCGAGTCTCTGAACATTGCCCAGTCTACAGACTCCAAATTGTCCTGGAGTTGTTCCTCTGCCCCCCCCCCCCCACCCCCACCAGCTCTGTACAGTCCTCACCTCTGGGGGTGCACTCTTCAATTGCTGCCTGTAGGCAGGAAGAAGCAGCACCGCGGTATGGTCGGATTAACCGAAGTGAGGGCGAGGGATAGAGCGATAGGCATCCTTGATGGTTGTGTAGCAGTGGTCGAGGGTGTTTGGTCCTCTGGTGCTACAAGAGACATGTTGATGGAAGTTACAGAGCGATTTCTTAAGGTTGGCTTTGTTGAAGTCCCCAGCTACGGTGGTAAATGCCTCGGGGGTAAGCCGTCTGGTGCTTGTTGACCACGGCGTGCAGCTCCTCCAGTGCCAGATGGACATCTGCCTGGGGTGGGATGTAGAACGCGGTCAGGATGATGGTGGAGAATTCCCTTGGTAGGTAGAAGGGATGGCACTTCACCGCCAGATGTTCGAGGTGTGGAGAGCAGGAGTTGGACAGGACTACCACGTCTGAGCACCACGCAGAGTTGACCATGAGGCAGACGCCCCCTCCTCTCCCTTTCCCAGATGCCTGCGTACAGTCCATATGGTGGATGGAGAACCCTTCAGGCTGGACCGCTGAGTCTGGGGAGCTGGGGGTGAACCATGTCTCTGTGAAACAGAACATAGAGCATTCCCTCAGCTCTCTTTGGTAAAGCAGCCTTGCCCTCAAGTCCTCCACTTTGTTTTCTAGTGACTACGTTGGCCAGTAGGATGGTAGGGAGAGGAGGCCCGAAGTCCCCTACGCTTCAATCTTACTTGTAGTCCTGCCCAACAACCACGTTTCCGTACTCCATGAAGCCCTCCTCGGTGTTTAAAGGTACAGTACTTGCGAGTCTCCACGAGGTCAGGGATTCCCCTGAGATCGGGAATTCCCTTACAGTCGGCACCTCCAGCTCCGTTGCTGCTGGGAGATCCTGCCCGACGGCCTCAATTCCAGACTCCATAAAGGCCTCCCCGGTGTTTACAGGTACAGTACTTACTATAACTGCGCGCCTCCGCGAGGTCGGGGATTCCCCTCCGTTCGGGGATTCCCTTACAGTCGCTATCTTCGGGAGTTCGCAGTAGCGCTAATGCATTTAAATGCGCTAGCAGCTCGCTACTTACATTGTTGATTTCTGCAGATTCTTTGATACAGGTGAGCTCAAAAATATTATATTTGAAGATTTTCTGTTGTGCCACTGGCAAAAATGTTGCCGCATATGTTACATAGCAAAAAAAAAAAAAAAAGTGAGGATGCCGTAAATCCCTGTTTTCCAGTTGTTTTTTGGATGGTATATGGCCTTTTCAGTTTCTTGCCAGTCAGCACTAGTGGCAAAGTTGGACGGAATAGGTTGCTTTTAGATGGAGTCAAGGATAGATTCATTGTTGAGAGGGTGAACAATCCCTTCCAGCTGGAGTTGGCTCCCTCTTTGACCCTAGATAGACACAAAATGCTGGAGTAACTCAGCAGGACAGGCAGCATCTCTGGGTGACGTTTTGGGTCCAGACCTTTCTTCAGACTGACGTCAGGGGGGAGGGTGATAGATGTGAAAACAAGACAAAGGGAATGGAGGTCAAGGAAAAAGTAGTCTAGATCATTGTTAGCTGGGAGAAGGTGACAACAATGCAAACAGATAAAATGTAGTCAGAGACAGTAAGATTGGTCGGAGAACTGGGAAGGGGGAGGGGATGGAGAAAGAGTGAAAGCAAGGGCTATTTGAAGTTAGAGAAGTCAATGTTCATACCACTGGGGTGTAAACTGCTCAAGCAAAATATGGGGTGCTGTTCCTCCAATTTGCCTGGGCCTCAAGTTGGAGGAACAGCATCTGATATTTTTGATATTTTCACATTGTTTTCATGCAAATGTATAGGGTGTTGATGAGTTTTCACCAGGAGTGCTGTATAGAATTTAGTTTCTTCCTGAGAACTGTTTGTATCCCAAACTGTTCATACGTTGGAAATGAAGAAAATCTGTGTAAAAGAGGATTGCAGAAACAGTTGTGACGGAAGGGCATGGTGGCATGGGAAGAGTGGCTGTCAGCTGGCCTCACTGACTCAGTTAGTGAGCAAGTGAGTCAGCTCAGCAAACACTCTCATTTCTGCTCAGCCCCTGATCATTACTGATTGTGTGGCTCAGGGGGTGGGGATGGGAGGGAACGGGCGGGGGGTGTTGACAGTGGGAGAGAGGAATTGGCGCATTCCCACCAGGAGAAAGATGTCTCAAACTGCACAGCATCTGGTAAATCCATCCTCATCCATCCCGCTGGTCTTCCAAACACTCGTTCGTTCGTAAGGCATGTCTAGAAGTCTGGTGTTCCTAACCCATGGACCCTGTGTAGTTTCAGAATGTGGAATCACCCATTTAAAACAGTTGAGATGTAACGCATTCTCTCGGAGGGACTGTTTGGAAATCTTTACCGCAGAATGTTGCAAAGGGGGAGTCATTGAATATATTTAAAGTGGAGGTTGACAGATGTTCCAACTACCAGGGAGTAAGGGGTACATGACAAGAGTGGAAAAGTGGTATTAAGGCCAAACTATGATACTATTGAATGATGAAACAGGTCTAGGAAACAATTGACCTATTGCCCTCTCTGCTCTTGTTTCTTATGTTCCATCCTGGGAGTAAAATGCGAAATAATTTCAAATGTTGACTGTTAATTATATTGCTTTCTGCAGCATAATGTATTTTAAAGAAGATGGAAATCCTTCATCAGAACTCTGCTGTTATGACAAAGGGTCTCCAACCCAAAATGTTCACACTGTTTCTCTTCCCATAGATGCAGTCTGATCTGCTGAATATTTCCAGCATTTTCTGTTTTGGTTTTAGATTTCCAACAAATGCATTTTTTATCCGATTTTCATCCTGTTGGTTTAGCTTGTTAGGTTGTGTGCAGTTAAAAGTAGTAGTAGTACTGCTACTAATGTCAGAATTGACATGAATTCTAAGGCATTCTTGTAACAACAATTATACAAATCCAGACATCATTCATTATGCATTGCTAGGCGCTGATATGGGTCAGTGTTTTGGGGGGTTAAACACAGCAGGACCAATAAAGAGAGATGTGAAAGGTAGATAAAGTACAACCAAAATGGCAAATCAGAGTGAAGACAAATCATTGGTGAGTCTGAAGAAGAGTCTCGGTCCAAAACATCACTCATACCTTCTCTCCAGAGATGCTGCCTATCCCGCTGAGTTACTCCATCATTTTTTGTCCATCATCATTGGTGAAAGGTAGGCTATGTAATTCATTAAGTAGGCAATCATAGTTTTTTCTGATGCTCATTGCTGGCTATACCTTTAAAAAAAAAAAAATCTGTGGAAAGCATGACAGATCTATTTGCGGAATCTCCTATTATGGCTTCAGTTACCATAACAGTGGAATTGGTCATGCAAGGAAAATTATCAGTCGACACAAAGTCTGAAGTTTCCTTCAAACAGCCTCAGGATACAAGTTGCTCACTGTATTTAACAGAACACGCAGAATTAAACTACGAGGATCACAGCAAAGAATTTTAACAAGCAGGTGATGAATTTCCTGCCCCTGCCCCATGAACACGTCTAATCGCACTTTATTGACTGGAAATTTCAGAGGTAGGTTAAGAATTCACCAGGAAATATTTTTTTTAAACCACAATAATGTATCCTTATGAGGATATTTTATTAAAGCACAGTAAATATCATTTTAGATGTGGTCTACGAAGTAGAAACCAAACTTGAGATGCAGGAATGATTTGGCCAGAATATGGCAGTAGGCCAGAAAATATAAACACAAAATGGACTCCAATCTCTCTGTACATAACTAAATGAGTAACCTATAGCAAATAGAGGAATGCAGTAATAAACTCAAACACTATCCAACAAAATGACTATGGATCTCAAATTGAATGCATTTAAGAATCAGAAATTACAGTAAAAAAGACATACATTTTACAATTTTGCTAGGGTGCATTCAGCGAAGATGAGCTCCCTTAATATATGTACTGATGTTACATGTTTATGTGATAGTTTTAATATCCATTCAACAGATTTCACATTAAAAAATCAGCTCTGCCAAATCACAGGTTCTTTCCCAAATTTATTCAGACCTTAAAATAAGTGGTAATCAGCCACGTTATTGATAACTGATAATTCTTGATAACCATTTTCACTGTCTACAATATCACCTATTTTAGATTAATCTGCAAATTTACTAAACCTGCCTTGTACATTCCCACCCATTCTTACTGTGAAGACAATTCTGTTTCCAGTTAGCAAGCTCTCCCTGGATCCCATGTGATCTAATCTTCCAGAGGACCTTAGCATGGGGAACATTATCAAACTGTTGAAGTCAGTGTAGACTGCATCTATGGCACTATTCTCATCAACCATCTTGGTTACTTCTTCAACGCGTCAGTCAAATTCATGAGACACGATTTCCCTTGCACAAAACCATGCTGAAATGCAAAGGAGATGGACCTATTTTTCCCTTATGCCTCTTGCTAGGGTCTAGATTGTGCAGAACTCTGGCGCAAATGTAGGCCATTACCAATCTTTCGAAATATTTAATTCTGCTAAATGTTAGAACTACTAGGCGGCAGCCATTGCGACAGAACACTTTAGATTTCTTGGGGACTGGAATGATAGAGATTTCCTTGAAGCAGATGGGACAGCATACTGGTGAAGTGAGAGTTTGTAGGCAGTTGATTGATGCACAATTTCAGAACACATCCAGGGACGCAATCCAGGCTCACTGCTTTCTGAGAGTTTACCCTCATGAAAGCAGATCTGAATACTGTCACCGAGTTGTCAGTACCAGATGGGCAAGTGCCAGCAGGGAATGGTGTTTATGAATGATCCATGAGAACATACATGGTGAAACATTAGTCTTTATTTCATAAGTAATAAAGAACATACAAACTTCCAGCCATGCATTCCCATCTCGGCGTGGCTTCTGAGAGCCGGCAGTCCTTGTTAGTGTAGTACTGTAATACCATGTAATGGGTGGCATGCATATATGTGTAGTGGAGGTTATAAATGGCATGGATTAATAAGGGTTAATCTACATCCTTCCTCTTAAAGAAGCAAAGCATATAAAGAGTGGTTAGTGGAGTATATATTGTAAAACACCGGTATAAGGTGTGTGCATATATGAACACATAAAATGAAATGGGTCATGCACAGTTCAAGTATAGCCGGTGAACTTTCCAATCAGCGGATTTGGCTTGCAGACACGACCTGCACTTCGTGCGCCTCATCCTTCTCTGAGGAAGCAAGTCCCTTATTGGGTGAAAGCAGAGGAGAAGACACCAGTGCTGGAGCGGCATTCGCAGAGCATGAGGGAGGTCCAACCGGCTGGTCAGGGTAAGGACGGGACCGTAAGCGGACAACGTGTCCCTTGTTGAGCCGTTCAAGTGGCGATCTGGGTTTATCATAGTATTTTCTTTGTATGTCACAGCAGTGTTGGAGCTGGGATTGGATCGCCGACGGTGCGCGAACTTGTGGTTCCAGTAGTTGCTTGGCCATAGGCAGGGTGGAGCGGGTTTGCCGTGACATGAGTCATTTGGCCGAAGATCCAAGGAGAGGGTCGCGGACAATGTTACGTAGGTTGAGTAGGTCGAGATAGACATCAGAGCCAGCCCTGTGTGAGCGTTCCATTAGTTGTTTTGCACTTCTTACCGCGTGCTTGGCCAGGCCGTTGGACTGCAGGTACTCGGGGCTGCTGGTGGTGTGGTGAAAGTCCCAGCGTTTCACAAAATCCTTGAAGAGCTGACTGGAGCATTGAGTTCCATTGTCTGAGAGTAGCTTGAGGGGTGCTCCGTGGACAGAGAAGTGGCGAGTGAGTTTTTGAATGACCATGGCTGAGGTCGGGCTATTGAGCAGGTCGATTTCAAACCATCCTGAGTAGGAATCGACTAGAACCAGGTATTGTTTGCCGTGCCACTCAAAGATGTCAGCTGCCACTGTGGACCAGGGTACGTCTGGTGTGGGGTGCGGGAGAAGTGGTTGTTTAGGTTGGTGCGGGGTCAGGCTGTTGCAAATCGGGCAGGCAGTGACTTTCTCGAGAATGTAGTCAGCCATGTCAGGCCAGAAAAGCATACCTTTTGCATGTTGGAGGGTTATTTCTGCGGCGGGATGGCCCCCATGGACAATATCAAAGTACTTGTTGCGAAGAGACGTCGGGATAACTGCCTTATGTTCTTTCATTATAATGCCATCTTGAATGAGCAGTTCGCTGCGGACAGGGTAGAACGGGCGGATAGTCAGCGGCAGGTGGTGCTGCTTGTCTGGCCAGCCACGGCGGATGACAGTGGCCAGCGATTGTAGTGTTTCGTCTGCAGCTGTTTGTGACACTAGGATGTCTAAGCCCGCAGATGGAAGGCAGGAGACCATCATAACTGTGAACCACTCGTGCTCATCATCAGACAGGTGTTTTTCGCAGGTTAGGCGAGGTGCCCGTGAGAGGGTGTCAGTTAAGTGCATGTCCTTACTGCGTTTGTAGGTTAGTTTGATGTCATACTTCTGTAGTTCCAGCATCATGCGTTGTAAACATGCTGGTGCCGTGTGGATCGGTTTATTGAGGATATTGACCAGGTGGTCGGTTTCAATCATGATCGGGTTGCCAAAGATGAAGTCTTTGAATTTCTTGCAGGCAGAAGTTACCACGAGTAGCTCCTTCTCAATTTGTGCGTAACGCTGTTCAGTGTCGGTCATGGTACGGGAGGCATAGGCGACCAGTCTGGGACCCTTCCCGTCGTCTTGTAGGCAGGCGGCACCCAGTCCATACTGGGAGGCATCACAGGTTAGGGTGACAGGTAATTGAAGTATATGAGGGTCCGAGCGCAAGACATTAGTTGTTTGAGGGTTTCAAATGCCCTCTGCTGGTGCTGGTGCCAGGACCAGTGTGTATCGGAGGAGGCGCTGTCCTGAACGGCTGCCTGTCCTGCAGCTGTCCGTTTTTTCCCCTTCTTTTTTATTATTTTTAGTACGTTGAGGGTGCAGTCAGGGGGCCTAATCTTTTTATGTGTGGGGGGTGGTGGGGGGGAAGGGGGAAACTGCTTTTCGAGTCCCTACCTGGTCGGAGGGGTTGCCTTCCTCCGAGCAGCGCCTTCGACCCGTCCTCGCGGCCTACCAGCGGGGCCTGGAGCGGCGTTTCCTGAGGGGACCTGGCCAGAACCTCGGCTTCGGCGGCGGCACAGCGCTGGAGCGCTATCGCGGAGTGGGCGATGCCTTGTCTGGGTCGCCACGCTGGAACTCCGGTATGCGGGGACCACCGATAAAAACATCGCGGAGCCGCGGGTCTGTGGAGCGGCCAGCTGCGGGGACCGCCGATAAAAATATCGCGGAGCCGCGGGTCTGGAGCGGCCAGCTGCGGGGACCGCCGATGGAAACATCGCGGAGCCGCGGGTCTGTGGAGCGGCCAGCTGCGGGGACCGCCGATAAAAACATCGCGGGTCTGTGGAGCAGCCAGCTGCGGGCGGCAGCGCTGACTTTAACATCGCGGAGCCTGGGATCTCTCGCCGAGATCGCCAGTATGTGGAGCTCCGTCCAGAGCGGCCTGTTGGCTTGGAAGCCGCGGTCTCCGGTAAGAAGGCGGCCGTTCCTGGCACCCCAAGCCGCTGAGAGGGTTCTCCCGACGCCGGAGTACCATCACCCGGCGAGAACGGCCAGGAACATCGAGCCTCCGTAGCGGCGACTGTGGAGGCCTCAATAGGCCCGACTATGGGTGGACATGGGGATGGGGACTGGACTTTGTGCCTTCCCCCACAGTGGGAACCATTGTGGGGGGATGTTTTTATGTTTTAATGTTAAACTTCTTTAATGCTATGTTGTATTTTTATTAGTGTGCTGCAAGGACATCTGAATTTCCCCTGAATAAGGGGATTAATAAAGTAAAAATCAATCAATCAATCAATCCTTGTGGGTCAGTTGTCGCAGTGGGGCTGACAGCTCGCTGAAGTTTGGGATGAATTTTCCCAAGTAGTTTACCATGCATAGAAATCGCTGTAGGGCTGTCACGTCCGTGGGTGCTGGCATTTCATTGATGGCAATGGTTTTAGATGGGTCTGGCCTGAGGCCGTTGTTGGTGAATACGTGGCCCAAGTAAGTCACTTCGTCGACTCGAAACCTGCACTTGAGGGGGTTGAGTTTTAGATTTACCTCACTGGCACGATCCAGGACCCGCTTCAGGTTTGAGTCATCTTCTTGTGCGTTGCTCCCGGCGATCAGGATGTCGTCCACGATTATGTCGCATGGGTAGCCAGTAAAGAGTTGTTCCATAGTACGTTGGAAAACTTCACTGGCTGAATTGATGCCAAATGGCATTCGTAAGAATCGGTAGCGTCCGAAGGGCGTCGCAAATGTGGTTAACATGGAGGATGCATGGTCTAGCGGTATTTGCCAAAATGCATCTAGAACAGAGAAGACTGTAGCTTTACCCAGGTTGGCTGCGACCTCTTCCACCGTCTGCATCGAGTGGTGTGGTCGTTTGATGGCAGTGTTTAAGTCTTTCAGGTGATGCAATCCTTATTTTGTCTTTGTTCTTCTTGATTGCAGCGACCATGGCGGAGACCCAGGAGGAGGGGTCGTTGACAGGGGCTATCATGCCCAGTGTTTCCATTCTGTCTAGTTCAGTTTTGACGCGGTCCTTCATTGCGTGCGGGATGCGGTGTGGAGAGCGAACGACAGGTGTAACCTCCTTGTGGGTCACAATACTGTATTCTGTGGGAAGCTTGCCCAGCTGGTTGTCAAAAAGGTCTTTGTATTGTGCAAGCAGTTGTTGGGTGGGTCTTTGAGAGGTAGATAGTTGGTACACAGTTTTGCTGAAGGTGACTAGGCCCATATCATGGCATGCATCGATGCCCAGAAGGAGGGGCACTTCCCCTTTAATGATGAAAAAATCCAGACAGTAAACTTGAGACGCTAGATGGCATTGGAGTGTGACTTTACCAACCGGTTGCAACTCCCCCCACAAAATGGATGTAACTTGGGGTTTGTTTTCATGACAGTTTCATTGTTGTGAATTCTTTGGAAGTCCGATAAGGATAGAACGTTGCACCGTGCCCCAGTATCTATCTTTGCAGCGACTTTAGTATTGTTGATACTGAGCGTTGTCACGGGATCACTGTTTTTAGACGGTGAGTCGGGTAGACATGAACGTGTGTTTCGGCTGTCTTCTTGCAGGTGTTGCGGTTGTGGCTATGCTGGTGCTGGTGCTGCTATTTCAGTCAGTGCCTCGTGGGAAAGTGTGGGCCCGAGCGCATAGAGAGATTGTTGTGGCTGGGCCCTGTGACCACGAGCGTGGCAATACTGAATAAAGTGTTTTTTTATTTTTACAGTAGTGGCAGGTTTGCTGTAAGTAAGGCATTGCTCATGAAATTTCGGGTGTGAGCCGCCGCAATTACCACAGTTATGGACCAATGGGTCGGTTACTCACCCTGGGGCTGTAGGTGGTTGTCGAGGTGTTGATAACTGTTGTCGCGGGACCTATAGAAAGCATGGACATCGTAGGCAGAGTGGTGTCCCAGTCCCAGGGATTTGGTATGGGAGTCAGTGACCTCTGCTACCCGGCAGGCACGTTCAGCTTTGGCCAGTGTGAGCTCCTCATCCTGGAGTAGTTCATTTCTCACCTTGTCATTCACGATGCCATATACGAGTCTACTGCGGATGAGTACGTCGCAGTCCTGGAAGTGGCATCTTGCAGCGATGCTCTTCTGGACACCGATGTAGGATTCGACCGTCTCGCCCTCATGTTGGCCACGGGAAAATAATTTGTGGTGCTCCATGATAACGTTAGTGTGAAGTTGGCACAGGTCATGGAACTTTCGGAGGAGGCAGGTGGGGTCCCTGATAGACTCTGCCAGGGTCACAACATGGGTTACCGCATCGGTATGTTCTGGGGCATAATAGAAATCCTGTGCCCGCAGGGAAGCCTCTGTGCCCGCTACATTGAGGAGAATTGTTGTAACGGTGTGAGGAGCAGCTCCCGGGTGGGCAACATCAATGAAAATTCCGAATTCCACCTTGAAGATGCGCCAACGTTCGCAAGTTCACTGTCGAATATCAGAGGATCGGGTTTACGAAACAATCCGGCCATGACAACAGAGCGATGGTCCGTTGTTAAAAAAATAAATTAAAATAAATTCAGGCAAAAGAGTTGGAGACTTGGCTCAAAGATTCTGACACCATGTTTGTGAATGATCCACGACAACATACATGGTGAAACATTAGTCTTTATTCCATAAGTAATACAGAACATTCAAACTGCCAGCCATTCATTCCCAGCTCAAATGGGCGTAAATGACATGAGCTCATCCGGTAGAGGTCAA
The DNA here is from genome assembly GCA_038087875.1 of Malacoraja senta. Lineage (NCBI taxonomy): Eukaryota > Metazoa > Chordata > Chondrichthyes > Rajiformes > Rajidae > Malacoraja > Malacoraja senta. Next base: position 144,546,171 of record CM075977.1, read on the forward strand.
GTCGAGTCAAGTCTATTGTCATGTTCAAGCGTGCCTCGGTACAGGTACAGGTACAATAAAAATGTCTTGCTTGCAGCAGCATCACATTTTCACGGAAACAGATCTGAAGGCTTTCGACATGATGCTGTGTCATGGAAGTTCAAGATGTTTGTGTATCCATTGTGGGAAACCTGCAAAATTCTGCAGAATACTCCCATCTCATTGAAACATATAAGATTGTTAAGGGTTTGGACACACTAGAGGCAGGAAACATGTTCCAGATGTTGGGGGAGTCCAGAACCAGGGGCCACAGTTTAAGAGGTTCTTCCGCAGTTGTATAGGGCTCTGGTGAGACCACATCTGGAGTGTTGTGTACAGTTTTGGTCTCCTAATTTGAGGAAGTACATCCTTGTGATTGAGGCAGTGCAGCGTAGGTTCACGAGATTGATCCCTGGGATGGCAGGACTGTCATATGAGGAAAGATTGAAAAGACTAGGCCTGTATTCACTGGAGTTTAGAAGGATGAGGGGGTATCTTATAGAAACATATAAAATTATAAAAGGACTGGATAAGCTAGATGCAGGAAAAATGTTCCCAATGTTGGGAGTGTCCAGAACCAGGGGCCACAGTCTTAGAATAAAGGGGAGGTCATTTAAGACTGAGGTGAGAAAAAACGTTTTCACCCAGAGAGTTGTGAATTTATGGAATTCCCTGCCACAGAGGGCAGTGGAGGCCAAGTCACTGGATGGATTTAAGAGAGAGTTAGATAGAGCTCTAGGAGCTAGTGGAGTCAAGGGATATGGGGAGAAGGCAGGCACGGGTTATTGATAGGGGACGATCAGCCATGATCACAATGAATGGCGGTGCAAGCTCGAAGGGCCGAATGGCCTCCTCCTGCACCTATTTTCTACGTTTCTATGTTTCTAATAAGGAGCAAGCCATTTAGAACGGAGACGAGGAAACACTTTTTCTCACAGAGAGTGGTGAGTCTGTGGAATTCTCTGCCTCAGAGGGCGGTGGAGGCAGGATCTCTGGATGCTTTCAAGAGAGAGCTAGATAGGGCTCTTAAAAAGAGAGGAGTCAGGGGATATGGGGAGAAGGCAGGAACGGGGTACTGATTGGGGATCATCAGCCATGATCACATTGAATGGCGGTGCTGGCTCGAAGGGCCCAATGGCCTACTCCTGCACCTATTGTGTATTGTCTATTGTCTATTGAAGGATGTAATTGATACTGGATTCTCCAAAGAATAATATATTGCAGCTCTGGTGGCTATAGCCAGGATTCTAATCTCCGCCAAACATGATTCTATTGCTGTCTCCCAAGGACCACCTGATTTATTCCGCCAGCAACTTGATCAGTGGCAGTGCACTTACCTCTAGGGCCCCAGCACACGCACAGAAATGAAGGACACACACTGTCAGGATTGTTGCCTTGCAGACAAGGCATTAAATTAAGATTATTGCAAAAGATACAGGGAAATATTTTGAGAAGTAGTTCTGAATAATATTTATACCTCAACTAACACCCAAAATCTTAGAATTTCTCTGCTTGTGGGGCCTTCTCTGTGCAAATTGGTTGCCTTTCTTCCCATTTATAAAAAAAAGTAAATAATTGGTTGTAATTGTTTTGAGGGATCTAAAGGTGGTGAAAGGCATTTTATAAAACAAATCTTATTTTCCTTGGAACAATCAAAGGGAATTGTACCCGAGCTCCAGTAAAACAACAATTGTTGTATTTCTACTATATTTCTACCTTTTAGGACAGCTGCATTTTTAGCATATTTGGTTCTCGTTCACAGAGTACCACATCCCAGTGGCGCAAGGGCAGATGGAGACACAAAGATGCTGGAATTTTGAATAATTCACAAAGTGCTAGAGTAATTCAGTGGGTGAGAAATAATCTGTGGAGGGAATGGATAAGTGACGCTTCAGGTCAGGACTGTACTTCAGAGTGAAGAAAGTCCCAACCTAAAATGTCGCCCTCGTCATTCCCTGCACAGATGCTGCCTGACCCACTGACTGATTTCAACACTGTGTTTTGGTACAAGGGAGATGTCTAGTTTGTCTAAGGAATAAACTCCAAAGTTAAAGCAAGCAACTCCTGCTGGTGAGATAGCACACCGTGCCAAAGTTGTATCTACCTTATGCGAGGCACGTTGCTAATGAGCAAGAAGGAAACTCAGATGCAAACATTTGTCTACAAACATCCTACTTGCCCAGCAATACATTTAAATTATGTTTCAAAAAGGAAGCATGGACATTTCTCCTACATTCATAAACATTTATCAATTTATTCTGTTTAAGAATTTGTTCATGTTTATTAAACCCTGACGCAATGAATGCCCCACAATGAACAAAAAGCATGAAGTTGCAACCTTTGTTTCAGAAACAGCGAATTCTGTTTATGACAATTCTTATTGATAGAATCTCAAAATAATTTGAACCTAGCACAAATCACCTGCTGCTGCCCTCAGATACATCTTGGCAGCCACCCACATACAGCTGTCGCTAACAGTGTAAGTAAGGGACCCGAGAGACTGAATGTCAGAATTTAAATAACTTGTCCCAATGTCAAAGACTCATGATCATGAATGCAATATCAGAAGTAAAATTTCCATTTTCCATGGCTGCAAAATTCACTTTCTGGGTTGGCGGTGCAGATTGAACATTAACTTGAATAACTGGATGAAAAAAATTTCAATGAAGAGATCACAGTGTTACAGGGTTATTGAAATTGGGTAATAAAGGCAATCGGAAGCAGTCACTGAGGTGGAAGTTAAATGTTGATATGGACCGGTTTAGTGAAACAACATGCCTCTGTTTTAATACCAATTCCCCTTTACTTTTGAAGGTGCAATTTGTGCTTTGATTGATGGTCTTCTGCGTCAGCATTTCTATATGTTCGAGGATTGATGCTATACTTGTCATGCCCCTTGTGTGAAGCATTTGATAGCCAGCTAGAGCTGCATTTGTACAAACAGCACATACACGTATAAAAATGTTAAAAGAAAGCCGGGTGAAATTCTGGCCACAAATATTTGACCTAATGTTGGAAGTGTTGCTTAAGTAACCTTGCAGCAAATGAATATTATTGGATCATTCATTATGGTCTGCTTAGGTTTAGCTTTATTATTATCAGGTGTACAGTGGTACATTGAAAAGTTTTGCTTTGCACGTTACCCAAACAGATCAGATATATAAAACATAAATGCAATCAAGTCAAAGTCAAGTACAATAGATTGATCAATGGGGAAAATACAGAATGCTGTTCTCGGATTGTAGCACACGAGACCATTGACAAAGTCCAATTTCCACACATCAGACATTGCCCTAGCATATGGAACAACTGTTCAAAAGGCAGATAACCTAGAGGAAGAAGTAGTTCCCGGCTCTGCTGGTGCGCATTTCAAGGTTCTGTATCTGCTACCAGAAGGGAACAAGGAAGAGAAGGAATAACGGGGAGGGACAAGTCTTTGAATATGTTGACTGCTTTTCAGAGGCAGCGTGAAGTGTGGATGGAATTAGTGGTGGGGAAGTCTGGTCTGTGTGATGGACTGGGCTACATCTACATCTCTGCAATGTCTTACAGTCTTGGCAGAGCTGTTCCCAAGCAAAGCTGTGATGCAACCCAACAGTATGCTCTCTAAGGTACATCTGTAGATGTTTGTAAGAGTCACTGGATAGATGCGGTATTTCCTCAGTCTCAGAAAGGAGAGGTATTTATGTGCCTTCTTGGCTGTCACATCTATGTAGTTGGTCCGTGACAGATCATTGGTAATATTGGCATCAAGGAACTTGAAGTACCTTGAATTGTTGGTAATTTATTGCATTATTGATTATTGTATATTTATTTGTTGTGTTATTGCGTTAATGGTCTTAGAAAACTGCAGCAAATAAGATTTTTGTTGTTTTGTTCCTGGTGCATCTGGAAATTAAACAGTCTTGATTCTTAAGATGACCCGATCAAGGCAACAAAAATGAATTAAAAAGATGTAAGATTAATTAACGATTCCTGCAATTAAGATATTGGAGTGAAATAAGAAGGGATGAATCTGACAGGGAATGTGTCTGGCATAGAAAATATCCAGATCAATGTGTTCCAGAATGCCCAGGAGGAAGGTGAAATGCTGTTTTTAATATTTGTACTGTGCTTGATTGGGACAAAGAAGAAAGTCAAAGACCGACAGGTCAGATTGGGAGTAGACGAGGATTAAAAGCAATGAGCCACAGATGCGTTAAGGACAGCATCTGAACCTGATCTATGTTTGGTGTCCACCTTATGAAGGAGTCAGAAGTGAGTGTGATGAACAAATGAGACAGGATTTGAAGAGGCAATGGGCCCTCACAAAGAAAGGAAATGGAGATGTAATTTGTAGCTATATTAAATTTAAAAAACTGAAATGATAGAAATTGGTCTGGCAGATGTTAAGATTAAACAAAGAGAGTCTAGCCATTGTTGAGAGAATGGTGAGAATGCAAACATGAGATGCAAATCAGTTGAAACAAAATGGGACCATTTCAAGAATCTCCACTGTTATTTAGCAAATGTTTTTGTCGACATTTTCTTCTGCATGGAAGTAACAAGTTCACAGTCCTCTGCAAAGTATTTTTAAACTAATATTTTATTCAGCAAAATATTGTGTGTTAGAATTTGTCTGCATTGACAAGTTGGTTATTAAATTCGTTGATTATGGTGCTGAACAATGTGCTTTCTTCGAAATGGGATAAGGCCACAGCTGGGTGGAAAATCACAGCTGCAGAATACTCACTCTTCCCACATTTCTCATTCCAGATCTGGCATCACAGCAGTATAGTACTCCACTGAAAATGATTTTTTAAGTATGTGTATTGGTGAAATACAAACCTTGTCCAGTGATCACACACATGCCAGTATGCAGCTGCCATTAGTGTATGGTGATCAGAAGCAGACACCATGGCTGTAACTTCCCCCTTCAGAGCCAAGGGGACAGCCATACCACCAGCAAGGCCAGCTAACATCCTGTCTTTGGGTATTTCTTGTATTATCCAGAGGTACTGAAAGCAGTTTACTCACTAATCCATTCGAAGGAACTGAAGTGAAGTTTTTATGTTCAATACTAAATTACTGGTGGTAGAATTGGAGTATTTAACTTCGATACCATTCTTGCAAGTGTGCATTTTTAATTTGTTTAAATTACCATTCCTTTTGTGTGTCTAAATAGGCAGGCTTTTACACAAAGGTCAGGTTGGGGGGAGTTCCCCCCCCCGCCACTGGTACCATGTAATCCCGTGCTACCTGCTCCATGGTCGGATAGTCGGCGACTATACCGTCTCCCCCGCCTGTTTTGCCAGGTGAGGAGGGGGCTGTGAACCCCCAGCAGGACCAAAAGCAAGACCTGTCAAAGGGCGGATGAGCTTCTAGCGAGCCAACGGCCATCCACACTTCAGTAGAAGTTACAATCACTGTCATACATAGCATTGTAAGGAATGATGATAAAGCACACACACCAAAATCCTATACTTCCAGCGGCGGAAGTCCGCAGGAACTGGAGGACAGAGATGTGTGGTGTGTCCATCACCGTTCCTGTCGGAAACCAGCACCACTGTGTTGCTAATGTTTTCAACGATGATGAATGAATGAATGAATGTACACATGTAACACCATGCCAAAGCTCTGTGCAAAACCACATTATCTCAGAAATTTACAAGAATCATTTGTGATTATTCTATTTAACTCTAGTCATACTTTTTTCAGAAAAATTGAACTGAGACAAAGGCATCTTTTAAAACCCCTAAAATTTCAAATGTTTTGGACATATTCAATAAAGAATATTTTGTTGGTAGCTCTATCTATCCTATTTGCTTTGGTAAATAGCAGCACTGGTAGTAAGGTCGAAAACATATAAGAGGATCATGAATCTACATATGCCACAAATCATGGATGAGCTCTCAAATGAGGATGTTTCAAAAACCTAGAAGGGCTTTTCAAGTTACAAATTAAAGTTACGCAATTTGGGATCAAATGAAATAGTTGATAAACGTGTGGTCAGACCAGACTGCTAAAAAAAGTGCAAATTCTAGCTCTGTTTTCAAAATGGCACAGTCTAATTGCTTCATGTAGGGACTGGCAAATTAAGGAATCCAGGCAAACCTATTTCATGCCTTAGACTCTATATTCAAGGGACAATGTGCAGAGCAGCTGTGAGTATAGAGATTGCATTTTAAAACATGAGGCATTTTCATATGGAGCATAATTCCAAGGCTCAAGCAGAGAACAAGCCCACAGAACAATGGTGGCATGGTTTTCTTCTTCTCTGTCAAAGTCCCCTGGATGTTAAAAGTGTGTTTGGTCTGAAACCAGTCAGTCATGTGAATGAAACACTGCAAGTCAAGTATGTGTGAAACATTGGGAGACCATGCCACCCACCTCACAGTGCTTGTTCCATTTGGCCTAGTTCTCTAATTGTCAGTGGCTTGGGATTTTGTGTGGGCCGTGGAATGATGGTATCCATGCTTAGCCCAAAGGAAGAGGGACAAGGGCATTAATAGGTCCTTCTGTTACACAATACACATGGTAGAAATGGAATACAAGGAGTGGGAAACAAAAAAACAAATGGCATCTGTCACACAGCTGAGAACGATGATGTATACAGTGCACTTAAGCCTCTAGTTAGGTTTAGTTTATTGTCACATGTACCGAGGTACAATGAAAGGCTTTTGTTGCATGCTAACCAGTTAGCGGAAAGAAAATAATAGATTACAATCGAGCCATTCACAGTGTACAGACGCATGATAAAGGAAATAACATGTATAACGCAAGATAAAGCCAATAAAATCCGATCAAAGATAGTCCGAGGGTCTCCAATGAGATAGATAGTAGTTCAGGACAGATCTCTAGTTGTGATAGGATGGTTCAGTTACCTGATAACAGCTGGGAAGAAACTGTCCCTGAATTTGGAGGTTAGTTTTCACACTTCTATACCTTTAATTTGCCCAATGGGAGAAGAGGGAGTGGCTAGGGTGCGACTGATCCTTGATTATGCTGTTGGCCTTGCCAAGGCAGCGTGAGGTATAAATGGAGTCAATGGAAGGGACGTTGGTTTGTGTGATGGTCTGGGCTGCGTCCACAATTTGCTGCAATTTCTTGCAGTCTTGGATGGTGCTGTTCCCAATCCATGCTGTGGTGCATCCTGATAAAATGCTTTCCACGGCACATCTGTAGATGCTGTCGATGCTGCAGATCTCTATATTGATTAAGAAAGCAGTGATAGACATGCCCGTTGATATGACATCTGGTTGGTTATTAAATGCCAGGATGTGTGCCTTCCGGAGGTGCCTCGCAAGTCGGTGAAGCCCACGGTCGATGGAGCCTGGGTTTGCGGAGCCCACGGCTGGGGCCTGGGTCGGCACCACGGAGGCATCAAGAGAGGACCCGGCAGCGTTATTGGAGAGGTAGGTGCGGCGGTCGATGATGGTACCAACCGACGGACGAGGACGGACACAAGGAAGTGAGAATGCCGCTGCCGAGGGAAGGAACAAAGGAGGACCCAGCATGGGGGGACCACCGTGAGGGGGGTGGAAGAACAATGGACAATGGAGGACCCGGCGTGGAGGGACTGTCATGAGGAAGTGGGGGGGGAGAACAAAGAGGGACATGGTGGGGGGAGGGGGGGGGCAATTTGTAACTTTTACGGGCGACTATTTGCATACCTTAGGTATGCAAGCAAAGAAGTTCACTGTGACTTGTCACATGACAATAAAATATTCAATTCAATTCAGATATAACGCAACTACCTTCAATTGAGGCAGGTCTAAATTATATCTCTCACCTTTGTAATAAAGACTCTCCTAGTTATGCGAGAGCTTGTCTGCTGGGTTGTCAATGGAGACAGCTGCCAGAAGTGATAATGGGCTGGTAGTTTTACAGCAATGTTCATAGGCATGAATCAGCTTGAGAGTCTTGGATTGAAGGACTGCGTGTTTGAAAGGAACATTGTGTTGGGCAGTGAAGAGTGCCATTCCAGGTGCCATTCCGCTCTGGAGTACACTAGCTCTATCCAATCAGATCACTGGTCAGGTAGATAGACACAAAAAGCGGGTCAGGCTGCATCTCTGGAGAAAAGTAATAGGTGACGCTCTGAAGAAAGGTCTTGACCCGAAGCATCACCTATTCCTTTTCTCCAGAGATGCTGCCTGACCCGCTGAGTTGCTCCAGCTTTTTGTATTTATCTTTGGTGTAAACCAGCATCTGCAGTTCCTTCCTTCACACAGGTCAGGTAGGTCTGGGAGGTAGACAAAAAAGAAGGGTCTCAACCCGAAACGTCGCCAATTCCTTCTCTCCATAGATGCTGCCTCACCCGCTGAGTTTCTCCAGCATTTTTTGTCTACCTTCCATTTTTCCAGCATCTGCAGTTCTTTCTTAAGCAACAGGTAGGTCTGGGAGGTCCAATGAATTAGTCAAGGAAAAAGAGGGATTACTTGGGACAGAGAGGAAAAGTATACAGCAAATATAGGATAGGTCTGTACAAAGGCAGATGTTATGATCAGTGTGTGGGTTGCAACACAACAGCACCATCACAGATGGGATTTGAGAACTGGAAAGGAATATAAAGCTTGGGCTATAAAATGAGTTGGGCAGCTGTACACAAAGCCCTCCTGGGAGCAGATAATCAAAAGTTACATCAATGTGTGCAAAGAATGGATGCTAAACAGATCTAGTGTGAAAGGATGTGGTGAAATCACATGAGTGGGAGTAAGATATCCCCAGAAGTGGGTTTGGAATGTAAGCTAGCAATATTAGCAGTGAATAGACCGTCTATAATTTAAAGGTAATATTAAGAGTATTCTTCAGAACTCACAGATTTGTATAGGAAGGAACTGCAGACGTTGGTTTAAACTGAAGATAGATACAAAAAGCTGGAGTAAGTCAGCAAGACAGGCAGCATCTCTGGAGAGAAGGATCTCGGATCTTAATGTCACCTATTCCTTCTCTCCAGAAATGCTGCTGCCTGTCCCACTGAGTTACTCCAGCTTTTTGTGTCTATCACAGATTTGTAGTTGTAGACTGTTCATAAGGTGACAGAGTGAAGGTCACAGGCATGAGCGGCGGGAGCCTAAAGCAACAATTGGATGGTGATTCAACTTTTTCTTAGTAAAGACAATCCTTTCTGAATATTCATTATTGTCAATAGCAAACAGTTCAGAAGAAGCCCCTGATCTACTTGGACAGAATTTTAGGACAACAGCCTTAAAAGAATCAACATTTAATTTTGAAGGCATAAAGTTCAACTTAGGGTGCTGTAATGAGGTAATTCAATTTGTGAACTGCATGCAGTACTCCAAGTGCAGTCTCACTAACATCTTGTACAGCTGTAATGTAACATCTCAATTATTGTAGGCAGTTTCTTGACCGATGAAGGCAAGCATGCCAAATGCCTTCTTCACCACCTTGTCTATCCGTGATGCCTCTTCCAGGGATTATGCACCTGTACTCCGTGGTCTCTCTGTTCTTCAAATGGCCTTCCCATTTATTATGTATTTATTATTGAATTCCCAAAATGTAACACTTCATGCTTGTCTGAGTTAAGTTCCAGCTGCCGTTCTTTTGCTCACTTTCCCAGATGATCTCCATCCATTGTCTCAGACAACCTTCACTGCCCACAAGTCCCATTACTTATCTACTTTCCATCAGGGCACCTGCTGAGAACTGCTCTCACTTCCAATTTCACTTGACCTAGTTGCCAACCTTCAGATTATCCACTCTCTATTGTGGGACTTGCAGAACACTCCATTCACACACATTCCCAATTGATCCAAATCCAGGATTCTCTAACTGAGACACCCTAGCCCAAGCCTCGGTACTACAGTAATCGAGTCTTTATCAAAAGTTAGTTTTTATTAGTGTGCATCATTTTCATTTTCATTTTCATCTGCAGCAATACAACACTCCCTCAGTGCTCCACTGGAATATCAGTATGGATGTTTTGAATGATGTAAAGCTCAAATTCAGTGTTTTCTTTAAGAGTTGAGTGCTGCCAACTGAGCCATAGTGGTACGTGATACTCTCCATATTCGGCAGCGTTAGTATTCAGTTTTTGCCACTGATGTATGAAGGTGGCTACTTGAACGTTTTATTGGAAGATTGTCAGTATCACAAAACTATACCTCAAAATGTCTGTGTTTCAGGAGAGAATTTTTTATTTAAATGGATGACCAAATTGCAAAAAAGAAACAAGGAAATGTTGGACAATGAATGGGTGAAATGTTCATAAAAATAAATGACTCTCAAAGTCCCACAGGCTATAATATTTCATCAGAAATAGATTTGCTTTGGACAGCTAGGTATCTGAGTCATTCACAAGATAGATTCAAAGGTCTTTCAATCAATCTTCTTCAAATTCATCATCTATCCAAAAAGCTACATTACTCGTCTACTGTAGTTTGAACATATCCCATAGTACAACTGTTGATTTTTCATTGATTTTAAAAAAAATATTCCGATACAAAACAGATGCTTGTTGGATCAATGCCTTATTTTAAAGTATTGTCTCTTTTCTGCTCATATTATTATGATGCATTCGGTCTGGATGATGAATAAGGTACATTTAAATATTATTATCTGTACAGTAATGAGATCTCACCACACAAAGCAAGCATTGTTTAGTTTTGACATTCTAATAGTTATGTGTCATTTTATGGCAAGCATCCTTATTTTTCAAGTTGACTCAAATGATAGCAAGCTTGCATAACAGTAAATTGATACAATGCATGTTCAAACATGAAAGTGCTTTCAGCTTTTAAGAATGCCTACATCAGTAGTGCAAGAGGTAAAGTCAGTGTACAAAAGAGCTGTTGATTAATCTTCCGAAATGTACCTCTAGGGAAATCATTTGGATCTTGCAAAAAAAGAGTGCAACAAATATTATCCATTTGTCTCTTACAATCAGAGACAAGTGAATTTATAATGGAAACAAGAAATTGTCAGAACAGTTAAACGAGTACTTTGGTTCTGTCTTCACTCAGGAAGACACAAACAATCTCCCAGAAATACTAGGGGACCGAGGATCTAATGGGAGGGAGCAACTGAAGGGAATCCACATTAGTCAGGAAATGGTGTTTGGTAAACTGTTGGGACTGAAGGCAGATAAATCCCCAGGGCCTGATGGTCTGCATCCCAGAGTACTCAAGGAGGTGGCCCTAGAAGTTGTGGATGCATTTTCCAGTGTTCTCTCGACTGCATCAGTTCCTGTGGACTGGAGGGATACCAACGTAACTCAATTTTTTAAGAAAGGAGGGAGGGAGAAAACGGGGCATTATAGACCAGTTAGCCTTACATCGGTAGTGGGGAAGATGCTTGAGTAGATTGTTAAAGATGTTCTAGCAGCGCATTTGGAAAGCAGTGAGAGGATCGGTCAAAGTCAGCATGGATTTATGAGGGGGAAATCATGCTTGACTAATCTTCTGGAATTTCTTGAGGATGTAACAATTAGAATGGATAAGGGAGAGCCAGTTGATGTGGTGATTCTGGACTTTCAAAAAGCCTTTGACAAGGTCCCACACAAGAGATTAGTGTGCAAAATTAGAGCACATGGTGTTGGGGGTAGGGAATTGGATAGAGAACTGCATGGCCGACACGAAGCTAAGAGTAGGAATTAACGGATCCTTTTCAGAATGGCAGGCAGAGACTAGTGGGGTGCCACAAGGCTCGGTGCTGGGACCCCAGTTATTTACAATATATATTAACAATTTAGACGTGGTAATTAAATGTGACATGTCCAAGTTTGCGGATAACACAAAGCTGGGTGGCAGTGTGAGCTGCGATGAGGGTGCTATGAGGCTGTAGGGTGACTTGGATAGGTTGGGTGAGTGGGCAGATGCATGGCAGATGCAGTATAATGTGGATAAATGTACGTTATCCACTTTGGTGGCAAGAACAGGAAGGCAGATTATTATCTGAATGGTAACAGATTAGGAAAAGGGGAGGTGCAACAAGACCTGGGTGTGCTTGTACATCAGTCACTGAAAGTAAGCATGCAGGTACAGCAGGCAGTGAAGAAAGCTAATGGCATGATGGCCTTCATTGCAAGAGGATTTGAGTTTAGGAGCAAAGAGGTCCAACTGCAGTTGTACAGAGTTCTGGTGAGACTGCACCTGGAGTATTGTGTGCAATTTTGGTCCCCTAGTTTGAGGAAGGACATTATTGCTATTGAGGGAGTGCAGCATAGGTTCCCGAGGTTAATTCCCAGGATGGTGGGACTGACATATGATGAAAGAATGGGTCGACTGAGCTTGTATTCACTGGAATTTAGAAGGATGAGAGGGTATTTTATAGAAACACATAAAATTCTTAAAGGATTGGACAGGCTAGATGCAATAAAAATGTTCCCCATGTTGGGGGAGTTCAGAACAATAAGGGGTAGGCCATTTAGGACTGAGATGAGGAAAAATGTCTTCATTTAGAGAATTGTGAATCTGTGGAATTCTCTGCCACAGAGGCAATGGAGGCCAATTCACTGGATGTTTTCAAGAGAGAATTAGAGTTAGCTCTTGGGGCTAAAGGAATCAAGGGATCTGGGGAAAAAGAAGGACGGGGTACTGATTTTAGATGATCAGCCATGATCATATTGAATGGCGGTGCTGGCTCGAAGAGCCAAATGGCCTACTCATGTGCAGATTTTTCTATGTTTCTTTCTATGTTTCTATTACCTACACAAATGTTCTTGTATCTCTGAATGACGGCTGCTTGGAATAACGGTCTCTTCTTCAGAAATCAGAAGGATTTTTGGAATTGAACAACTCTTGCAGATTTATGCTTGACAGATACACTGTCACTCCATGGACCATAGCTGGGCAATTTCCTTTTGGATTTTTATGACACCCTTTGAACAGAGGTCTCAGGAACAATGTTGCTGGCAGTCTGAGATTGCTTTGCAAATTGTTGAAGCACCGTGTGCTGAATGCTGTGTTATGATCGTATCACATGTGTGATACTTCTCCATGGATTGTCACCTTGTCGTGGTGGAGAAGCTTGTGTTGTCCTGAGATCCTGAGAGCGATGCCGTCTGGAGCTATGCTCCTGGTAGGGCCACCCATGGTGGTAAGGTCGAGGGGGAGAACTGTGACAAAGAGCAATCTAACCGACCTCAATGGTGGAACAGGCGGGGGATGATGGCTGACCTTAGTGGATCGTCACAACGGCTGAGAAGGCGGATGAAGGCTGCAGCAGAAAAACATCTCCGGTCGTCTTGGACTCCATGCCACTGGATCCTGACCCAGATCTGTCAAGGTGGCTGTCTGTGCACATTAAACAAAGTCATGCACTGCGTCCTCCAACCCTGGAAATACCCATGGTCAGCCATGACCGAAGGGGGCCTAAGAAGACATGTGTGAAAATTGTATTGGAATACCAAGGATGGGTTCGAAGCTCCACGCAAGACCTCAGGCAAGGGTAACACTAAACCCCTCTCAGCTGCTTTATGTTGCACACAGGCTCGCTGTCTCCTTTGTCATTGCATAAAGCAAATGAAACCTTGCAGCCATTAGTAACATTTAGTGTATGCTTTAATATGAGCTGCAGCAGGTTTAAGAAATTTGGATCATGACTTCCATGAGCAAAAATACCAAAATGAATGCATTTAAGTGATTATAAGGAAATCTATCTGTACATAACTGATCTTGTGACCTTCCGGTTTGCGTGTTTTTGCTATTTGCGCAAAAATGGTACATGATAGCACTACGATTTTTCACCACCTTACTCGCTGTTCTCCTGTGCTGCAAGTGCAACAAGTTTTGGTCCGATCGATGGTATATTTTAAAAGTTATTAAGGTTTAAAAATGTGCATGCACAGATTGGTCGCTTCTCCTGTCAGTCAGCGTCATGCAGATTGGTCTCCTCTCCTGTCAGTCCACACCACAGTCAGGATGGCAACGCCCTTTCTTGCACCGCAGCCTCTCCCACCTCATTCACAAACTCCTCTCTCCCCTCCTCACAGTAACTTGTCTACATTCTCCCCATACTCCGGCGGCGGCAGCGGGGGGGGGGGGGGGAAGGGGGGGGTTGGGGGGGTGGGTGGGGGTTTCAGCGGAGGCCCTGGTCCTGTCTCTCTCTCCCTCACACCCCTCGCCCCCACCCACCCTCTGCAGCAATGATGGTCCCGACCTCCCGGGTGAATGGGTGTGACCGTCCGTCTCCTCTGCCGCTGCGATAACTCACCCTCAGGTCCTCTCAAAGGAGATCTTCTCCACTAGCTTGTCGAAACTTGTGGTGCCCAACGTGATGAACACCGACTCCATCGGTGTTCACCATGGCCCTCTGCCCACTCCGGCGGCGGCGGCGAGCAGGCAGGCAGGTAGGCGGGTGGGCAGGACGGAGGCGAGCCGAGCAGCAGCTGCAGGCGGGCATGGTGGGGATGGGCCGAGCGGCAGCAGCGGGCGGTCTGGCAGGATGGGAACGGGCCGAGTGCTGGCTGAGCCAGAGTGGGCAGAGGGAAAGAGGGAGAGTGAGATTGCAGGGTGGCCGAGCAGTTTGCGCGGAATTTGAGTAACTCACACACACACGATGCAAACTGGTTCAATCGTCAAGTCAACGGGATCTAAACCACAGCTAACAATGAATGACCTGTGGAGGAAGGAACTGCAGATACTGTTTTTTATGGATTGAGGGAGGGAGGGAGGGAGTGAGGGTAGGGGAAAGGTGAGGGAGGGATTGGGGAAGGAGGGATTGGGGGAGGAGGAGGAGAGGTTAAAGATCCTGGGGAGTTGAGGAGGGAGATCGGCAACAAGACTTCCTGTTGCAACATTACCTTACGGAGCGTCCTGGTGGAGCTGAGACTTCTGCGTCGCGTAGGCCCACGGAGGTGCCCACGGAGGTGCGCAGGCCCATGGAGAGCCGCGGCTGCACCCGCACCTGGAGCAACGCTGGTGGGGAAATATCGCAAGCGGTGTAGCAGGGGGCAGAAGCGGGGGAAGCGCGCAGGAGCCTACGCTAGGCTAAACGCGAACCCTCACAAACCGGCAGTGCCTACAGTCATGTTGGCAAATGTCCGCTCCCTCGACAACAAGATGGACTACCTCAGAGCGTGGAGAGCCTCCCAACGAAGCGTGAAGAACTGCTGTGTCTACGTCCTAACGGAGACCTGGCTGAATCAGAACATCACAGACGCTGCGATCCAGTTGGAGGGACTTATGCTATACAGAGCTGATAGAGTAGCTTCGCTAGCTGGTAAGGCAAGAGGAGGGGGACTGGCTTTATATGTGAACAGATCATGGTGCCGGGATGCTGTGGTGACTTCCACTTACTGCTCACCCCATGTAGAGCTAATGACTGTGAAATGCCGACCCTTCTACTTACCCAGGGAGCTAACAGCAGTCTTCATAACGGCCGTCTATGTACCACCGAGCGCGGACGTGAAGGATGCTATGACAGAACTCTACAACAACATCAGTGAGCAGCAGAGGGAACATCCAGATGCTTTCTTCATGGCAGCTGGGGATTTCAACCAGGCAAGTCTTACATCTGTTCTGCCTAAATTTTACCAGCATGTGAACATTGCAACCAGGGGAAAGAACAAACTAGATCTGGTGTACACCAACATTAAAGATGCATATAGAGCAGCCCCCCTCCCCCATATCGGCAACTCTGACAACCTGGCGGTTATGCTCACACCTGCATACAGACCCAGGGTGAAACAGGACAGGCCAACGGTCAAAGAAGTCAGAACATGGCCACAGGGAGCTACCGCAGCACTACAAGACTGTTTTGAAACCACACAGTGGGCCATTTTCAGGGAGGCAGCAACAGATGACAGTAGCATCAACCTCCAAGAATACACAGAATCCGTCATCGGATACATCAATAAATGCATTGATGATGTAACGGTGGTAAAAACCGTCAGGAGGCGTGCCAATCAGAAACCTTGGCTAACTGGGGAAGTGTGTTCCCTGCTGAGAATCCGGAATGCTGCATTCAAATCTGGGGACAACGCAGCATACAAACTGGCAAGGAGTAACCTATCCCGGGGGATCAGGGAAGCGAAGAGGCTGTATGGACAAAAACTTAATAGCCACTTCGCAAATGACAAAGACACACGTCGCTTGTGGCAGGGATTTCATACCATCACGGACTACAAGCCCCCCCCGCTGCGGATATGCCAAAATGACCCCTCTCTACCAGATGAACTGAACGAGTTCTACGCACGGTTTGAGGTTGGAAACACCACCCAGACATGTGCACTACTGCCATCTCCCAGTGACCAGTCGCTCAGGCTGTCCGCAGCCGGAGTTAAAAAGGTCTTTGCCAGCATCAACCCACGCAAAGCTGCAGGGCCGGACAACATTCCTGGATGCGTTTTAAGAGACTGCGCCGAGCAACTGAAAGATGTCTTCACAGACATTTTTAACATCTCACTCAGCCAGGCAGTAGTGCCCAACTGTCTTAAGAGTGCCACCATCGTCCCTGTCCCGAAGAAACCAAACCCAGCCTGCCATAATGACTTTCGATCAGTGGCTCTAACACCCATAGTAATGAAGTGTTTTGAGCGACTGGTTATGCAGCATATCAAAAATAGTCCACCTGCCGACCTAGACCCACTGCAGTTCGCCTACAGAGCCAACCGATCCACAGAGGACGCAGTCTCAACAACACTGAACCTCGTACTGTCACACCTTGATCGGAAAAATACTTATGCCAGGATCCTCTTCATAGACTTCAGCTCTGCTTTTAATACAATCATTCCGCAGCAGTTGGTGGAGAAGTTAGAGCTATTGGGGGTTGATGCTGGCACATGTAACTGGGTCCTGAACTTTCTATCGCAACGGCAGCAGACAGTCAGGGTGGGCAGTAGGACATCAAAAACCATAGCCGTGAGCACTGGCTCGCCCCAAGGCTGTGTCCTAAGCCCCCTGCTGTATAGTCTGCTAACACACGACTGTACTGCTAGACTCAACAACAACTTCATCAACAAGTTCGCTGATGACACAACAGTGGTGGGTCTCATCAGTGACAATGATGAGTCGGCATACAGGATGGAGGTGGAGCTGCTCACAGGATGGTGCAAATCCCACAACCTCATTCTCAACGTGGGAAAAACTAAGGAGATGGTGGTTGACTTCAGGAGGGTGGGAAAACAACACCATACACCTCTGCACATCGATGGAGCTGATGTGGAAAGGGTCAACAGCGTGAAGTTCCTAGGACTCCACCTGTCAGATGACCTGACGTCCACGACCAACACCACAGCACTGGTCAAGAGAGCCCAGCAGCGACTACACCCTCTCCGAAGACTACGTAAAGCAGGTCTCCCCACTACACACCTACGAACTTTTTATAGGGGGACAATCGAGAGCACATTAACCTACGGCATCACTTCCTGGTTCGGGAGCTGCAAGGCGTACGAACGGCACCAACTAGACAGGATTGTGAAGACCGCCAGCAGGATTATTGGTGCTCCACTCCCTTTCCTGCTGGACATATACAGGAAGAGATGTATCAGCAGAGCCATCTCCATCATCAAAGACCCCTACCACCCATCGCATCACATATTCTCCATCCTGCCATCTGGGAAGAGGTACCGGAGCATTAGGTGCAAAACCAGCAGGATGCTCCTCAGCTTCTCCCCGCAGGTTATAAGACTGATAAACGGACTTTGTCCCTTGCCAAAGTATCGTGCACCAACCACCAACCTGGACACACTGCAGCAGAGCCACTGTCGTGCCGCTGCCGATCGGAACGCCTGTTGATGTTTAGTAGAGTAGAGTGTTAATTTGTTCATGATATATGTATTTTTACTTCTATTTATTTTTTACTGCACACTGAAATGGACACTGGTTGAGGAACGTTTTTTTGTTTCCTCTGGGTATGCGAATACTCAGGAAATGACAATAAAGATATACAATACAATATACAATACAATACAATCAAGAGAATGAAAAATCGATCTTAAAATAATCAGAATCACAATACTATTCCCTGAATCGCTTTGAATATCTATCAGAATTTTTATTGCCAATAGATTGTCAGAATTAAGTTTGAAATTCAACATTTTCCAGATATCATGAAGTGATATTAAAGGCTCTGTGGAAATGTTTAAATGAGCAGCCAGGTCATTTTCAGTTACTCATGTTATCAATTTAAAAAAAATCAATGAAAATAGTTCAATTCAACCATGTAATGTTATTTAATAGTCATCAACTGCTTTGTTGTCAAGTGTATAGTGCAGTTTAATTTGATGAAATTAGGCCAGTCAGTCTTATGGCTTTTTTGTTTAGCAATGCAAGAAACGTATTTCTTACTCAGGAAGTGATTCAGCCTTCATGGTTCAAGTGAACTCAAATTGAAATCCCTGCTTATTGTAAAGTCATTTTGAAAATATTTGTCTGGATGACCAAAAGAATATGCTCCTCGTCCAGTTTTTTTTCCATGAATACCATGAATGGAGAGTACGACTGGTTTCAAGTTGTTTAAATTTGTTTCCCAGTGTAGTAACATGATGTGGCTGTAAAATTGTAATTTTTGCACATTGCTCCATAACTACACTGCTGTATAATTAGTCTGTCCCTAGAGTCACATTGAGTTGCTTTTGATTTCTTCCTATAGAAACATAGAAACATAGAAATATAGAAAATAGGTGCAGGAGTAGGCCATTCGGCCCTTCGAGCCTGCACCGCCATTCAACATGATCATGGCTGATCATCCAACTCAGTATCCTGTACCTACTTTCTCTCCATACCCCCTGATCCCTTTAGCCACAAGGGCCACATCTAACTCCCTCTTAAATATAGCCAATGAACTGGCCTCAACTACATTCTGTGGCAGAGAATTCCAGAGATTCACCACTCTCTGTGTAAAAAATGTTTTTCTCATCTCAGTCCTAAAAGATTTCCCCTTTATCCTTAAACTGTGACCCCTTGTTCTGGACTTCCCCAACATCGGGAACAATCTTCCTGCATCTAGCCTGTCCAACCCCTCAAGAATTTTGTAAGTTTCTATAAGATCCCCCCTCAATCTTCTAAATTCTAGCGAGTACAAGCCGAGTCTATCCAGTCTTTCTTCATATGAAAGTCCTGACATCCCAGGAATCAGTCTGGTGAACCTTCTCTGTACTCCCTCTATGGCAAGAATGTCCTTCCTCAGATTAGGAGACCAAAACTGTATGCAATACTCCAGGTGTGGTCTCACCAAGACCCTGTACAACTGCAGTAGAACCTCCCTGCTCCTATTCTCAATCATTTTGCTATGAATGCTAACATACCATTCGCTTTCTTCACTGCCTGCTGCACCTGCATGCCTACTTTCAATGACTGGTGTACCATGACACCCAGGTCTCGTTGCATCTCCCCTTTTCCTAATCGGCCACCATTCAGGTAATAGTCTACTTTCCTGTTTTTGCCACCAAAGTGGATAACCTCACATTTATCCACATTATACTGCATCTGCCATGCATTTGCCCACTCACCCAGCCTATCCAAGTCATCTTGCAGCCTCCTAGCACCCTCCTCACAGCTAACACTGCCTCCCAGCTTTGTGTCATCCACAAACTTGGAGATGTTACATTCAATTCCCTCGTCCAAATCATTTATATATATTCTAAATAGCTGGGGTCCCAGCACTGAGCCTTGCAGTACCCCACTAGTCACTGCCTGCCAATCTGAAAAGGACCCGTTAACTCCTACTCTTTGCTTCCTGTCTGCCAGCCAGTTCTCTATCCACATCAACACTGAACCCCCAATACCGTGTGCTTTAAGTTTGTATACTAATCTCTTATGTGGGACCTTGTCGAAAGCCTTCTGAAAGTCCAGATATAACACATCCACTGGTTCTCCCTTATCCACTCTACTAGTTACATCCTCAAAAAATTCTATAAGATTCGTCAGACATGATTTACCTTTCATAAATCCATGCTGACTTTGTCCAATGATTTCACCATTTTCCAAATGTGCTGCTATCCCATCTTTAATAACTTACTCTTGCAGTTTCCCCACTACCGATGTTAGACTAACTGGTCTGTAATACCCCGTTTTCTCTCTCCCTCCCTTTTTAAAAAGTGGGGTTACATTAGCTACCCTCCAATCTTCAGGAACTACTCCAGAATCTAAAGAGTTTTGAAAAAGTATCACTAATGCATCCACTATTTCTGGGGCTACTTCTTTAAGTACTCTGGGATGCAGCCTATCTGGCCCTGGGGATTTATCGGCCTTTAATCCATTCAATTTACCTAACACCACTTCCCGGCTAACTTGGATTTCAGTCAGTTCCTCCATCTCATTTGACCCCCGGACCCCTGTTATTTCCGGCAGATTAATTAAGTCTTCCTTAGTGAAGACAGAACCAAAGTAGTTATTCAATTGGTCTGCCATGTCCTTGTTCCCCATGATCAATTCACCTGTTTCTGACTGCAAGGGACCTACATTTGTTTTAACTAATCTTTTTTCTCTTCACATATCTATAAAAACCTTTGCAGTCAGTTTTTATGTTCCCTGCCAGTTTTCTTTCATAATCTATTTTCCCTTTCCTAATTAAGCCCTTTGTCCTCCTCTGCTGGACTCTGAATTTCTCCCAGTCCTCTGGTAGGCTGCTTTTTCTGGCTAATTTGTATGCTTCATCTTTTGTTTTGATACTATCCCTGATTTCCCTTGTTATCCACGGATGCACTACCTTCCCTGATTTATTCTTTTGCCAAACTGGGATGAACAATTTTTGTAGTTCATCCATGCAGCCTTTGAATGCCTTCCATTGCATATCAACCGTCAACCCTTTAAGAATCAATTGCCAGTCTATCTTGGCCAATTCACATCTCATACCCTCAAAGTCACCTTTCTTTAAGTTCAGAACCCTTGTTTCTGAATTAATTATGTCACTATGAGATGGTAACTATTGCCAATTTAAAAGGGCTTTATTTATTTTTGGTTTAGAACTTCCATTGAAACTTTGAAATTAAGTCCTGGATGGCCCTAAACTTTCTAGGATTTAATGAAAAGAAGACAGAGGTGATATTGTTTGGCCCCATTGGCTGCCGTGAACCTCCCCTTGTTGACTTGGGTCCACTGGCACGGTACGTGAAGCCAACAGTTTTGAACCTAGGTTTTAGGATGGACAGTGATTTTAAATTAGATCATCAAATAGGCGCGGTGGTTAAGTCCAGCTTCTTTCACCTAAGGAAGCTGGCAAAGGTGAAGCCCATTCTCGAGCGGCAGCATTTTGAAACAGTAATCCATGCCTATATTACATCTAGGCTGGATTACTGTAACGCACTCTATTTTGGAGTTGCACGATCTTCACTGGCTCGTCTCCAGTTGGTTCAAAATGCTGCTGCTCGCCTTTTAACTGGAACTCGAAAGAGGGAGCACATAACGCCAATTCTGGCCTCCCTCCACTGGCTCCCGGTGAACTTTCGAGTTCATTTTAAAATTCTTTTATTTGCTTTTAAACCTCTAAATGGGCTCGCCCCGCCTTACCTCTCTGAACTGCTCCACCCATACGCTCCTGCCCGGTGCCTCAGGTCAGCTGATCAGCTGCTCCTGGAGGTACCGAGGTCTAAGCGGAAGCTCAGAGGAGATAGAGCCTTCTCTGTTGCTGCTCCGGCACTCTGGAACACCCTGCCGTTGCACATCAGACAGGCCCCCTCACTGTCCATCTTCAAAACCAGTATTAAAACACATTTATATTCCTTGGCTTTTGACTGCTTGAGACTTTGCTCCTGTTTTTAGTGCTTTTAATGTTTTTAATTTTATTGTTTTTACTCTTTCGTTTAATGTTTTTATTGTTATGTAATAATTTCTTGTCCATGATTAGTCATGTACAGCACTTTGTTGCAACTGTGGTTGTTTTTAAAGTGCTCTATAAATAAAGTTATTATTATTATTATTTGCGCAAATATCATATAATGAAGTGTCTGAGAATTTCTGAGAATCCTGCAAATGTAATTGTGGAATATAACATGCATTCAGAAAGTATTCAGACCCCTTCACTTTTTCCGCATTTTGTTACATTATAGTCTTATTCTAAAATGGATTAAATTCATTTTTTTAAATCATCAATCTACACACAATATCCCATAATAAAAAAACAAAAACAGGTGTTTAGAAATTTTTGCAAAGTAATTAAAAATAAATAACTGAAATATACCATTTACATAAGTATTCAGACCCTTTACTCAGTACTTTGTTGAGGCACCGTTGGCAGCGATTACAGCCTCAAATCTTCTTGGGTATGATGCTACAAGCTTGGGACACCTGTATTTGGGTAATTTCTCCCATTCTTCTCTGCAGATACTCTCAAGCTCTCTCAGGTTGGATGGGGAGCGTCAATGCACAGCTATTTTCAGGTCCCTCCAGAGATGTTCGATCGGGTTCAAGTCCGGGCTCTGGCTGGGCTACTCAAGGACATGCACAGACTTGTCATGAAGCCACTCCTGTGTTGTCTTGGCTGTGTGCTTAGGGTTGTTGTCCTGTTGGAAGGTGAACCTCCGCCCAAGTCTGAGGTCCAGAACGCTCTGGAGCAGGTTTTCATCAAGGATCTCTCTGTATTTTGCTCCATTCATCTTTCCCTCGATCCTGACTAGTCTCCCAGTTCCTACCACTGAAAAACATCCCCATGGCAAGATGCCGCCACCATCATGCTTCACCGTAGGTATGGTATTGGCCAGGTGATGAGCGGTGCCTGGTTTCCTCCATCGTGATGCTTGGCATTCAGGCCAAAGAGTTCAATCTTGGTTTCATCAGACCAGAGAATCTTGTTTAGGTGCCTTTTGGCAAACTCCAAGCGGGCTGTCATGTGCCTTTTACTGAGGAGTGACTTCCTTCTGGCCATTCGACCATAAAGGCCTGATTGGTGGAGTGTTGCAGATATAGTTGTCCTTCTGGAAGGTTCTCCCATCTCCACAGAGGAACTCTGGAGCTCTGTCAGAGTAACCTTCGGGTCCTTGGTCACCTTCCTGACCAAGGCCCTTCTACCTCGATTGCTCAGTTTGGCCAGGCGGCCAGCTCTATGAAGAGTCCTGGTGGTTCCAAAGTTCTTCCATTTAAGAATGACGGAGGCCACTATGCTCTTCGG
The DNA here is from genome assembly GCA_038087875.1 of Malacoraja senta. Classification (NCBI taxonomy): domain Eukaryota; kingdom Metazoa; phylum Chordata; class Chondrichthyes; order Rajiformes; family Rajidae; genus Malacoraja; species Malacoraja senta. Next base: position 144,569,178 of record CM075977.1, read on the forward strand.
GACCTGCAATGCTGCAGAAATTGTTTTATACCCTTCCCCAGATCTGTGTCTCGACACAATCCTGTCTTGGAGGTCTACGGACAATTCTTTCGTTTTCATGGCTTGGTTTTTGCTCTGATGCACAGTCAACTGTGGAACCTTTTATAGACAGGTGTGTGCCTTTTCAAATCATGTACAATCAATTTAATTTACCACTGGTGGACTCCAATCAAGTTGTAGAAACATCCCAAGGATAATCAATGAAAACGAAATGCTCCTAAGCTCAGTTTTGAGTGTCATAGCAAAGGATCTGAATACTTATGTAAATGTGATATTTCAGTTATTTCTTTTTAATTACTTTGCAAACATTTCTAAACACCTGTTTTCACTTTTTTATTATGTGGTATTGTGTGTAGATTGATGATAAAAAAAATGAATTTGATCCATTTTAGAATAAGGCTGCGATGTAACAAAATGTGGAAAAGTGAAGGGGTCTGAATACTTTCTGAATGCACTGTACAACTTTTAGGCAAAGAAAAAAAGAGGACAGAGGGAATGACAAGAAAATTAATGGTGTGGTTTGGCGAAAAAAAAGCCTTTCACTGTACCCTGGTACACATTACAATAAACAAAACTGAACTAAACTAAATGTAGTAAATAACCAGGATTCAACAATTGCATCATGCTGTACGCTGAATGTGGTCCTTATTTTAACTTGAAAAGATAGTCTATCATTGGAAAACATATGCAACTCCATTGAAACATTTATAATGGAAAAAAATGTGCCTTGCCCAGCAATTAGAAATTCTCCAACACTTAGTATTTATTTAGTCTGAAGAAGAGTTTCAACCCGAAACGTCACCTATCCATGTTCTCTAGCAAGAGGGGCGCAGCGATAGATTTGCTACCTTACCGCACTGGATACCTGGGTTTGATCCTGACTACGGGTGCTGTCTGTACCGAGTTTGTATGTTTTCCCTGTGACCGCTTGGGTTTTTCCCGGGTGCTACGGTTTCCTCCCATATTCCAAAGCCATACAGGTTTGTAGGTTAATTGCCTTTGGTAAAATTGTAAATTGACCTTAGTGTGTAGGATAGTGCTCGTGATAGTGTATGGGGTGATCACGAGTCGGCACGACGATTCACCGGGCCGAAGGGTCTGTTTCCTTGTTGTATCTCTAAAGTTTAAATGCTACCTGACCTGCTGATTCTCTCCATAGATGTTGTCTCACCCGCTGAGTTTCTCCAGCATTTTTGTCTACCTGCTGAGTTACTCCAGCACTTTGTGTCCTTTTTAGTATTTATTTTCTGTTTATATTCAAACTGATGTTTAGCACATTTTCAAAAAGGGCACATAACAAAAAATCAATTGCGGTGGTTTTGAGAGAGTGTCTTTGGCTCCTGAAAAGATAACTAAACAGTCGCTTTATACCCTGCTGGATACAAATTCAGTAATATCCAGGCCCAAGGAGTTTGGCACTGATGTGTCAGTCTTATATCAGGGAAGAACTATGAGTTGCACTTTGTGCAACATGAAGCAAATCGATAAGCCCAGGGGTGTAGTCCCAGGAAGTTTGATGGATGGTCTTCAGGGAGTCTTGGTGGTGGGGGGTGATTATGGATCATAAGGGGGAGTTAGTTTGAGAGTTTTCTGCTGAATGGCCTGTGGTTGTGGGGAGTGGGTGGAAGATTGGGTGTGGAAGGGATTGCAGGAAGAATCATCGGTTAGGGATAGAGGAGGGAAAATAAAGAGTCTTAAGTTTGGTGGATAATTTGATCAATGGGTGGGGTGGGAGTCCAAGATGGGTGAATATCCATGATGAGCATTTGTCAGCACTGGGCCTGTACTCACTGGAGTTTAGAAGAATGAGGGGGGAACCTCATTGAAATGTACAGAATAGTGAAATGCTTGGATAGAGTGGATGTGGAGAGGATGTTTCCACTAGTGGGAGCGTCTAGGACCAGAGGTCATAGCCTCAGAATGAAAGGACATTCTTTTAGGAAGGAGATGAGGAGGAATTTCTTTAGTCAGAGCCTGGTGAATCTGTGGAATTCTTTGCCACAGAAGGCTGTGGAGGATGTCAGTGGATATTTTTAAGGCAGAAATAGATAGATTCTTGATTAGTACAGGTGTCAGAGGTTATGGGGAGAAGGCAGGAGAATGGGGTTAGGAGGGAGAGATAGATCAGCTATGATTGAATGGCGGAGTAGACGATGGGCCGAATGGCCTAATTCTACTATCACATGACCTTTTGACCAAAATTATGATCTTGTGGAGGGAGAGATGAGTACTCCCATGGCTATCTGGACTACACTTCTTCCCATCCTGCTTCCTGTAAGGACTCTATCCCCTACTCCCAATTCCTCCGTCTACGCCGCATCTGCACCCAGAATGAGGTGTTCCACACCAGGGCATCTGAGATGTCCTCATTCTTTAGGGAACGGGGGTTCCTCTCTTCTATTATAGGATCTACTCTATACCCCGCAGCTCCGCTCTCATTCCCCATCCCCCTACTCGTAACAAGGACAAAGTCCCCCTTGTCCTCACCTTCCACCCTACCAGCCGTCGCATATAACATATAATCCTCTGATATTTTCGCCACCTCCAACGAGATCCCACCACTGGCCACATCTTCCCATCTCCTCCCCTTTCTGCTTTCCGCAGAGACCGTTCCCTCCGTAACTCCCTGGTCAATTCGTCCCTTCCCACGCAAACCACCCCCTCCCCTGGTAGTTTCCCTTGCAACCGCAGGAAATGCTACACTTGTCGCTTTACCTCCCCCCTCGACTCCATCCAAGGACCGAAGCAGTCTTTCCAGGTGAGGCAGACGTTCACTTGCACCTTCTCCAACCTCATCTACTGCATCCGCTGTTCCAGGTTCTTCTCTACATCGGTGAGACCAAGCGCAGGCTTGGCGATCGCTTCGCCCAACAGCTCCACTCAGTTCGCACTAACCAACCTGATCTCCCGGTGGCTCAGCACTTCAACCCCCTCCCATTCCGAATCTGACCTTCCTGTCCTGGGCCTCCGCCATTGTCAGAATGAGGCCCAGTGCAAATTGGAGGAACAGCACTTCATATTTCTCTTGGGTAGTTTACACCCCAGCGGTGTGAACATTGACTTCTCCAATTTCAAGTAGTTCTTGCTTTCTCCCTCCTTCCCCTCCCCTTCCCAGCTCTCCCACAGCCTACTGTTTCCGCCTCTTCCATTCTTTTTCCCGCCCCCCCTGACATCAGTCTGAAGAAGGGTCTCGACCTGAAATGTCACCTATTCCTTCTCTCCATAGATGTCGCCTCACCCGCTGAGTTTCTGCAGCATTTTTGTCTACCTTTGATTTTTCCCGCATCTGCAGTTCTTTCTTAAACAGTACTATAGAGAAGGTTGGAATCTAACAACTAAAATACTTAATGGGACCTACCCTGGGGCTCATGTTGTCGACCTCCTCATGGTGAGCCCTGTCAACTGACCTCAGTCAGGCAAACGACAACAAACAGAGACAACAGTAGCACCGCAGCTTGGTGCCAACCCGGAGCTTGCACCCTTTTAGGGCGGTTACCTACGGATGTCGAACCGGATGGCATCACCCTGCTGCAGACATCTGCTGCCTCAAATGCAAGAAGAAGAAGGACCTACCCGAGTTGAGTTCCAAAGTTTGGCATTAATGATCTTATGAGTTTGTAACTCCTTTGCTGCTTGGAATGTTGTAAAATTAAAACTGTTGTCTGACGATCTGGAAATCCTTATAATTCAGCATCTGGCTATGAGGTAAAGTTTTCCACTCACCAGAGCTCTGGTTCCCTTTCTACCCATCAGAGCCTTGATTCCCCTTGCTCCCCCTCAAACTTACCTGATTCATTAGAAAGTTTATTATAATACTGCACAATATCTAAAAAAAATCAACAAAAATACTGTTGCGGTATTAATAGAAATGACATGCAGTAATCCAGAAAATTCACCTCAAGCTCCATAGTACATTCATAAATCCAGTGGCGGATTATAGGTGGAAGAATAGTTCTGTTAATTAATGATAGTTGTCGCACTTTAGAGAGGGTTTTTTGTGTATGTAAAACCTGAGTGAGAAATAGTAAGCCAACTTGGCACTTGTAGGGGTGGTCTTCTTCTTCTTTTCGTGTCTTTGAAGCTGGTTGGCTATTTGACAGTTTCCCATTCCTTTACACAGTCCTTTGCGTTTTTATTGAACACTGCAAGATCCTTTGAGCTGCACTGGTTGGGTAGTAGGGGGCAGACAAGGCAGTGCTGCATTGTGTGGTCCTCTTCTCCACATTCACAGGTGGTTTGGCCAGTTTCATAGCCCCATCTGGCCATGGCATCTTTTGATCGCCCTGTTCCTGTGGAAGACGGTTGAGCGTCTTCCACTGGACCCATGGTGCTTCTGAGCCCGGAGGGAGGGCTTCAGAAGGAGGGATACCCATGTCAGTAGGAGGGGGGTCGTCCTCAAGCCTTTTTGTCCATAGTTGGAGTCTGGTTTCTTCCCGTGATGCTATTAGGGGCTGGACATGGCTGCGAAAGCTTCTCCTGGACTTCAGCCTTTGGGCCAGGGGTACACGTCTGTAGAGGAGGTGGCGTTCATCATTGGTGGCCTTGGTCATCTCTACTCGGTAGGGGTGGTGAACAGCCCTTTTAACAATAATCACATATATAAAGTAAAGACAGTATAAAGGAAGAAGTAATTGGAGATTATCAGAAAGCTGAATGTAAACTGATAATCATGGATAATTTATATACATATTGGAAAAATTGTCCCACTTAAGTGATTTTTTAGGCGACTGCCGGCGACTGTCATAGTCGTAGTAGGTCGCCGAAAAGCCGGCGGCTGGACCCCCCTATGACAATGTCTACGACAAGCTACAACAACCTACCATCTAGTCGACGTCAAGCTACGGCAAGTTACCGACAACCGGCGACCCATTAGGACGTCCACCTACGACACAATCTACGACATCCTATGACCACACAGGCGACAACCTTCGACAACCGGTCAACCTACGTCCACCAGCTATGACAAGCATCGATCCTGTTGGCGACAACTGAAGACAATTCAGTCGCCGGTACCTGTCACCGGTTGACGTAGGTTGACATAGGTAGTCGCCAATGGAATTCACTGGTCAGCACCGGTGACAACCTACGTCACCTAGCGACAACCTATGACAGCACCTGCGTCAGGAGAAGTCAAGCTACGCTCATGGTGTCAATCCACTGTCGCTGACTGTCGCCGAAAATGTTTGAACATGTTGAAAATCCAGCGGCGACCAGAAAGACACTACGACTCTTTGGGCGACTGAGGAGACTACTCATGACCACACAGGCGACACCCCAGCGACCATGTGGCGACATCCTAATCGCCTGTAGTCGCCTAAAAAATAGCCTAAGTGGGACAGGCCCTTAAGATGCACAAAGCTAGCATGGATGAAGAGTTCTTAGGGGGTTATCAGGTTAGTATCACAAAAGTACTACCTGATAACATTCTGCGAGCAACTTATGGATACCTGGTATTGTGCAAGGGGGATATGATTAGTTAATAACTTAATTGTGAGGGCACCACACAGTACCAATGATCATAACATGACTGAACTTTTCATTCAACTTTTAAGATCCAAGTTTAGTATTTTAAACATTATCAGGCCATAAGAGTAGAAATAGCTTAAGGGGATTGGCAAATTAAGTTAAGGAATCAGTCCTGATGCAGTGGACAGACATTTCAAGAGTTCTCTGCAAATATATAAAATGGACACATTCCAGTGAGGAAGAAAAAATTCCAAGGGGCCGACATCTGTTGTTAACTGAAAAAAATTGAATGGTGGAAGAATTCAAGAAAAGCGTATAATTGTGCCACGATGGATGGCACTCAGAACATAAAAAGCAAAATGAATGACGAAAAGATTAATAAAGAAATGAAAAATATAGTACAAGGCATAGCGAAACACAAATACAAAACAGATAGTAGGAACTTCTACAGGGATTTTTAAAAGGAAATGAATTAACAGCATAAGCATAGGTCCCGTAGAAAATGAGTCGGGGGAATTGATAATGGCAAACCAGGAGATGGCCAATGTATTAACCAGGTGTTTTGCATTAGTGTTCACCACAGAGGAAACAAGTAACATTGCAGAAATTACTATAAATCAGGAATTGGAATGGAGAAAGAAACTTAAAACAGTGGCAAAGACCAAATTTTGAAACTGTGAGCTGGCAAGCCTTTGTGTCCTGATGGACTTCATCCTGTGATCTTAATAGTGAATTAATTGCTGCTTGGTTTCAAATTTCCATTAATTTAGGGATGGTTCCATTTGATTGGAAAATAACAACTGTTTACTCAAAAAGGGAGCGAGGCAGAAAGTAGGAAACTACAGGTTAGTTTTGTTTAACATGCATCATAAGGAAAATGTTAGAAGCTATTATTAAAGGAATTATAGCAGTTCATTTAGAATATTTCAAGTTAATCAGGTAAAGTCAATGTAGTTTTCTGAAATGGAAATCATATTTGACGAATATACTGGAACTGTTTTGAAGAAGTTACATGCTGTAGTTATATGTCTCAAAGAGAAACCTTAAGGGGAACCGGATAATACTGTATTTCCCAAATAAAATATTTCCCAAAGGCAATGGATAAGAGCCACATTCAATGTTTCTGTGGAAATTTAAAGTTATTGGTGTTGGAGGTAACAATTGGCACAAATGGAAAATTGGCTGGTGGAAAGGAAACAGAGGCAGCACAATTGGGTCTTTATCAGCTTGACGGGCTGTAATGAGTGGTGTGCCATTGGGATCAGTGCTGGGACCTCAACTATGGAATAACGGGTGAAAGAATGGAAGGCATAGTTGCAAAATTTGCCAATGACAGATAAGGAAGTATAATTTGAAGAGGACATTGGAAGGTTGTAGAGAGAGATTGATAGTCTAAGGGAGTGAGCAAAGATATAGCAAACAGAGTATTATGTGGGCATTTTTGCAGGAAAAGTAAAAAATGCAATATAATGCCTAAATTGTGAATAATAGCAGGGCTCCAGGATGTAGAGAGATCTGGTTGATTCATAAAAGACTTAAGTATGGGTTCAGAAAGTCATTAGGAAAGTGAATAAATTGTTTTCATTTATTGTTAAGGGATTTGAATATCATTAATAATACCTCTGGAAATAGTTTAATTACACTGACCAACTGGTCTGGCTTGTGGAACAGTTTATGTTCGCAATTTTTGCAGAAGATTATTTTTGTTTGAAATCTGAAAATGTTGCATAACCAATACAATTTCTCAATCTATTCCAAAATGTGAATTCTAATATTTGAGTTGACTGCCATAGGTCTCTCCATTAGTACTACATGATGGTTAATTCCTGTAACAGACACCAAAGTCAAGGAATTACTGGTTATGTACTTTCAGAGGGTTAAACTTTGAGTGGCTAAAACATTTCTGACAAATTTCCGGGTTTTCTTTAACATCCTAGTATTATTTTTAGCTATAATCACATGGGTTAAAGCAAGGCAGAACACACCAGCATGAAGAGAAAGCACTGCGCTTTCACGTGACATAAAGAAAATTGTTTGCACCACATTTGAACTAATCCAAGATTTTCCTTGTGAATGCATTGGGGTGTGGTACAATTTACACTTTTACAAGTGGTACAATTTAAGTGTACACAAATTATAGTCCAGAAATTGATGTGTTTGGGCTGTGGATATTTTGTGTGCTTGAATGTATACAGCAATGAGAAAGGAATTGTTTAGCTAAATGTATCCAGAATGAAGACCTAATGCACCAGACTTGATGTCCTCACTGCCTTTCACTCCCAATTATGGAGTATGTAGATGCGAAGGTAACATCATGCTTTTCTATCCTGCTTATCACATGAGCAGCATATTTCCAAGCACTTCACAGGCAATTAATTACTTTTGGAATTAGGCATGGTTTAATGGGGAAACGTGACAGCCAATTAAGGCATAGCAAACAGCAATGTGATAATTGAACTGCAGATGCTAGAATCTTGAGCAAAAAACAAAGTACTAGAAGAATTCAGCGGTTTGGGCAGTGTAGATGACATGTGCATTTACCTTTAACATAGTGACCTCACCACTACTAACCACTCCCCACATCACCAGTATAATTACAACCTTCCCAACCAGTGCTCTCTCTCTCTGGTTCTGGTGACAGACCACGAACAGTTAGGGCAGTAAAATATGTGTATCATGAATAAACAGTAGTAAAGACACAGTGTGTTATGACGCCTCTTTACATGGTGTCAGCATCGTACCTTTGCGCCTCCAGTTTATCGGTTTTTCTTTACTTTGGACCCGTTTCCCCTTTTTTTAATCTCCCATGCCATGGCTACTTCTTGCCGCAAACCCGACATGCCCATCGGTGGGGTGTCTTTAGACGTGACTTTCAACACTACGCCACGATCGCCCATCCTGCTGCCACCCCTGCTACACGGGCTTCTCTGCTTCTCAACCTGGCTGGTCCTGATGCCCTGGAACGGGCTGAGTCGTTTGTCTATGGTGCAGGTGAAGATGCTCAGGACCCGGTATGTCTTATGGCTAAGTTTACCGCTATGTGCGACATCCCCACTAACTGCATTCTAGAGCGTTTTAAAATGTTCACCCGGCGTCAGATCTCTGGAGAGTCAATTGATAACTATATCGCCGCGTTGCGTCACCTGGCCAGGCGTTGCAGCCTGGACACGCTGACCCCCGATCAACTGACCCGGGACATTTTAGTGTATGGTCTTCAAGATGAAAAACTAAGGGCTGAACTTCTGCGGAAGCACGACCTGTCTTTAGCCGATGCTCTGCACGCCTCCCGCATGGCTGAGGCTGTCGCCTCGGCGGTGTCGTCTGCTGATCATGCCATTAACTTTACCAGTGTTGCTGGCCGCCGGCGGAACGCTGTCCCGCAACGGCAACGGGAGTCCCCTGAACCCGGGGGTAGGTGACCCAACTGCAACTTTACCTCCCATCAGTCTAATGTGTGCCCTGCACTGGGAAAAACGTGCAACTTTTGCAGGAAATTGAACCATTTCTCTGCAGCCTGTCGCTCTCGTGGGAAGCCAGTTCCTGCTCCACGCCGAATGTTAAACAACCTTGCTCGAGCTGATAGCGCGTTTGGTTCACAGTTCCAGCCTGAGGAACTCCCTTTGTCTGATACAAGTTCCTCCCAGGGGGAGACCAGCATATTTTCAGTGTTGGATGCACCTGCACTGTTAACGGACCCTTCGGTTCGCGTTACTGTCAACGGCTCGACCTTCAACGCCAAACTCGACACGGGGGCCGTGACCAATGTAATGTCAATAGCCTCTTTAAGAAGATAAGGACTGATGAGAAAGTTACTCCCGATCACTCCCTGTTGCATGCCTATGGGGGAAGCGTGCTCGTTCCGGTGGGGAGGGCTACCCTGCACTGCAAGGTACTGCGTGCCTCTCGGCCCCTCACTTTTTATCTACTGGATACTAACAACATTACCCTGTTGGGCGCCCGGGCGTGCCAGGACCTCGGCTTGGTCTCTTTCCACCATGATATCCACCAGGTGCGGACCCTTATGGGCCCCCTGCGCGAATACCCTGACCGTTTTGATGACAAGCTGGGCAAACTGCCCTGCAGCTACAAGATCGTTGTCGACCCCGGTGTTGAACCTATGGTCCGTCCACCGCACCGCGTCTCCTTCGCCATGAAGGACAAGGTGGAATTAACGCTGCTCAACATGGTTACCATGGGCATCCTGAAGGAGGTGAACGAACCCACCCGGTGGGTCTCCACCATGGTTGTTGCTGCGAAAAAGGACAAAAGTGAAATTCGCATTTGCATCAACCCCAAAGACCTGAACCTTGCCATCAGACGCCCTCATTACCCCATGCGAACAGTGGAGGACGTCGCTGCACAGGTTGGCCCGGCCACTGTCTTCTCGGTTCTCGATGCCAAGAGCTCCTTCTGGCAGATACCGCTGGACGAGCGGTCGTTCTACCTGACTACCTTCAGCACACCCTTCGGCAGGTTCCGATTCCTCCGCATGCCATTCGGGATCAACTCTGCTAGCGAGGTCTTCCAGCGGACGATGGAGCAGTTGTTCTCCGGTCTGCCGTGTGCTATCATCGTTGACGACATCCTGGTCTACGGTATGGACGTTGCTGAGTACGATCTCCACCTCCGTCAAGTACTGGACCGGGCCCGTGAAATCAACCTCAAACTAAATCCAAAAAAGTGCCGTTTCCGCGTCCCGGAGGTCACCTATGTGGGCCACGTCTTTACCGCATCGGGGCTGAAGCCTGACCCGCAGAAGACAGCCGCGGTCTCCGGGATGTCTTCGCCCACCGACGTGCCCAGCCTGCAGCGTTTCCTGGGCATGGTTAATTACCTGGGGAAGTTCATCCCCGACCTCAGCGAGCTGAGCGCGCCCCTGAGGGAGTTGATCAAGAAGGACACTGCCTGGGCCTGGCTCCCGCATCCCCAGAAAGCTTTTGACATTCTGAAGTCCAGGCTGGCCAGTACCCCCACTCTCCAATTATTCGATCTGCGGCGTCCTGTTGTTCTTACCTGCGACGCCTCCAAGTTCGGTCTTGGTGCTGCTTGCCTGCAGCTCCACGATGGCCTGCAGCTGCCTGTTTCCTACGCTTCCCGCACCATGACCCCTGCCGAGCAGCGCTATGCTCAGATAGAGAAGGAGCTGCTTGCTGTGGTGTTTGCCTGCTCCAAGTTCAAGGATTATATTCTGGGAAACAGCTTCACGATCGAGACCGACCATCAGCCGCTGGTCTCTATCCTCAACAAGCCGATCCACGTTGCCTCGTCCCGTTTGCAGCGCATGATGTTGCAGCTCCAGCATTTTACGTTCAAAATTGTATATCGCAAGGGCAAGGACATGTTTGTGGCCGACACGCTGTCCCGCGCACCGCTAACGTCCACCGATCGCCATCCATATGAATCGTCTGACCTGATGGTGCTCAACGTCAACATTGTGCCTTCCCAGCAGATGCAGTCCCTGGTCAGCATCACTGCCAAGGATCCTGCCCTGCAGCAGCTTGCCGACGTCATCAGGCAGGGCTGGCCAGACCGTCGTTCATCCTTGCCGCCTGGAGTCGTGCTCTACTTCCTAGTCCGTGACGAACTCGTGCTGCACGACGGCGTGGTCGTAAAGGGACACAAGGTCGTTGTGCCTGCTGCCCTGCGTGACCAATACTTTCAGACCGCCCATCGCGGTCATCCTGGGGCCGAGGCCACCCTGTCCCAGGCCCAGAGTTTGTTCTACTGGCCCAGCATGGCCCAAGACATCCGGGAGAGGGTCTCCGCTTGCTCTGTCTGCAATAGCCTCGCTCCACATCAGCAACGGCAGCCGCTTCTGCCACAGCCTGCCCCCGAGCTGCCCTGGATGACCGTCGCCGCTGACATTTTTGAGTGGCATGGCAAGCACTTCCTGGTTCTTGTGGACTCATACTACAGCTGGTTCGAGGTTGACCGGCTGCACTCCCTAACCTCTTCGGCCGTTATCGGGAAGCTGTGCCAACACTTCGGAACCTTTGGCACCCCGGCAAGTCTTCAATCGGACAACGGCAGCCAGTTCTCGAGTGCCGGATTTTGGCGTTTCGCTGCCAGCTGGAACTTCCGACACTATACCAGCAGCCCAGAGTACCCACAAAGCAGCCCAGGCCACCCTTGACTCCCACACGGACATTGACTCCTATACATCATCTGTTCTGGACTTTATAAACTCCACCATCAACAGCGTCACCTCCCTCAAACAGGTGACCATATTCCCGAATCAGAAGCCATGGATCAACAGCGAGGTCAGGCTACTGCTGAAAGCACGGGACACCGCTTTCAGGTCAGGCGATGCCCGAGCCTATAGTTCATCCAGGGCTAACCTGAAGAAGGGCATAAAGAAGGCCAAGCACTGCCATAAACTCAGGATTGAGGAGCACTTCAACAACAACTCCGACCCCCGACGCATGTGGCAAGGCATCCAGGCCATCACGGACTTTAGACCCACCAACACCACCCCCACATCCAGTAACGCCTCCTTCCTTGAGGAGCTCAACCACTTCTATGGCCGTTTCGATAGGGACAATCGGCAGTTGGCCATCAAGGCGGTGCTCCCTGCCGATCACCAGCCCCTCTCACTCACCCCCTTCGACGTGTACGTGGCACTGAGTAGGACTAATGCACGTAAGGCTGCTGGCCCCGACGGCATCCCCGGGCGCGTCCTCAGGGCCTGTGCTGCGCAGCTGACAGACGTCTGGACTGACATCTTCAACCTGTCACTTGCCCAAGCAGTTGTGCCCACGTGCCTTAAATCCACCTCCATCGTGCCGGTGCCAAAACACTCCACTGCGGCAAGCCTCAACGACTTCCGCCCAGTTGCACTTACTCCCATCATCGCCAAGTGCTTCGAGAGGCTGGTCCTGGCACACCTCAAAGGCTGCCTACCCCCCACGTTGGATCCCTATCAGTTTGCCTACCGCAAGAACAGGAGTACGGAGGATGCCATCTCAACGGCACTTCACTCCGCCCTCTCCCACCTCGACAACAGAGACACTTACGTAAGAATGCTGTTCATCGATTACAGCTCAGCATTCAACACCATCATACCCTCTAAACTGATCACCAAACTCGGTGACCTGGGCATCGACCCCTCCCTCTGCAACTGGATACTGGACTTTCTAACCAACAGACCCCAGTCTGTTAGGTTAGACAAGCACACCTCTTCAACCCTCACCCTGAACACCGGCGTTCCACAGGGCTGTGTGCTGAGCCCCCTCCTCTACTCCCTCTTCACCTACGACTGCACACCTGTACATGGTACTAACACCATCATCAAGTATGCAGATGATACAACGGTGATTGGCCTCATCAGCAACAACGATGAGTCGGCCTATAGGGAGGAGGTCCAGCTCCTAGCAGCATGGTGCGCTGACAACAACCTGGCCCTTAACTCCAAGAAGACCAAGGAGCTCATTGTAGACTGCAGGAAGTCTAGGGGCGGCATGCACACCCCCATCCACATTAACGGGAGGGAGGTGGAACGTGTTTCCAGCTTCAGGTTCCTGGGGGTCAACATCTCCGATGACCTCTCTTGGACCAACAATACCTCAACTCTGGTCAAGAAGGCTCACCAGCGTCTCTTCTTCCTGAGGAGACTAAAGAAGGTCCATCTGTCTCCTCGGATTCTGGTGAACTTCTACCGCTGCACCATCGAGAGCATCCTTACCAACTGCATCACAGTATGGTATGGCAACTGCTCTGTCTCCGACCGGAAAGCACTGCAGAGGGTGGTGAAAATTGCCCAACGCATCACCGGTTCCTCACTCCCCACCATTGAGTCTGTCCAAAGCAAGCGTTGTCTGCGAAGGGCGCTCAGCATCGCCAAGGACTGCTCTCACCCCAACCACAGACTGTTTACCCTCCTACCATCCGGGAGGCGCTACAGGTCTCTCCGTTGCCGGACCAGCAGGTCCAGGAACAGCTTCTTCCCTGCGGCGGTTACACTACTCAACACTGTACCTCGGTGACTGCCAATCACACCCCCCCCCCCCCCCCGGACACTCCTCCCACCAGGATTTATTAGATTAGATTTATTTATTTACTGCTCATATTTATGTCGCTCTTCTAGGGAGATGCTAACTGCATTTCGTTGTCTCTGTACTGTACACTGCACAATGACAATAAAGTTGAATCTGAATCTGAATCTGAATCTGAAAGCAACGGCTTGGCAGAGCACACTGTCCGCAGTGCTATGGACTTGCTGGAACATTGTAGGCTGTCCCATTCTGACTTTTACCTGGCCCTCCTCAACCTTCGGAACATTTGCCGCGACACTGCCTTGGGCTCCCCAGCACAACGGCTGATGTCTCGCACTACGAGACCTCCGATCCCGGTGACCCAGCGGTCCCTCGTTCCCTCTGTTCTCCAGCCCGCTGCTGTCCGGGAGCGCATTGCCCTCAAGCAAGAAATCCAAAAGCGCTCCCACGACCAGTCCTGCCGTCCCCTCCCGCCTCTGTTCCCTGGCCAAGTCGTCCGGATGCAGTCCCCCTCCGGTCACCCCAGGCTTGCCATCGTCGTCGGTACTGCTGGTTCGCCGCGGTCCTATCTAGTCGACCATGACGGTACTATTTACCGCCGGTCCCGCCAACATCTGCGGCTGGTTAACGAGCCCCCGCCGCCGCCTGCAGACCCCTTTTCCCCCCCACTGTCTGCCACGTTGCCTGCCCCTCCACATATGCCCCGCTCTCCACCAGCCAGTCCTCCCTCACCTGCCTGTCTTCCCGCTACTGCTCCTGCTTCCCCTGCTCCGTCTCCGTTTTCTCTTTCTCCACCCGGTTCCCCGGTTCTCTCACCCGCGCCTGCTCCTACTCAAGTTCCTCCTGCAGTGGGGGGAGATGGCGAGCTGCGTACCCGCTCCGGGCAGGTGGTCAGGCCGCCTGTCCGTTATGGTGATTTTGCTTAACTGTTTGCTCACCTGCTCGTAGCGTATGAGACGTGGTCGCCTTGTCACTACTGTATTGCTTTTTATTTCCAAGGGGAAGGATGTAGATGACATGTGCATGTACCTTTAACATAGTGACCTCACCACTACTAACCACTCCCCACATCACCAGTATAATTACAACCTTCCCACCCAGTGCTCTCTCTCTCTGGTTCCGGTGACAGACCACGAACAGCTAGGGCAGTAAAGTATGTGTATCATGAATAAACAGTAGTAAAGACACAGTGTGTTATGACGCCTCTTTACAGGCAGCATCTATGGATGGAAATGAACAAACAACGTTTCAGGTTGGCAGCCTTCTTTGGATTGATTGGAGTAGGGGAGAGAAAGCTGGAAAAGAGGTGGGGTGGGACAAAGTCTGGCAAGTGATAGGTGGATAGCAGTAACAGTGGTAGGTGTTTACCAGATATGTAGAGTAATTAACAAAGACAAGTTGAAGAAGAGACAAAAGGATGTCAAATAAGGATAGAAGAATATGAAAAGAAGGTTATGGATGGAAGGGGACAGTAGGGAGGGGATAAAAGGGGACAAAGGGGCAACGTGGGACTCTGATGGGAGATGCACATTCGGAGAAGGGGAAAAGAGCAGGATGGCTTGGGTGGTAGGAGATGGTGAAGGGGATGAAATGTGTGCACATCGGAGTGAGGGGGGAAAGGGAAAGAGGGGAGTTGGGGGAATTGGAAATCTACTGAGTCACGTCAGAAAACATCACCCATTCCTTCTCTCCAGAGATGCTGCCTGTCCCGCTGAGTTACTCTGGCATTTTGTGTCTATCTAATGTTCATATCATTGGATCGTATGCCATCCAAGTGGAATATGAGGCGCTGTGGTCTCATTCTGGCAGTGGAGAAGGCCAGGGGCAGTAAGGTCAGCATGGGAATGGGAAGGACAGTTTAAATGATTAGTGACTGGGAGTTCCAGCAGGCTTTGATGGACTGAGTACAAATATTCAGCAAAACAGTCACCTAGTCTATGTTTGGTCCCACTGATGTAAAGGGAGCTGCAGTGGGAGCACCGATTCCTGTACACAAGAACTCTGTCTCACCTGGACTACTGGGGTCCCTGGATGGAAATGAGCGAGAAGGTATAGGGACAGTTGTTACATCTCCTGTGTTTGCAGAGGAAAATGCCTGGGAGGGGTCCAATTGGGTTGAAAGGGATGAGTGAACCAAAATGTTGTGGAGGGTCTGGTCTCTATGGATAGTGGAAAGGAATACGGACAGGAAGAAATGATTGGTGGTGGAATCACGTTGAAGGTGGAAATGTCGGGAAATTATGTGTTGGATGCAGTGCCTGGTGGGATGAAAGGTGAGGCACCTGGGATCTCTATCCTACCATGTGAGGAGATGTTCTGAGAGCAGAAATACAGAACAAAGAGGAGACAGGGGTGAGGGCTCCATCCACATCAGCATGGGGAGGAAACCACTTTAACAGAAGAAAGGACATATTGGATTACCTAGAATGGAAAGCCTCAGGTTGGGAGTAGATGTGGCAGAGACAGAGAAATTGAGAGTGACGGTTGGCGTCCTTGCTAGAGGTAGGGTGGGAAAAGATGTAGTCAAGCAATGTGATAATGACCAGTTATTCTGTCTTGGCAGTGTTAACTGAATGGCTGGTGTGAGCAAAGATACCATTTTCTTTTCCAATTGACTCCTCTGCTTAATATGCAACCCGACAAGACAATTCATCTAACAATATTATTCAAACTCAGACCTCCACGGGAACTGTTTATGCACTCAAGTCCGAGAGTTGGGCTTGAACCAACATCTTAAAAATTGAAGTGTTGGTGTGCCAGAGTAATGCTTGGAAATAAATTGTTCCTTCCCCCTGCTGTAGAATTGAACCATGTTAAGAGGAATACCAATTACCATACCCCATTATACCAGGTCGGGTCGGGGATAGTTCCCCCCCCCCGCCATGGGTACCATGTAATCCCGTGCTACCTGCTCCATGGTTGGATAGTCGGCAACTAAACCGTCTTCCCCATCTGTCAAAGGGCGGATGAGCTTCAAGCGAGCCATCAGCCATCCACACTTCAGTAGAAGTTGAGATCACTGTCATACATAGCATTGTAAGAAATGATGATAAAGCACACACACCAAAATCCTATACTTCCAGAGGTGGAAGTCTGCAGGATCTGGAGGACAGAGATGTGTGGTGCGTCCCTCACCGTTCCCGTTGGAAACCAGCACCACTGCGTCGCTAATGTTTTCAACAATGATGAATGAATTATACCAAAGAAATGGTAATGGTGACCATGGATACCTACCATGGCAAGGAAAGAGTGATGGTGACAGCAGGAGTTAGAGGTGGTGAAGAAGTAGAGGTGTTGGCGAGGATAGACTGTATTGTACGGACTCCTGTCTAGACATCTCAACCAGTATTTCAAGATACAAGTATTATGGTCATTCTAGTTGGCGTGTTAATGTGTCTGCACTCTTTGTGTGTGGCAACCACCAGAGTAGGATTAGTTCCGAGAAAGGAGCTGTCATCTCAGTCTTTCAAAAAGACCTGGAACCCATCACTCTTTCAAAATATAAACCTTGTAGGTGATGCCTAGGAATTTGGCATCCATTTGTGTAGCTTGGCAGTGGCATCATAAATCAGTTCCAGAGTAATGGAATAATAACATTTCCAATATGGATAGGGTAAAAAAACCTATAGCATCCAGGTTTTTTATTAGAATTTTTATTAATTTATTGTTCTGAATCTGTGTAACACTGACAAGGTCAGCATTTATTGGCCATCCTATTGTTCTTGGAATGATGTCGGCAATCCATCTTTTAGTATTGCTGCTGCATGCCGACCATTGATCACCCAATTACACTAGTTCCATGTTACCCTAATTTTGTATCCACTCCCTACACATTAGGAGCAATTTACACAGACCAATTAACTTACAAAACCTCACATCTTTATGTGTGGGAGGATACCAGAACATCCAAAGGAAACCCAGACAGTCGCAGGTAGAATGTGCAAACTCTACATAGACAGCACCCAAGGTCAGGATTAAACCCAGGTGTCTGGCATTGTGGGGCAGCTGCTCTACCAGCTGTGCCACTGTCATCCCCAGGTGTGAAGAAACAGTGATGTTTTATTCAAGTCAGGTTGTTGTGCAACCAGGGAGTGGAACCGGCAGATGGTGATGTCCCCAAGTGTCTAAAGTTCTTATTCTTTTTGGTGTGGATTTCAGTGGTCTAGCAAATAACTGCAGTGCATTTTGCAGGTGGTACACACTGCAGCCACTGTACACTGATGGTGGAGAGAATTCATATTTATCTTTGGTTGATGAGTTACCAGTCACGTGGGCTGGGTTTTGGGAGGGATTTAGATCTGCCCTCATCTGGACAATTGGAGAGTATTCCATCACACTCATGGTATCAACTGTGTTGATGATGGAAGGGATGAGATATTGGGAGATGAGTTACTTGATATAACAAATATGTAATGCACTCTTATAGCCATAGTATTTACAGATGGTCGATTTGATTTCTGATCAATGACCCCACCCCCCCACAATGTGGATGGTGGGAGATAAAATAAATAATTCCATTGATTGTTGAAAACAGGTCATTAGATTGCCTCATGTTAAAGATTGTCAGGCCCTGACACTTCTGTGGTGTCAATATCAATTGTCATTTATCAGCCCATAATTGAATGTTGAGTAGGTTTTGCTGCTTGCATGGTTAATTTGTTGACGGATTGTATTGAGAACCTTGTACAATCATTAGTCAAAACTCCCACTTCAGAAATCCAACAGGTCAGGACCGAAATCAAGCAGTGACATTAAAATCTTCACAATCTGCAATATCCTCTATGAAATAATATTGTTCATGCTCTTTCTTAAAGGGTGTTAATTAATAATCTTCCCTGCTTTACATGTCCTTAAAATCCACTTTGCTGCAGCAAAATGTTTTCCTAATCTCTAATTTTCCTCATGGTATTTATTTTCTGTGATCCAATCCTACCCTAAATAGTGTAATTTGTTGACTTCCCATAACCTATACTCTTGGTTTGTATAAAGACCTGTTTTTATCTCTTGCCTTGCACTTTTCTCCAATAAATCTAAGTATGTTTTTCCAATGTTACTTCCAGACACTACTGCTCAGAAACCTGGAAATTTCACAGCCACTTGGTTGTGAAATGTAATATGGTAGAATGCTGCAATTTCTTTACAAATCTTCATTATGACATTCTCAAATATTTTGCACACTTACGGACACAGAAATTGTATTATTTTATCAAACCAGTGAACCCAGTGGAATATCACCTCAGTCAGTGTAAGCATGATTTGGATCCATTCATTCGGAGTTGATTTAGGGCATTTGGTTTCCCTACATCCAGCAACCAACTTTGTTAACAGATGCGTTTCTTCTTTCGCATTTATGTTATTATTTTATTTACCTCAAAGCCAAGAACTTAAAAATGTTGGCCTAATCACAATCTGCAGGCCTAACCTGTTAGATAATGACATTTCTACTTTGGTCTTTGAGAACATGTATTTTCCCCACACATTCTACTATTAAACAATGACTGCAGTTTTGGGCTGTCCAAGAGCAGATTTTTTAACAGCTTTAACAATAATGTTTGAAATCCTCCCGGACCATTGCCTATAATGGTTTTTGTTGCAATATGCATTTCTATATTCTCATTCAGCAAGGATTCTATTCTCTTTCCCACCACCACGTGTCTGGTACAATGGACATTTTCTGTCTCTTTTCTTAGCATCAGCGATCTACCAATTCCCTGACACTAACACATTTTCATATACTTAACTAATCCTGCCTCTGACATCTATTTTCATTTTTTTTCAAAATTCATGCCTGTTGCAGAGTCCGAGCTATCTAGCACAGAAACAGGCCATTCAGCTCAACATCCATGTCAACCAAGTTTATTGTTGTTTCATTTGATTATTTTAATTAATATATAGTATAACATTTCTAATTCATCACCTGATCTTATATTCGCCTGATCCTTCTTATAAATACTGTAGATAAGAAATGAAGATGATGAGTGGAAACAAATAAGGGCAGGGTGGTTGGCAGATGGGAACTGTGGGGGGGTGGGATTGGAAGGGAAGGGATAAGGGTCCCAGTGAGCTCATAAATTCATGACAGTCAGATGGAACTAAGTGAGAAAGGGACAGAAAATGAGTAGCAGGAGACTGGAGAGGGGGGGGGGGGATTTGGAAAAAAGAAGGTGTGAGAGAGGATCAGGTTGGATCAGGAGAGAGAAAGGAACTCGGGTGCAGTTTACCTAAAATAGTGGAATTGAATGTTATGCCACTGGGTTGTACCCAGGCAGAATCGGGGAGCTGGTCTTCTAGTTCACCTTTGGCCTCACCCTCGCTGGGAAGGAGGCTGAGAACAAGCAGGTGTTTGTGGAAGTGGGAAGGGGAATCAAAATAGCTAGCAACTGGGAGCTCCATTCAGCCAGAAAGTGGTTTCTTAGTGTGTGCTTAGTGCAATGTAGAGGAGGCCACATCAAGAGAACTGAATGCAATGGACGGAGTTGGAGGTAAGTCTGCCAAGGTCCACTGGATCTCCTGGTTTTTGACCATTTTAACTCCCCTTCCCATCCCACCCTGACCTTTCTGTCCTGGGCATCCTACCTTGCCAGAGTGAGGCCCGTGTGCCCCATTTGGACTCCCACCTATATCTCCCCTCCACACACCTCCCCCCCCCCCCCTTCTGCTACTTTCATCCCCCTGGTTTCATAATGTGCAACTCTTCCAACTGTCTCTTCTGTTCTTATCTCTGGCCTTTGTTCCAACCATCTGCCTGTGAAAACCCCACCTCACCTGTGTCTACCTATTACCTGCCACACTTCATCCTGCCTATCCCCTTTTCCAGCTTTCTGCTCACCCCCCACCAAAAAAAAATTAGTCTGAAGAAGGGTGCTTGTCCGTCCGTAGTTTATACGTTCTCCCCATGGCCTGCGTAGGTTTTCCCGGGAGCTCCAGTTTCTTCCCACACTCCAGAGAAGTACAGGTTTGTAGGTTTATTGGCTTGGTATAATTGTAAATTGTCCCTGGTGTGTGTCGGATAGTGTTAATTTGAAGGGATTGCTGGTTGACTTGGTGGGCCACAGGGCCTGTTTCCACGCCATATATCTAAACTAAACTAAAGGGTCTCAATCCGAAATGTCACCTATCCATTTTCTCCAGGGATTTGGCCTGTCCTGCTGAATTACTCCAGCACTGTATCCTATTGTTCTTCATTTTATTTCGCCTATTCTCGCCCCTTTAAAATTAGCTTTCTCAGAACTATTTTCCTGGCCTTTGTCACACTTAAGCCGTTCTAAAATATTGTCCTAAACTATTTAATACTGTGATGAAAAACCGTACTGAAAAAAACACGCTGAGAGAACGTCATTCATTTTTTCACTTTCTAAATGTTGAATATAAAATTATCATCTTTTTTCAGGAACTGTGGCCATGTAAGTATAGAGCTCAAATGGGAAATAACTGCTGCTCGATAGCTTGAATTTTTTTTTTTTACAGACCTCTTATTGAATTGCCCATATATCCAACCATTTCCTGAGCCAAAACCAGCTGGCAAATTCCCACAGAAAATAATGGAAATTCCTTAAAACCATAGCAGGAAAAGATTTAACTGTGAGGAGGGGAAAAAGAGGCTGTCAACAATTTGGAAGCTTGACAAAATAAACATATCAAGGCATTGGAACATAGCAATGGCTATACAAGAGAAGACTAACATCCATGCAGTTCACTTTTCAGCATCCAGATTGTTGCCTGAAACTACCAGGATAGAGTTGTGAAGTAATCATTGCAATCAATATTAATTAATCCCTAATGGAAGTCAGGAAAAACACCTGTTGCTCTCATTATGCTTACAATTACCTCTGGATTGAATATTAATTTTACATTTTATGAATATAAAGGCTATCAAGTCTGCATGATTAAAAAAATGGTGTCTAGGATTAACTCACAAATGACTTGCATATATTAAAATGATACCTAGAAATGTCATCCTCTAGAATCATAGCGCTATGCACTTTGGCTCAGTGTTCCTGCTGACCATAAACCACCTATTTATACTAATCCTACATTAATTCCAAATTTTATTCTCCCAAATTTTTCATCACCTCTCCCGAGAATCCACCACCCATCTACATTAGCGGCAATGTACAGTGGCAGACTAACCGAGCGACCTGCAGGTTTTGGGTTGTAGGAGCAAACTGATGGATGCTGAGGAAACCTACATGGCCACAGGAAAAACATGCAAACTCCATGCAGACAGCACCCGAGGTCATGTTTGAACCCAGTTCTTTGCCGCAGCAAGGAAGCAGCTCTATTAGTTGCATCACAGTGCGGCTGATGAAATCTCTCAATATAATAAATTGGATGACTCATATACAAATGCCCGATGTGCTACAACTCATTATCTCCGTATTCTCATCAAAGCTTGAAAACGTCAGAGGGCTGGGCTGCCTGTGGCATTTACATGGGTCAGGAGGTGGTAAAGGCCCATTCCCATGTTTTGAAGACAATTCCAACCTCCAACCATGATTTTCATTTCTAATCCCAACTCCAGTTCGGTTTTCAGACAGGAACAAAGCAGCTGCATTTTCAAAACTGGGATCCAAAAGCAAAGGTCAATTGAACCATTGTATGTAGGAAAGAACTGCAGATGCTGGTTTAAATCAAAGATAGGCACAAAATGATGGAGTAACTCAGTGGGACAGACAGCATCCAGAGATTGAACCATTGTTCTGCCACAACCATAAAATATTGGAATTCTCCATGGTTTCTGCTGTTGATTTAGCTGGAAAAAAACATTGCTTCTGGATAAATACATGACCACATACATATATCATGGTCTGTACAGTGTATTTGGAAATTTGGCCACGTCATTTGAGATAAATACTAACATGACATTTATCTGGGATTTCTTTTCTTTTAAAAGTTTTGTGATACCTTTCAGAATGAACATATAGAAGATAGACACAAAGTTCTGGAGTAACACAGCGGGATAGGCAGCATCTCTGGATGGAAGGAATGGGTGATGTTTTGGGTTGAGGCCCTTCTTCAGACCTGTGCTCGACCTGAAACATCACCCATTCCTTCTCTCCAGAGAGGCTGCCTGTTCCGCTAAGTTACTCCAGTACTTTGTATCTATCTTTGGTTTAAACCAGCATCTGCTTTTCCTTCCTACAGAGAATGAAAGTATAACCTTTTTAGCATTATGAAGCCAAGAGTTGACTTGATAAATAAAGGTCAATAAATAAATAAATACAAGCCATAACAATGACAATTCTGCAAAGGAAGTGGATTGAGACTGCCCCATGTGTTCTCCTTGGACAGAGCAGTAAAAGCTGACAAAAGCTGTACAATAGGGAATTGAACCTACAGCACTTTTAGTTACATCAACACCTTTGCTCACTTGAAAAGAGTGCCATTTACCTCTGTTTGCTCCTTCATGGGTACATCCTAAACCTGTGCCATTGCCTGGGATACACCATGCCAATCATGTGCCTGGGATATTTTAGAGTTCATGCCAAATGTTTGGAATAATGTTAAAGAAGGTTAAACCATATTATATTAAATACTGTGGATCCTGGAGTGAACTGAACATGATGGATAAATTACAGTCTTGTAAATACCTATTTTTTGGCTTGCAGTAGCGAAGCTGGAAAACATTACATAAATTACATATAGAAAACATTACCACATACTGTCACTTACAGTCAAAGTCGAAGAAGTCTTCTTTTCCCCTTAGATTGTCACATAACTAACTTTTCTTTTCATTTCAAGAATTGTCTGCAGAATGTGAAAATCTACAGTTCATATCATCAGTCTGGAACATCAGTCTGAAGAAGGGTTTCGGCCCGAAACGTTGCTGATTTCCTTCGCTCCATAGATGCTGCTGCACCCGCTGAGTTTCTCCAGCATTTTTGTGTACCATCAGTCTGGAACATCTATGTGCCAACAAACCTCAAAGCGCAAGATGGTCTTTTAAATAGTATGATTGCTGCAAATAGTTGAGACCAGCTCAAGCTGAATATGTCCAGATAACTGGCTTGATGTCATAATGCCCTTCCAAGTTCTCACCACTCCATAAAAACCACTCTAAACACACTGAACAGAATCATTTGGATGGACTGTTCTCCCATGATCATGCTATCCCATGCAAATCTCAAAGAGTCCGTGACCATTCCCAGGCTTCATCTTACTGTTGATCTCTGATGAAAATGAATGCAAAAGTATTTACACGATTACACAAGTATTGATCAGCTGTTGATTTATCTATCTATCTATCTATCTATCTATCTATCTATCTATCTATCTATCTATCTATCTATCTATCTATCTATCTATCTATCTATCCATCTATCCATCTATCCATCTATCCATCTATCCATCTATCCATCTATCCATCTATCCATCTATCCATCTATCCATCTATCCATCTATCCATCTATCTATCCTATTACTAAAACTCTCATCTTGACCACTTCCGATCTGCATTGTAATTAAATTTGCACAGAACGATCCCCCATAGCGCTACGATTTTTTGCCACCTTACTCACCATTCTCCTCTGCTGCAGGGCAAATATGTTTTGTTCCAATCAGTGAAATAGTACAAAAGTTATGAAGGTTTAGAAATCGTAAAAACCGCCCCTTCCCGAACCCGCTGTCAATAACGCGGCGAGGAAAATAAAAAGTTGAAGGGGCGGAGTGTTGAGCAGCCTGCGCAGAGTGTGCAGCCCACAAGGAGTGTGCAGTCCACACGGAGTGTGCAGCCCGCGGGGAGTGCGCAGCCCGCGGACTGCTTCTGCGACGACTGCTGAGTTGAACCGGAAGCTTCTGAGTGAAGCCGGAATGGGACCGGGATCTGCTGCATAAGGCCGAAAGCTGAAGGTGCGGGATGAGCACAGTGCGAGCCACGCCTTCTGCGACCACCCCCCCTTCTATGGTGTGTCTGCAGTAGTCAATCAGGCTCATTGTATATGCAAAATAGAGCCTGTCTCGATTTTGACGGAACTCGTGCAAAATTCAATTGAACATGACTTAAGCATGCTGCAGCATTACTGTACATGTTCACCAAACAACCATCCAGTGTTTTAATGACAAACATAACTAGAATTTGATTGGTGCCCACAGAACCATGTTGAACAGATGCTCTGTGGTGGGCCACGAAAGGTTTTGTTTCTGGGCCTATTGTTTGAAAATCCATCTGTATATGAGGCATAAGGGGATGGGGGTGGGAAGAAGAATCAGACCACTAAGTAGAGGTTTGGGAAGTGTGAAGATTGGTAGGATAGGTTTGGCTGCAAGGTCCGTTGAGTAGGATGCTTGAGGTTAGAAGGGGTGGGTCCAGTCAAATAGTTTCCTCTGCAATATCCACCAAATTCACTGCAAGAATAAGTGAACCAAAATCATCATCTTCTCCTCGGCCAACAGCCCCATTACTCTACATGCACACAATCAGGCCAATGGACAAGCCTTTTCTTTCCTCGACCCAACAGCAGACTCCTGAAACAACCACATTATTTGGAGCTCCGTCATGTGAAGAGATGACCATTTATTACTTTTCTATATGTGTAGGAATGAACTGCAGATGCTGGTTTAAACCAAAGATAGACAACAAATGCAGGAGTAACTCAGTGGGACAGGCAGCATCTCTGGAGGGAAGGAATGGGTGACGTTTCGGGTGGAGACCCTTCTTATATCTATTCAAGATTAAGCTCAAAGCCTCTGAAAAAAAAACGTTTTCAATGGTTCATGGGAATCTTTGACACATGACTGCTCAAAGAGGAGAAGGACCATTTACAATTATATTGAGAACAATATTCCAAAGTTCATGCAGCAGAAGCGCACAGAACCTTTGCAGAAATGGCTGAAAGGCTAAACCATCACATAAATTTACCTGCTCCATCTCTCGAAAGAGTCTACAGTTTTCATATTGGCCTCACCACTCAGAGCCATCAATATTTCCACATCAACATCAGTTTCAGTTTAGTTTATTGTCATGTGTACCGAGGTACAGTGAAAAGCTTTTGTTGCATGCTAGCCAGTCAGCAGAAAGACAATACATGATTACAATTGACCCATTTACAGTGCACAGATACATGTGTAAGGTAAACCCAGCAAAGTCTGTTCAAGGATAGTCCGAGCATCACGAATGAGGTAGATAGTAGTTCAGCACTGCTCTCTGGATGTGGTAGGATGATTCAGTTGCCTGATAACAGCTGGGAAGAAACTGTCCCCGAATCTGGTGGTGTGCGTTTTCACACTTCTATACCTTTTGCCTAATGGGAGAGGGGAGAAGAGGGAGTGGCCAGGGTGTGACTCGTCCTGGATTATGCTGCTGCACTTGCTGAGGATTAGCACATCTACATTTCCTAATCATTTACCATTTAACTAATGCTTTGACCATCTGATTTTCTCACCAAATTAGTAATTTTATATTCTTCCACTTTAAGTTGCATCTTTATATCTCCTTACTCTGCTTAATACAACTTAAGTTTGAGCAAAGGAACTCAGTGGGTCAGGCAGCATCGGTGGATGGAATGGACAGATGACGTTTCAGGTTGAGATCTTCAAACAGAAGAATAAGGTGGAAGAAAGCTGGTAAAGAGAAGTAGAGTGGAGCAAAGCCTGACAATTGTTAGCTGGTACAGAAGAGAGGAATGATTGGCAGATGGTTGGAGTAAATAACAGAGGCAGGAGGTGAAGAGGAGACAAAAAGGTATTAGATAAGTATAGAAGAGGAGGAATAAAATGTAAAGCTGGATAAGAATGGAAGTGGGCAGAGAGATGGGGTGAAGGGAGAGCATAAAAGGGAAATATGAGATTCAGGAATGAGAGATGAGCATAGGAAGGAGTGATGAGGTGCATGGTGGGAGAAATGCACCAGGGTTGGTGGGGAAGGAGGGGGGGGGGGGGGGTTGGGGTGGGAGTGCGATATATCTGGGCCTAATATTTGAAATTGGAGAATTCATTGTTCATACGATTGGTTTACAAGCTACCACAGTGGATTTTGAAGTGCTGTTCTAGTATGTGTGGCCTCACTCTGGCAGTGGCAGGCCAAGAACACAAAGGTCGTGGCTAGAGCTCCAGCAGGCCTCCAGCAGAGCACGTGTTTGGCGAAATTCTTGGTTTTGCCGATGTAAAAGAGGGCACATCGGAAGCACCAAATGCAATAAATGAGGTTGAAGGAGGAGCAATAATTATTTAACTCTACATCTGAAATATATTCTTTTCTTATCTGCCACCCTTTTGTCTCCTTTTCACATTCAGTCTTTGTCACTTACTGCACCCATCTGCCAATCACCAACCCCCCTGCGCCCCTCTCACCTGCATCTACTTGCGAGGCTTTGCCACACCCCTCCCTCTCTTTTCCAGCTTCTCCACCCTATTCTAATCAGTCTGAAGAAGGGACCCAACCCAAAATGCCGCCTGTTCATTCCCTCCATAGGTTCCATCTGACCCATTGAGATTTTCCAGCAATTTGTTTTTTTCCCCCACAGGTTTCCAGCACCTGCAGTTTCTTGTGTGCACGATATTTATTTGATCTTGTAATACCTTGGAATGTTTGCTCTTAAGTTTGGAAAAGTGCAATTATTGCTGGCATTGTTGGCACATACGGCCAGTAATGCAGAGAGATAATGGGAACCTGGACATCATCGTCATTATCTCTCGTTTCTCTTTCCCCTGACTCTCAGTCAGAAGAAGTGTCTCGACCCGAAACGTCACCTATTCCTTTTCTCCAGAGATGCTGTCTGATCCACTGAGTTACTCCAGTTTTTTGTGCCTATCTTCGGTTTAAACCAGCACATGCAGTTCCATCCTACACATAATGGGAACCTGGTATTTGGACGTGCAATTGAAGTTGACCTTCTAGTCCTTTATCCTCTCTCCTGCAGGTGCCACTGGTTGCATAGGCCCAAGGACAATGGTCATCTCTACCCTGCACAAGTGACCATTCCTCTCAGAAACACACCTTGAGATGGTGGATTTAGAGATGTGAGAAAAGGCTCAGAAGGAATGGGGAACAATAAGCAGGTGTTGCATGTACCTGATCCTTTGGGAAACAAGAAGACACAAATGTGTTTGATCTACAGCAATTCCTCATCCAATTGAAAACTGAACAAGGGCATTATAAACGGGCCAAGTCTGAAGAAGGGTTTCGGCCCGAAACGTTACCTATTTCCTTCGCTCCATAGATGCTGCTGCACCCGCTGAGTTTCTCCAGCATTTTTGTGTACCTTTGAACCTCTGACACCTTGCCAAGTGTGAATTGCTTTATTAGCATGTGAATACTCTAACTATTAATTTGATTGTTTCTATCTTTCTTTCTGCTTTCCTCTCGTTTCCACAGTACATCTGTTGCTTTCTCATTTTCTTTTGATTTCCCTTTTGTTTTGTTTCAAGTTCCTTTCTCCCTTCGTCAGTATTTTCCGGATCTGCTAAGTAGCTTTTTGGCAAATGTGAACAGCCATCAATCACAAACATGGTGTTCTTTTATACAAGTGAAAGAATGCCTGTAACACCCCATTATTCGTCCAAAGTTCTGTTTATTCTGTAGATTCACTCTTAAACTTGTCTGGAATGTATTGCTTGCCAGGGGATGGTAATGTCATATTCCACAAGCCTTAGCATTAAATTCTTAATATCTATTCTAAAGTGACACTGTCTTTAGGAAAGCATGTTCAGAAAACTAGTCTTGCTTGTAAATGAGAACAACATCATAAATTGTGACCCGGAAACATCACCCATTCCTTCTATCCAGAGATGCTGCCTGTTCCGTTGATTAACTGCAGCATTTTGTGTCCTTCTTTGAGGTACCTTCAAATGTATGATTCTCCTAGTGTGACTATACCATGAAACAAAGTCTTGCATCAAAGGTTGCATGCACCACCAATAGAATCAATAATATCCCTTTGTTTAATGCCTATATGAGTAACTAATTTGAGTTCCTCAATAGATGAAAAATAATCCATGTAACGACTTCAGAAATATTTTAAGGTGTAAAATTGCCTCCCTTTTAACTGAGGAGAGTATTTATATATAGCCATTGATGGCCTCTGTATTCTAATGCTGGCAAGATGCAAATGAACTGTTTGAAATATTGTAAGGTTGTGGATCAGTCTCCCAGTTGAAATCCAGTTTGTAGCATCCATCTGGAGGAAGAATTCTCTGACTGGAAAATAACTAGTAATTAGGACAGCACAGTGGTGCAGTACCAGAGACCCAGGTTCAATGATGACTATGAGTGCAGTCTGTATGGAGTTTGTATGTTCTCCCTATGACCCCGTGGGTTTGCTCCAGGTGCTCCAGTTTCATCCCATATTCCAAAGATACACAGGTTTGTAGGTTAATTGAATTTAGTAAATTGCCTCTAGTCTGTAGGATAGAACTAGCGTACAGGTGATTGCTAGTCAGCGCGGACTCTGTGGGTCGAAGGGACTGATTTCCACGCTGTATCTCTAAACTAATCTGGTACTCCAGGAAAGTCATCAGGAACCTTGCGTTGTGATATCAGAACAACAATCTAACCCTTAAGGTAGACAAAAGTGCTGGAGAAACTCAGCGGGTGCAGCAGCATCTATGGAGCGAAGGGAATAGGCAACGTTTCGGGCCGAAACCCTTCTTCAGACTGCCCCATTCAATCTAACCCTTAATATTAGCAATATGAACAGTTTGATTATTAATCTAAGCAAGTGAGGGTGGAAGGTGGAGGAGGAAAACACAAACCTGTTCTTATCAAAGGAGATGCAAGAGCAATGGTCGATAGTTTTGCATTCCTTGGCATCCATATCATTATCAACCTAACCTGTTCCCTTCACACTGATCATGTAAATGTAAATGGATCCCTTTAAATGCCTCGATTGTAATCATGTATTGTCTTTTCACTGTCAGGTTAGCTTGCACACAACAAAAGCTTTACACGTGGCAATAAACTGAACAGAACCGAAGCTAAACTGAATTGCTGCAGTGATCGAAGATGTGCATCGGCATATTTACATCGATGACTGAGAAGATTTAGCATGTCCACACGCTTTCTTTTGAACTTCTACTGATGCACGATAGAAAGTATTGTGACAGGATGCATCTCAGTCTGGGATGGCAACTGCTCTGCACTTGACCACCTGAACCTGTAGTGAGTGGTGAACACAGCCCAGTCCATCACATGTCCATCATTTCCCTCCATCCAGTCCCTCCATCCAGTCCATTTTCATGTGTTGGATCAGGCTGGAAATATTGTCAAGAATTCCTCCTGTACTCTCCATTCCTTTTTTTCTCTTATATCTTCTGGGAGAAGACACAGGAGCTTGAAAACCCAGACTTCCAGACTAGAGAACAGCTTCTTCCCCACAGCTAACAGACTCCTTAAAAAAATCATCCCTTCACACCCACTTCACAGAGGTGCTGCCGTGTGATCTTACTCTCAACTCTACCTCATTCGATTATTCGGTTATTGCACTTTAATATATTTTTTCAGATTGCAGAATGTATGCACAATTCTGCTGCTTTCTCATCGCCCTTACTTCTATAGTATATCTCATGACCATGTGTAGTATGTGCTCCATGAGCTGAATGAGAACAAGGAATTTCATTGTACCATAGTGTCCAAGGCCATAAACTATTCTGAATCTGAATCAGTCTGCTGGTCATCTTCTGCCAGTGAGAATTTTTATCTGACAAGCCTACTAATGCTTTTGATTTGGGTCCTTCAAATTGCCCAAGGAAAATGTTCAGCCTATGGCACTAGGGATCCAGGCAAAAAGGATCAAATGCACAAAGTAAAATGATCCCTAAATTGTCTTACTAGTTTTTTGTATCATTATTTTTTTTAATTATTATCATAGTTAATAAAATCCAAGATGTTTAGCTTCTTAGTGGGATTACAATAATGACTAGAAAGCTTCAATTCCATCATGATCAGAATTTTTAAAATATCGAAAGAATGAGAAACTCTTTCAGCTACTGAAAAACATGTGCTACGCTATTGTCTTGGAATTATGTTAATATTTAGTTTTAGTTTAGTTTAGAGATACGGATACAGAGATATGGAAACATGCCCTTCGGCACACAGAGTCCGCACCGACCAGCAATCCCCGCATATTATCGCTATCCCACAAACATTAGGGACAATTTACATTTATACCAAGCCAATTAACCTACAAACCTATACGTCTTTGGAGTGTGGGAGGACACAGAAGATCCTAGAGAAGACCCACGTAGGTCACGGGAAGAATGTACAAACTCCGTACAGACAAGCACCCGTAGTCAGGATAGAACCCGGGTCTCTACAGCTGCGCAACTGTGCCGCCCCTATTTTGGTGATATTTCAAAGGAGGGCTATATTCCAGGCCGAACATGCTGCTATTATAATAATAAAACATGTCAAATGTCAATGATATGGAATTGGTCTAAATTGAAGGGAATGAAATACACTGAGTGGCAGATTTGGATGGTAATATACGTAATAGCTTATTTATTGTTGTAAATGCCGTTGCCTGTAATTATCCATGAATTGTACAGCACAAAAAATAATGTTTACTTTTGAGACAGTGGATTACCAGATGTTATAACATAATTAGTGATCCTCAAAGAATCACTAAATGTACAAATGATACACTTGAAAGATGTGAAAACTGTGCTTTTTGCTCAACCAGAATGCAAAGAAGGCCATCACCATAATAAAGAGAATCAAAAAAAATCTTTAAAAAGATACACTTACGAGATTCTGCTGTGCATAAAATTTGGATGTAGAAACAGGCAGCTTTTGCACTGGAGTGTATGTAGGGTTGAAAGCTCAGGTTGGGGATGAATAAGACATCAAGACCCTCAGTCAGCAACTTTGGAGATGACTGCCGCTCATGGTTAGAGCACACCTTTAAAGGATCTGCCAGTGTGGGGTAAACATATAAGGTCACAGGTTGCAGTGACATCAGTGTGGAGGGAAAAGCCTCCTATGTAGGCAGGGACATACTTTGAGTCAGCAGTGGGTCAGAACATTACAGATCAGTGGCAAATTATGTTGGGGGATACTGGAGAAGCGATAGGGTGGGAACAGGCCGGATAAATGACCGGGCCAGCATCCTTTGTGGTGGAGTGGGATTTTGAAGAAGTAATTGGGAAACACAAACAATGAATGTAATAATGGTGAGGTGAGAGGAAGCAAGGAATTGGAAATTATTTATTGTTGTCATCTGTACCAAGATACTACAAAAAACTTTGTGTTGCTTGCTATCCAAGCAAATCATATCAAATGTGAGTAAATCAGCCAATGCAAAAGATATAATGAACTGAGTGCAGAATAAAGTGTTACAACTACAGAGAGAGTGTAGATGAAAAGAATAGGGCAACAATAAAGTAAATTAGAAGATTGCGAATTCATCCCCAACATTTGAAAGAGTCTTATGGGCCTGTCCCACTTAGGCGATTTTTTAGGCGACTGCAGGAGACTTTGCAGTCGCCACATGGTCGCCACATTTTCGCGGGTGGTTGCCGGGGAGTCGCCTTCATGGTCGTGAGGAGTTCCCGCATTCTGGGAACTAGTCACGGCCTCATTATGGTCACCGCGAATTTTTCAACATGTTGAAAAATTAGCAGCGACCAGAATGAAACCGCTATGGAGAGTAACGAGAATTCTCGTGCCGTAGGTAGGTTGCCAGGAGGTCCTAGTCAGTTGCTAGGAGGTCGAAGGTTCTTGTAGGTTGTAGCCGGTGATGACCGGTGAATTTCATTGGCTCATTGGGGAAAAAAAACGCAAGCAGTAGTTTTCAGAACCAAGGATAACCGACCGGTAATGTTAATGTCCACTGAGCTTCACAGCTATGTATCTCTGGCTTCATAAAAGTTGTCTCCACTCCTTCTCACCCCTTCTCCCCCTTCTCCCCCCTCTCCTCCCCTCTTTTAAAGGACTTACTGTGCTAGCCATCTTAATTACAGCGCCAACCTTCCTGGTCATCGCAGTGTGTGTCTGTATCACCTTGGCTTTGCACCGTGAATTTCACTCAGACAGCGCTCCCCCCACTTGCCCTGTCCCCCGCCTGCATAACGGGCTCATGAAAGGAAGCAATGTGTGTGTGTTCCACTCTGACAGTCGCCGTTCCAGTTGCCGGTTTTTCAGGCGACTGCCGGTAACTTGACAATCGCCGGAAGTCGCCTGAAAAATCGCCTAAGTCGGACAGGCCCATAACAGCAAGGAAGAGGTGTCCTTGAATTTGGTGGAATGTGCTTTAAAGCTTTTGTATCTTCCACTCGACAGGAAAGGGATAAATAAAGAATGACTGAGATATGAGTGGTCCTTGATTATGATGGCTACTTTCCCGGGGCAGCTTGAGTATAGATGGAGTCATTGAGGATTGAGGCTAGTTCATTTAATGGGGACCAGGCTGCATTCAGGGTGGTTGCCATACCAACCTGTGATGCCGTCAGTTTGGATGCATTCAATGGTACGTGTAAAAATTGGTTAGAGTCATTGGAGAAATGCTGAATTTCTTCATCCTTCTGAGGAATGTGCTTTCTTGGCCATAGTGTCAATGTCGTTTGACATGTTATTGTGCTTTCTTGGCCAATTGCACCAATGTGGTTAAACCAGGGCAGGTTTTTGGTGATATTTAAGTCAAGAGTCAAGAGTGTGTTATTGTCATATGTCCCAGATAGGACAATGAAATTCTTACTTTCTGCACCACAACAGAATATGTAAACATAGTACATAACGGGAGAAGAAAAAAAAAGTTCAAAGCACATGCACACATACTCAATAAATAACAAATATAGTGCAATAATAATAATAGTCTGTTGCAGTTCAGAGCTTATTTGTTGTCGTGTTTAATAGCCTGATGGCTGAAGGGAACTGGAAGCACTCGACCATCTCCACTTCAGCACCATTAGTACAGATTGGAACATGTGCTGCACACACTTCCTGAATTCAATAACAAGCTCCTTCATTTTGCTGAAGTGTAGGTCTGCCACTGCCTGTGCGGGCGATTCTGGAGGCTTTTGGGGTGGGGGGGCGGGATTAAAATGCAGGTTTGTATTGATTGTTGGAGAGGGATTTCCTCGGGCTGCTAGCTGATGGAGAAAAATCGTTGGCGCTTCCGATCGTGGGTTATAAAAAAAATTTTTGCTAGAAGTTTGCGTCGCTGGATTAAATTTAAACGCGACTAAAAACGCCTTCAATACCTTCAACGCCTTCAACATCATGGATCGCAATATCATGACAAAACAAAAGGTATGTCGTTTATTTAACATATTCTTTTGCTTTATGGTGTGCCTTTATTTTAATCTTATGATGCGAAAAATGTTATTTAGGCCCACATTCGAATCGGCCATGTCTAGCCTGCCGATATGGGCTTAAATTTATGGCAATGACAACATTCCAATCGATCACATTCCAGAAACATCCACTCTCAAGATAATTAAATTCATTATTTTTTGGGGACAATCATGTCATAAAAGCATCTAAATCATCTATATTTTGTGTTATTGTCTATCCATAATCAATATTTTCACACTACATATCCAGAGTACAGTTTTAGTCAGATGTATTGTGTAAAAAATAATGATTTTGATCAAAATTAATTATCTTGAGAGTAGATGTTTCTGGATTGATTTATGGGAATTAAACATTAAATTCCTTCCATTTGTCATATAAATTCATGACAAAGTGAGATTTAAAAAACATGTTATATTTTGAATTTGTGTGTGAATGGGATCAGTTTGTTATTTGTTATTTGGATACTTAGGCTATTTAAAAATTGTAGCCTTTT
The DNA here is from genome assembly GCA_038087875.1 of Malacoraja senta. NCBI lineage: Eukaryota > Metazoa > Chordata > Chondrichthyes > Rajiformes > Rajidae > Malacoraja > Malacoraja senta. Next base: position 144,603,391 of record CM075977.1, read on the forward strand.
TTAAAGAAATGGATAGATGTTTAGATCTAGTAATTGAATTTATATGAATTTAATTAATTAGATGAATTTAATTGATTTGATGAAACTGATGAATATGAATTTTTTGTTGGGTATTTACTATTTGTTTTAGCATTTAACTTTATAATTTCTACCCTTTTTCTAAAACTGCAAATAATAACTTGTTTCTGTTAATGCTGTTGAGTGTTCTTTTTTCCTTTACATTTTAAACAGATGTCTCCAAAGAAGAAATGCAAAATTGTCAATCCAAATGCCCAGCAAAAGAGACTGATTTAGACAGCATTCGCAGAGATTATCCGAATTTGGATTACTCCAAATGTGATGATCTACAGGACATTCTTAATGGGAAAGTAGTGGGCAGAAAGGCATGTCATGCATGGTTTGAAGAGCATAAACCTGTAGTTGACAATGCCAAAATTGAAAAGTTGAGGAAAAACAAGGTGTACAGAGTTGCTTATTGGTTACAATCTGATGAGTATGATGATGCTACTGATTATGATATGCCAATGTACCAGCTAGCAACTGATCTTCTCCATAAAGACATCGTCTATTGCTAGAAATTGTAATTTATTTACCTATCTGTTACGGACTTACAGCATATAATACAATAATATTAAAGTTCTGATCTTGAGATCTCAAGGCAGTCTGGGTGTTTATTACTATTTCTTTCACAACAGTCAATTTTATGATTAACTACAATTAGGTAACTAACTAATTATATGCTTTAATTTGAGGTCATCCAAGTAAGATTTTTTATATTTGTTTCAGAATGCTTCAGTCTATAATAACAGAAAATTTCATTCAGTTCTCTTAATTTTTAAGAAAGTTATGAGCTATTGACTGTCCTCGATCACAGCTTTTGTGTTAAGTCAATGGAAAAGCAATAGGGAACAAGATGCTAATTTCCAAGTATGAAAATGGCCATAACTTTTTTAATACTGAATAATGAAAGTGAATTAGGTGTCAAATTAAAGTTATTTTTATGCTTTATCTGATGGGATAAATTACAGGCTTGATTTTTAAAATCTCAAAATTTTGTAACATTCCTATATTAAGGGAGAGGTTGTTGCCTTGGCTCTCTATCTCCTTCCTGTACTCCAACTTTCTGCTATACAGGCTGGAACGTACATACTTGTATCTACTAAAAAAACAGTTAACAGAAGCAAAAGTTTGCCATGGGTGTTCCATGACCTACCTAATCTACTAGATTCTGTCCAAAAATTGCCCGTTGACTTCTGCTGGCAAATATGTTGAGTTCCTCATTTGTTCAACTTAGTTAGTGTTGACCTTGCATCCATTTTAACTCCACAACTGTATTTAATGTGATGTCTGTCAGCCTGACAAAGAGGATTTTACCAGAACGCCAAGCTGAATCCTCTACTTTATTTGATGCACCATATTCACATTTAAAATCAAGTTCCAAGCTTTTAAAAAAACAACATGATTTTTATAAAAAGTTAATACAATGAAGGAGGAGTGTAATTCCCACTACTAGCACCATTTGATATCTCACTTAAAGTATTGTCCCTCTAGAGCTATTAGGCTGACTCACTCATGGAAATGTTTTTCAGATTACTGTCCACCACCTAATATCCTGTACAATGCGAAAAAAAACAGTTTGTTATTTTCCCTGTGGTGCTTGGTATAATTACTTTACCAATAGAGTAACTTCTTTATGCAGTATATTCTCAATCATTGAAGCACTTGATAAATCCCAGCTGAAATAGAACTGGGTTGTAAGCTACCCAGGCAAAATATGAAGTGTTGTTCCTCCAGTTTGTGTAAGGCCTCACTCTGAAAATGAAGACCCAACACAGAAAGGTTAGTGTCCAACAGAGAAGACAGACTGTGTAGGAAGGAACTGCAATGTTGCTTTAAACCCAAGATAGATACTAAAAGCTGGAGTAACTCAGCGGGACAAACTCTGAAGAAGGGTCTCGACCCGAACTGTCACCCATTCCTTCTCTCCAGAGATGCTGCCTGTCCTGCTGAGTTAATCCAGCTTTTTGTGTCCATCTTCAGACTATTGACTGACATCTACTATAAACCTACCAACCCAGATTTATCTGGACTGCACTTCTTCCAATCCTACTTCTTGCAAAGACACTATTCCTGACTCTCAATTCCTCCATCTCCACACCATCTTTTCCCAGATGAGGCTTTCCATTCTAGGACATCCAAGATATCCTCTTTCTTTGGTAAATGTGGTTTCCCCCTTTCTGTCATAGACAGATCCCTCACTCAAGTCTCCTTTGTGCCCCGTGGTTCTGCTCTCGCTCTCCTTCACCCCGGACGGAACATGGGTAGAGTTCCCCTGATCCTCAGTTTTCACTCCACCAGTTTCCCACCAGCAGTCACATCTTTCCATCTCCTCCCCTTTCCACCTTGATTGTTTAGAGCCAATAGTTTCATGGATTTGTACTGTCCAGAGTTGGACTTACTGTCCAGATTATTCAATTTTATATTTTAATTATTGTTGCACTACAATCTTTGGACCATTCTGCTGTTTGCATTTAATGTTGTATTTATTCTTGTATCTATCATTATCACGACATACTTTTTAGTTTACTTGATTGAACTGCAATACCACTCACCTTTTAACACCATCATGGTTCTTAGCAGTTTATAAAGCAAAACCCACACAATGGATGTGGTTTTCTTATGTGTACATTTTATCTTCATCAGACTTTTATAAAAACATGTTACCCTACTTTTTCAGCGTTGTCCTCTCTGTGTGAGTTTTGTATGTGTTAGGAAAGCTGCACAGATGTAAAATATCACTCGCAGGAATGCAAACTGATCTGCACATTCAGCCCCCTCAAGAGGAAGCTCTACACAGTCTCCACTAGAATTTGTGTTGGGAGTGAGTTCAAAATGACAATTGGTTTGTAGAAGCTGACACTTTTGATATAATAGATCAGACTTTTTGCCCATTAGTAACCTGTCCGCGCACTCAGCTCCACAAAAGACATCCTTTCATTTTTTGACATGTGTCCACACATTTATAAAGTGCGTTTAGTACTTTTTCTGAGAAATGCTTGCTATCATCTGGATAGAATTTTCTGAAGGCAGTGCTATTTCCTCTGCAAATGCCGAGCTCAAGCCATGGGAGATCTGTTCATTATTTTTCAGGAGTCAGGAATGAAATGCAATTATAGGGCTTAACTATTTGGCTGATAACATCTCACTGCAGCAGCCAATATAGTGGGCAGGTTGTTCTGAACGGCAGCTGTAGAGAGTGTTCCCCAGTTTCTGGAGAGTTTCAAAAGCCTTTTTTTTAATTTGTTTTCTTGAAAAGAACCCATTGTGTTGTTGGGTGATTCAAATGTTTCTCCTGGAGCTAAATTTAGTAAAACTGTGCTTCATTTGAGCACACAGTTTATGCTCATTGAAAGCAACCTTATTGTATTTCTGAGCACAAATATGTGCAAAACATCAGGGATGTGCCAAGGCTCTGCTTTATTTGGATTCATTTGACAATGTTTCCAAATTTAAAACAGTAAAACGTCCAAGAATAGATTTGCTGCAATGTTTCTACCATTGTTACAGCATACTTTTCTGACTTTATGAACTATACTTTGGATTCAAATTGGCAAGAGCTCAGACAGCGAACCCAATTAGTTTTGCTTTTATGACTGATTGCAAAGAAGAGATTATCACAATTAGTAATCATGCAATTCGGGTGTTAAGTGCTTAAAATGGGTTCGATTTTGTGTTATGTCTTCATCCTTTGACACTCTTTGCAGAGAGGTGCCATGATAAGCAGCTTGGAAACTGCTCACAGCTTTCAACCTCCTTCATTAGTCCCTGCACCTTGGATGGTCACATTTGCATTGGCACCACTCACAAGTGCTGGTGATTTTTGCAAAAGGGAACGCCATTTTAGCGGAGTGAAAGATTAAGAGCGCAATCAAGATTTCAAGCTCAGCTGTGGGACCTTGATCTCTGATGCTGGCCTCGAGAGCAGGAATGCGACTGGACTTTTCCCAAGAGGGCAGCAATGTCGAGTGAGCGGCAGCAAATGCTAGCTGCCGCACTCTGAATACAAAGTGTTTTCTGATATCTTCAAGACACAGATTTATTGCTATGAAGCCACACAAATTTCATTTTTGGTTTCAGAACCTCTCTATCCATAGAACATAAGCAGAGAATATAGAATATAGAATTTATACAGCAATTTCAGGCTTAATAATCTTAAGTACTTTTAAATTATTGAAGTACAGCTCAAGTTACCCTTTGTAGAGACTGAGGTGAACAGGGCACATTGTTAACAATGTATGTGCTGAGCTGATATCATTTCTTTTTCAGTGTATAATGTACAATTACATTTTGGATGTAAACTGATCTTCGAAAAGTCATTAGCTTGTTTTATCATTCTAAAAGCAGATGTGAGCAAAAGGCTCATGAAGTGCATTTAATTCCCAGGTATTCAGTGTTTTGGAAAGTTTGGAATGGTTCTGAGGTTCAGTACTTACCAGGGGTGCAGTTACTATGTCAGCTCTCCGGTGAACCTCACCTTCATAAACATTCAACTGAGAGTAAACAAGTCAAAGGACAAGCTGCAACCAGACCACACAGCAGAAGGATGAACATCTCTCAATCTTATTAGTATTTTTAAATTGGGGCAATATAATCCAAATTGACAATAGACACGAAGTGCTGGAGTAACTCAGCAGGTCAGGCAGCTTCTCTGGAGAAAAAAAAATGGGTGACGTTTTGCGTTGGGACCTTTCTTCCTGATCCGAAACGTCACCCATCCTTTTTCTCCAGAGATGCTGCCTGACCCGCTGAGTTACTCCAGCACTTTGTATCTATCTTCGGTATAACCCAGCATCTGCAGTTCCTTTCTACAGCATTAATCCAAATCATCGGCTCTTCATTAACATTTTAGCTTCAATCACAAGCACAATTTTTAAACAATTCTGAAGCTCATATTTAAATTGCAAGGTTCTGGGGCATGGGCAGACTGGTTCTATATCCCGTGGTGACAGCAGCAGTGGAGTGGGAATAGCTGGTCTGAGCTGTCATGAGGAGATGCGATGGTCAGGCACAGCAGATGTATGTGGATACCATGACCCACAGGATCCCATTCTAGTCATACACCGGGGAATACATTTCTGCTCCCTCCATCATCGCTGTGTTTGCTCAACAGTAAGATGGAAGTAATTCACCCGAAGGACTACAGCAGATCAAGAAGAGTAAACGTTGTATCCAATTTTTGTGGAGCATTATGCATGAATGGTTTTCTGATGATGTTACTGTGGATTATGTACACCCAGGCAATTAACTGTGAAAGCTAACTTTGGATCTGCATTGGGTTCACCATGTTTCATATTGCTGGAGCTCTATTTACTGCCACACTCGGAAACCCAGCACGGCAAAGGTCATGTTGAGGGCATGCCCTGAATTTGAGGGCAGCATATCTTTGGAGGTGGCAGTGTTAAGCAACAACTGCTTGATATTGTGATTTCAGAAAGATCAAGCCCAAGCTTTGCAAATTGCGTAATACCACACAATTGCTGTTCAGAAAATTAAGTTGCCATAACAGAATTTCACAGGCCCTCTCTAGGGACTGGCTGCCTGTAACGTTTGGATCAGAAAGTGAATTTTTAGAATGTTGTAAAAGTGACGACAGCTTCCATGATTTATGGACATTTCATTACTTCGTTCACCAAAAGTAGCCGCTATCAAAACAGCTGAACCTAACACATAGCATGATGATTACTTTGGAAATTGTGAGCTATTGAAACGCATGCGCTGCATCACAAATAAATCTAAAGGCTAGTGAGGAACCCAGTCTCAAAATCTCCGCACTTTTTCCTGCTTCACTGAGCATGGAAACAGGCCCTTCGGCCCACTGAGTCCTTGCAGCCCAGCAATCACTAGGTCTATCCTGACAATTATCGATTTACAGAAGCCAATTAACCTACAAACCTGTACATCTTTGGAGCGTGACAGAAAACTGGAGCACCCGGAAGAAACCCACACGGTCATAGGGAGAATGTACAAACTCTGTACAGACAGCATCCGTAGTTCAGATCGATTTTGCGTCTCCTGTGCTGTAGGCAGCAATTCAACCACTGCGCCACAGTGCCGCTCTATCCCAAAGGTATATGTGGAAGACATTATCAACTCATATTTTGAACTGAAATGCCTTAGAGGGGTTTGGGTATGTCATAGGAGCTATCTAGATCCTTTAAGGTTCAATCACATCACAAAGTTGACTACTTGTTCCTGTATTTCATTGTTGTTGGTGTGAGATTGTTGATTCAAACTGATGCTCTATATGCTCATGTACTGTCAGTAACTATTTCAAGTGCATGGGAAAAATATACAGAATGCTAAGTGCATGGAGTTAGGTTGTAAAATACATTTTATGGTCAAGAAAAATGCACAAACCATTTATCTTCACTTATATTTACAATCAATATTAGCAACTTAATTCAAATGAATGGATGTCTGCAACCTATGCCAGTGATCAAATTGAAGTGCCAAATGCGAAGTGCATCTTGTCACCAATACAGTGCATTTATATTGCTCTATGCCATTCCTTTTCTCAATATTCACACTATCCTCACCACCATCCTTGCTTTAAGAAGACCACTATCATCCCAATGCCAAAGAAAGCCAAGGTAGCATGCCTTAATGAATACCATCTGTCAGCTCTGACATCCACCACCATGAGAGACTGCAATGGTGCACATCATCTCCAGCCTCCCAGACAGCTTTGATCCACTGCAATTCATGCACCACCACAAACAGGTCCACGGCAGATGACATCTCCACGGCCGTACACTCATCCCTGCACCATCTAGATATCAGGGGCTCGTGCGTCAAACTCATATTTATTAAGCTCCAATTTCAACACTATAATTTAAACCAACTCATCTCCAAACTCCTGGCTCTAGGACTGACCACCACCTCTGAAGGGCTGAACCGGGCCATATCTCAAACAATGGTTAATACATTCTGGAATCCTGAAATCTGTGAACTGTCCAAATAGCCTTTTCATTGTAGAAAAACATGCTGAACCAAAAGGATTGCAGGAACTTAACTGGCATTAACAGGATTATGACTAAACGTATGTGGTGACAGGTTACATTGAAATAGGACAACCTGTGGGCACCTTCCTGTTTGGGGCAGTAAGTTTGATCATTGTGCAAACTTGTCATGGAGTCATAAAGGACAGAAACAGGCATTTTGGCTCTGAGTTTGCATCGACCATCAAGCATCCATTGACACCAATCTTGCACTGATCCCATTGATATTCTACCACATTCCCTGCAACTCTCCTCAGATTCTACCACTCACACTAGGGCAATTTATTGTTTCCAATTAACCTCAGCTTGCACTTCTCTGGGATATTGGGGGGGGGGGGGGAGAGGGGGCGGGGACACTGTAAGAACCCCATAGTGTCACAGAGAGAATGTGTGAATTCTACACAGACAGTGCCGTAGAGGTCAGAGTCACTGGAGCTGAGCTAACAACTCTGCTGGATGTGCCACCTTGCTACCAACCTAAATCATAAGCAGGGTGGAGGCAGAACTAAGAGATACATGGCAAATCATTCATCGCATTTCATTCATCCATTTGTTCTGTCTCTGACTAGGGTAACCAAAGATTTTATTTCGAAGTCACGTGAGTGACTATGTGAAGAGCCCGCCAGTCCGCATGCGCGTCAACACGAGAGACGCAATGTGGCGGGTCGGAGCAGTTCGCAACTGCTCTGGCAGGTAAGTAAATTTTACTTTCAGCGGGCCGCTGCGACAGCGGCCCCGGAGTAGCTGATGGAGGCAGCCGCTCTTGGCGGCTGCCGCCATTGGAGCTCCGTACGGGAGCAGGCGGACGATTTCGGATGCCGCCGTGGAAGCTCCATAGGAGCTCAGGTTCGTTTTGCCGGTCGGATTTTAAGCCACCATGGAACTCCATTAGGAGTTGGGGCTGCCGGCGCGGCTTGGGAGCTCGCTGCTAAAATTAGCAGCAGACGGTGTTTAAATATAGCCGCGGCTAGGTTTCGTATCGCTGCTAAGTTAACAGTGACCGGTTTTAGCCGTGGCCAGGGCAGCGAACGCTAGGTAACCTCAGCTGCCAAAGCGCCTATAAATTTTTAAACACAGAAATGCTGCTGAGGCAGCATACGCTGGTATCAGCATATTGTGTGTGTTCTATTCGTAGGGGCATTTTGATATATTACATATAGTTCTTTAATTTAAGTCAAAATCTGAAAAACTGGTTAAGGTAGTTAAAAATAGAGCTGGCCGTTTTTAATAGCGGTTGCTGTTTGGTCACGTTTGTGACTATCGCGGCAGATAGGACATTTATTATCATACACCATATGGTGTAGGAAAATTTGACTTGCCATTTCGTCACAGAATGGGACTCCACTGGAGCGGGTGGTTGTTCGGAGGAACTCCATTGAGGCTCCAGAAAAGAGCTCCTG
>CM075977.1:144612048-144637735 GCA_038087875.1 Malacoraja senta
GTACTTTGTAACTTTGTCAGTGCCGTTTATGTGGTGACTAAATTTGCATACCTGGGGTATACAAGCAAAGAATTTCACTGTGCCCTGTCACATGTGACAATAAAGTATTCCATTCCAGATGTAAAGATTCTGCCAGAGGTAAGGCAGGAGGCGCTCATTGGGATGGGTGCGCAGTTTATGATATAGTGCACTCCTCCCACTATGTATGAATGAATGCCATCAGATTCTCAATATATCCCATATGTTCCTTTTTCATTTTGAGTAGACATGAGCCAGAGATGTTACAATTTTTCACGGAAATATTAAAAACATCCTTAGAACGAATGTCCAGTCCAACCTAAATCAAATAATTATATATATGTTGACACTAGCTTTGGAGGTTGATGGGAGACGTGATGGAAGTATGTAAATTTATGACAGGCGTAGATAGGGTAGGCAGTCAGAACCTTCTTTCCCCAGGGTCAAAATATCAAAGACTAGAGAGCATATCTTTAAAATCAGACAGAAAAAGTTTTAAAGAAGATGTGCAGGGCAAATTGTTTTACATAGATGTTGATGGGTTCCTAGAATGTGCTGCTAGGGGTGTTGGCAGAAGCATATATGATAGTGGTGTTTACAAATCTTTTAGATGGGAATGTGAATGCGCAGGGAATGGAAGGATATGGATGATGTGCAGGCAAAGGAGATTAACCTTGGATCATGTTAGGCATGGACATTGTGGGGTGTTGAGCCTGTTTCTATGCTGTTTTATGGCACTTGGTCTGATAATTTCTTGCCAGGACAGGACTCATAATTTGTTTAAAGATACAGAACGGAAACAGGCCCTTCGGCCCACCGAGTCCACACCGACCTGCGATCCCCACACGCTAACACTATGCTACACACATTAGGGACAATTTACACGAATACCAAGTATACAAACCCAAGCCAATTAACCTGTACTTCTTTGGAGTGTGGGAGGAATCCGAAGATCTCGGAGAAAACCCACGTGGTCATAGGGAGAACGTACAAACTCCTTACAGACAGCATCCATAGGCGGGATCAAACCCGGGTCTCCGGCGGTGCAAGCGCTGTAAGGCAGCAACTCTACTGCTGCGCCACCGTGTCGCTCGTGCCGAGTGACTATAGGCGGAGCACTTGTCAGAGGTGTAATCGACAGAGCTATACAATGCATTGTAACATGGGCATCAATTGTGGGAATGTTGGAAGAAAACAATGATATTGTTTCGCTTATCCTCCCAATTGATTTGGAAATTGATTTGGTGTATTTTGTGGAGACAGAGTTAGCAGTACCTCTCCAGATGTAAAAGGGAGACACATTTCTGCAGGAAGACAAATTTGAAAAGAATTCTCCACTGTCCCTCTCACTTAAAGGAGTCAAAGACATTTATGATGTCAAAAAGGGCTAAGACAATGGTTGATGCTGCCAGTATTTCTCTTGGAGCTGAAATGCATTAGAGATCGCATCCACAGTGCCTTGGAATTAATCAAACTTACCTTGCGATGAGCATCAGCTCATAGGAGGAAGCATTTAAGAGGACCGTTTTCTCATCTTATGTTTAAATGGTCATGATTACAAAACATCTGAGGTCAACTGGTATGTCTGTCTCTTACTAGATGTGGGAAATGAGGTTGTGAATTTGCAACTGAAATTCCTCACTACTAAATTTTTTAGCAAGGATATTATCTGCTCCCGGGACATTGTTGTTTTCCAATTGGCATATGGCCTTTTCAAGATAGGGGTAGGCATGGTGGCACAGGGCGCGGCACATTACGCAGGGGTAGAGGAGCTGCCTTACAGTAACAAAGACCCGGGTTTGTCTGTATGGAGTTCGTACGTGACCCGTGACCTGCATGGGTTTTCTCTGGGAGCTCCGGTTTCCACCCACACTTTGTTTGTAAGTTAGTTGGCTTGGTAAAATTGTAAAATTGTCCCTGGTATCTATAGGATAGGGTGAGTTTGCTGGGATCGCTGGTCAGCGCGAACTGGGTGGGCTGGAGGTCTGCTTCTGCACGCGCTGTATCCCTAAACTAAACCAAACTAAGTTCTTGTTGGTCAGGAATGTTGGTGAGGTTGGAGCTAACTGTTTACTGTAGAATGAATGTAAGGTGCTTACATCAAGGATAGTGTCATCCCTGAGAGGTTCTTCTAGATGTTGGTTTCAGAGAATATTGACTGCCTCTCTGTTCTTCACAGGTTTACTTTTGGCTTTTAGCGGGGTTTTGGAAGTGTTATTCAAAAATAAGACAAACTCCTTTAACTTATAAAACTTAATTTCCTGTAAACTATAACAACATTAAAGAGCTCTAGAATGATTAAAAATACACGAGGAATCTTAGCCACAGGCAGTAAAAACTAATTAGCAATTTACATGCTAGTGGTTTATGATCAGATTTAATGACATTGTTTGAGGTACCCGTTCCTACCAGCAACGAATAATGCATAATTGCCTGTGTTGATGAAGTGTGCATTGATCTCCAAAATGGCAGCATTGCATCAACATAAACCAATACAAGAAATAGACGCAGGAGGAAGTCATTCAGCCCTTTACACCTGGTCTTTTAATCATAGCTTCATTTTCCTCTCGTTCATTACCAACCTCGTATCCCTTGATTCCCTTCCAACATGTCAATTGATTTCTGACCTGAATATACTCAAATAGGAAAATGTGCTCTACAGCCTTATTGGATAGGGATAGGGAATTACAAGTTTAACAACACGAGGAGTTATGTGTAAAGGAGATGTACGTGGCAAGTTTCTTTTAGACAGTGGGTGCTTGGAATAGGTGTGATGGCAGCAGATACAAAAGTGGCTTTAAGATGCATTCAGCACATGCAGGATGGCGAGATATGGATCATTTGCAGGCAGTTGAGATTAGTTTAATTTTGCATCATGGTTGGCACAGGCATCATGGGCTGAAGGGTCTGTTTCTGGGCTGCATTTATTCTTCTGTGTTTTGTTCAATGTCCCGCTGAGTTACTCCAGTGTTTTGTGTCTATCTTTAGTTTAGTTTAGTGATAAAGCATGGAAACAGGTCCTTCGGCCCACCGAATCCATGCCAATCAGCAATCTCGTACACTAGTTCTATCCTACACACTAGGGACAATTTCCAGAAGCCAATTAACCTACAAATCTGCACGTCTTTGGAATGTGGGAGGAAACGTGAGCACCCGTAAAAAACCCATGTGACCACAGGGAGAATGTACAAACTCCAGACTGACAGCATCAGTAGTCAGAATCGAACCCGGGTCACTGGCGGGTGGTAACTCTACCGCTGTGCCGCTGTGCTGCCCTATATTCTGGGTGAAGATATTTATTTTCATGGCTATGCTAAGCCCTGATTTTGTGATTGTGATCCCTGGTTTTAGACAACCAAGGCGGGAGAAACAACATCCTTACATACAACCCCATGCAACTGATATGCACTTTGTAAATTTCAGAGATCGCCTCCCATTTAAGTAATTTTTCACAGGTCTAGGCCCAAGCCACTACATGATATGTCAACCCTGCATAATCTGGTGTGCATAAATTTAAAGTCCCCATCATCAGCACACCACAAATGTCAATACGTATCAAATGCCTTTTAGAGCATATTTGATCTCAAGAAACAGGAAACATGGAACCTTTATCAACATGTATTTTTCTCAGATTACCAGGCAGTAACCAGACAGGCAAGATCAGTGGCACAGGAACAGCAGGTTACATCTCAGGGCCCCATTAAGATAACCTTCACCAATAGACGAGGGCAAAAGTTAGGTAGGAGGTTGGCCACTGAAAAGGGAAGGTACTTGGGTTAAGTAAAGTGTCTGGTACTTGGGTTAATCACGTAGTAGGACTTGGTGCTTAGGAAGGCGGGGCTGGGAGGTTTAAACTCTCCGAGAGATGCCAACTTCTGTTCCCATCCCAATCTTAATAATTTCTTGTCATTTCTCTTCCTCTTAGCAATCCGCAGGCATTGAGATAAATTTGCTTCCACTATAGTTCTGAGGAATGAAAGATGCCTGCAGGTCAAGGTAGTGATTGCACATCAGTTACCACACGGGCCTGACAGAGCAAGATCTTGACAAATGGCAAGAGGATCAAGATGAATATAGACCAGCTCTGCTGCACAGACACGGCAAACAGGCTCATGAACTGATTCAGGCACACATCAAAACAAATGCTCCTGTTTACATCCACTTTTTTGGCTCCCCTCCCTCGATCATAATGTTCTCCCTCCTCCTGACCCTCCTTCTCTAACTGCCTCCCTTAGTCTCCATCGCTCCCTCCCCTTCACTCACCGCTCTTTCCCCACAACCTGCTCCTTCATTTCTTTATCAGTAAATTGTCAAATTCCCTCCCTTTGAGATCAAAATTATTTCTCAATACATTTCCTTAATTTATGCTCAACAGAAAAAAAAAACTGCATTATATGCCACTGTAAAAAGTCGTCTAGATGCAAGAAACTGGTTTAGTCTGGTCATAGCAGCAGAATTAGGCCATTTGGACCATTGAGTCGAATCCGCCATTCAATCATGGCTGATCTATCTCTCCCACTAAACCCGATTCTCCTGCCTTCTTCCTGCAACCTTTGACGTCCTTACTAATCAATAACCTGTCAATCTCTGTTTTTTTAAATATCCAAAGACATGGCCTCCACAACTGTCTGTGGCAATGAATTCCACAGAGTCACTACCCTCTGCCTAAAGAAATTCCTCCTCATTTCTTTTCTAATGGTACGTCCTTTTATTCTGAGGCTGTGGCCTCTGGTGCTAGATTCTCCCACTAGTGAAAACATCCTCTCCACATTCACTCTTTTCAGGCCTTTCACTATCCGATAAGTTTCAATGAGGTCCCCCTTCATTCTTCTAAACTCCAGCGAGTACAGGCCCAGTGCCGTCAAACGGTCATCGTACATTAACCCAATCATCCCCGGGATCATTCTTGTGACCTCCTCTGGAACCTCTCCAGTGCCACATGCCTCCTCAGATATGGGTCCCAAAACAGCTCACAATCAACAACACGACTTCAATCAACACTTAAAATTGTTTCTCGCGCAAGTTACTAATGTTAATCCATTTAGAGAAAAGATTTGTTTTTAAACTAACAACACAAGAGTCTGCTTTGCTCCATAACTAACAGTTTGCTTTGGATATTGTTAGAACATACAACATTGGAACACCCTTCTAGATATAGCCAATATTTAATCAAAATCAGGCATCCTCAGAATAATACAGTTTTAGCCTGCTAAATAAGGTCAGAGCTACTGGAAAAAAAAACGTATTTGCCTTTCCAATCATTTATTTTTCAGGGAGTATTTTAACCTGGTAATGCTCATGGGACTGTGTGCAGATGGACTTTAAATTAGCAAAATCCAAGGAAGCCAGTTGACTTCCTCCTTCAGCTCAAGTGCATTCGGCTGTGGGCAAGCAACACCCTTGGGAGAGCTAGGTTGCCTGTTAACATGTTAATGACTCAACAGAATGACTAATACATTTTTAATGGCATGTCCTTGGCTTTCCTGGACTTCCTGAAGCTCACCATTGAAAACAAAGAATAAATACATTGGCAACTAAGAGTGCTTTAAAACAACTACTGAGAACTCACAGCTGCTTTCACATTTGCTGAGAGTATTCTTTGACTGCTTCCTGAATTACTTCAGGATGGCTGGTGCCATGACTGCCTGGGACTGGATCTCAGACAAAGAGCTTTGTGACCATCAGTAGCAGCAGTGGTAGGAAATGCTGCATTAAGATGTGTGGAGTTGTACCCAAGAGAGAGGAGCAGCAGAAGGAAGCAGCTTGCAAGTGATATGACTCATGACACAGGATGTAAACAGAATACGAGTTTGTTTGACGTGTGGATCAGCAGTGCTTCGGCATCTCATGTCATCAAATCAAGTGGAGGTAAACATCCACAACCTCCAAAACATACTGTTTTGCCTCTTAACCACTGCTTACTTGTGGTTATTACAATGATCTCTGTTCTCAGCTATTTTGCTTCCAGATCCTCTGTTAAAACCACTTCCAAGAACTCTGGCTGTAATCCACAAATACATAGGTTGGTGACTTCTGGACAATTTGTCCAGCAATATGATGGCCTTTGCTTCTTGTCACACCTCCCAGAATCTATGGGTGCAGGTTTGCAAGGGTTGCTGGTGTCCAAGAGTTGAAGATCCTTTTCAACAGCATACTCCTGAGCACCCTAGAAGGGCCGTCTCACTGTGCGAGTTGACCCAGGAGTGACCCCGAGTTTAAAACAAATTTAACTCGTGGTAATCACGTACAATTAACGTAGCGGGAACGTCGGAACTCGTGGACGCAACTTAGCGACTCTTGGCGCTAACGGGAGGTACACGTGAAACTTGTTAACTCTTGCAAAAGTTCAAACATGTTTGTACTTTTCCACGAGTAAAATGTACTCTTGTGGTTAAAATTTGAAACATTTTAAACTCGTTGTAAGAACGTAGTGGCCGTGCGTTTAACTTTGTGACTCGTGATTCTACCGTGGGAACTCTTTTTAGAAACAATAATCAGGGACAGAAATATCAGTTACTTAGACTTTTTAAAGACAAATTCTGCTTAACAAAGTTAAGCAAGTTATTGATAAGGTGACAGAGTGGGTTGAAAAGAAAAAATTGCTTGAAGTTTATATATAAATTTGTGTTGTGTTGTGTTGTGTTGAAAAGCTTTTTGCTGATCCATTTGATTCTCACTGTTTGTTTACTTCATTGCACAATAAAAGAGAGTTCTTTGCTATCAAGATCAAATTGATGTCTGGAAGTCTTCATTTTAATATCACTACAAAGTCTCATGACTTGAATGTAATATTCCTTTCATCATAAAACACAAAATAGAGGAAGGCAAAATATATTCACATCTTGATTCTCACAATCATTTGTGAGATTTAAGGACTCAGCTGCCTCATATGCTGTGCTTTTTAAATGTTTAAAATTGTCCCCTCTCAGTAGATCAGAAAATAAGACAAAGTCTTATGTGAAACAAATGTCTTGAATGTGAAACAAAGTCTTCATTCTTGTTCAATATAAAAAACGCTTTTTTGCGCATATTGAGAAATATGCGTAATTTCCTGCAAACCCATATCACGGTGAAGCACCACAGCAAACAACGCAGTGGTCTGAAAAAGGGCTTCTCATACATGAAAATCAACAAATGAAGCACAAATAAAAGTATTTCCACTATATACTAATTCAGCTGAGAAATGCACTAGTCTAAATTCAGGCAATAAAAGATACAATGCAATGCGCTAAATGACAAGTTTTGAGATCTACAATCAGATAAGCAGATGCATGATAACCACGTTTTAAAGGAAAGACAGATGCAATGAAATTACTTTTACACCACAATAAAAAATAAAATCCACACTTAAAGTTAAACAATGAAAAGTCAGCAGGATTTAAACTAAACATGAAATTAACTGGATTTTTCTGCATGTGGGCTCTCCTCATGCAGTGATGCAGCCGCTCAAAATAAGCTGTCCTGCCACGGCACACTGCCCAATTCTGAATTATAGTAGGAGCAGAGATGGTCTCTCTGCTCTTTTGCACTGTTGGTCCCCGTGTTACCTCGAAAACATTGCAGTGGCACCAAAGTCTCGTCGTTTGTACCACTCCTCCACGCACCTAGTGTTATTCTCCCTGTTTGACTGTCCACTAAGTCACCGTCCTGCATGGCTGTCGCTGATCCTGAAGCTGCACCTCTGATACGGATCAGGTTGTGCAGAACACATGCAGCAAACACAATAGTCTCTACGTTCTTTGGCTGGCATGACATCATTTTTTTAACGTGTGATGATTTTTCAACACTTCGATATACATTGTTGCCTCAAGATTAACGGGAGAGGAACTTGGTACACTCGGGAGACGAACTTGGAACATCGCAGAAATGAGAAGTAAACGGGAAACTTAGACATACCCGTGGGAACTCGGTTAAACTCTGGATCATAAACTTGTAGTCTCGTACGCAACCACGAGTCTTTCACTCGGGGTCACTCGTGGGTCAACTCGCACAGTGAGACAGACCTTTTACAGAGATAATTTGTCAGCTGCAAGGGCTGACAAATTCCACTCCAATAATATGAAACAAGTACAAAAACAAAATACTATGGATGCTAAAAATCTGAATTAAAATAAAAATTAAGACCAAACAGTATTTCTGAAGGAAGAAGCATTGATGGCACAGCTGGTGTTGCTGCACCTCACAGCATCAGAAAGCTCTGGTTCATTCCTGACCTCCAATACGCTCTGTGTGGAGTTTGCATATTGTCCCAGTGACTGCATGGGTTATGGTAAAAAAAATCCTCCCCACTCACAACCTTGGCAGGTTCAACCTGCCAAGTTCCTCCAAAAAATCTTTTTTTGTTTAAGTCCAAAATAATGACCACTGCCAACAAGAGAAAATCTTACCACATCCCTTAAAAATTTCATGGCACGAACAGTGACAAATCACCCATCCTTGACATCATGAGATCACCAGATGTTTAATAAGACCAGCTGCATATATTCTGACTGAGCACAACAAAGGCTGGACACTTGGATAAAATGATTCATTTCAAAACTTGCCAATGTCTTTTCATCATCTATATCACGTCAGGAATGGGATAAAACATTTGCTTCTTTTTTTGGTTGACTGCGGCTTCAACAAACCTCAAGATTTCAGTCCGAAACAATCTTATTTACTGGCACACTATTCACTAAAACATGTTTTTCCAACACTGTCAGAACAATAAGGCTACATTCTGTATTATCTGCAAGGCTTCTTTGACAACACCTCCAAGACACAAGCTAAAAGGACGATGACAGTGGGTGCATAGAAATGCCAACTACAATGAGTTCACCTCCAAGTCATACACAATTCCAAAGTTAAACTTTATTGAATGTTTTAACATGAATTTGATAATGGATAGCCTCTCAATTTGGGAGGAGGTCATCAATGGCATCTGCAAGGAGCTGTGTCTGTGTTTGTCTACTCATTGGGTTTATGTCACATAGACTATGGAATAGACAGTTCCTTATCCAAGTTTGCAATTTATACAGCATTGTGCAGCATTCTGAGAAATGTAGATGGAATTATTCAATTAGGAAGACTAAATAAATGGGTTAAACTGAGACAAAATGTATTTCATTGTAGGCAAACGTGAGAACCTTTACTTTGAAACCAAGAATGATAGACCAGAGTGCTTGGTAAATTGTGAAAACTAGAAATGGTGAAGTTCCCAAGAGACTTGAGTTCTTAACAACATTAAAATGTTTTGGTCATGGGCACAAAAATAACAAATAAAGCAAATAAATACTGTTCCTTATACTAGAAAACTGTAGCACCAGGGGTTATAAATCACACCACCACAATACACAGTGCTGGGGTAGATCATACCTGGAGTAATGTGAGCAGTTTTGGGCACGGTGTTTCAGAATGATATAATTGGCTTGAAGGAGGTGTAGTGAAAATATACCAAAAATTATAAGATTCCACAACTTAGAAACATAGAAACATAGAAAATAGGTGCAGGAGGAGGCCATTCGGCCCTTCTAGCCAGCACCGCCATTCATTGTGATCATGGCTGATCGTCACCTATCAATAACCTGTGCCTGCCTTCTCCCTATATCCCTTGACTCCACTAGCTCCTAGAGCTCTATCGAACTCTCTCTTAAATCCATGCAGTGATTTAGCCTCCATTGCCCTCTATGGCAGGGAATTCCATAAATTCACAACTCTCTGGGTGAAAACGTTTATTCTCACCTCAGTCTTAAATGGCCTCCCCTTTATTCTAAGACTGTGGCCCCTGGTTCTGGACTCGCCCAACATTGGGAACATTTTTCCTTTTATAATTTTATATGTTTCTATAAGATACCCCCTCATCCTTCTAAACTCCAGTGAATACAAGCCTAGTCTTTTCAATCTTTCCTCATATGACAGTCCCGCCATCCCAGGGATCAATCTCGTGAACCTACGCTGCACTGCCTATGCTGCACTGCACTTAAACTATAAGGAGAGTGTTTACAATTAGTATGTGTTCGTAGGAGTTTAAAAGGCTTGGTTTAATTTAGAAAATGAATTGACAAGGGCCAAGGGTGGCACAGAGTTGAGGCATTACAGCGCCAGGTCCTGAATACGGGTGCTGTTTGTACGGAGTATATACATTCTCTCTATGACCGTGTGGGTTTTCTCCGGGTGCTCTGGTTTCCTCCGACACTCCCACATAGGTTTGAAGGTTAATTGGCTTCGGTAAAAAAAATCTAAATTGTCCCTCGTGTGTCCCTAGTGCTAGTGTACGGGGTGATCGTTGGTCGACACGGACTCACAATAGACAATAGATAATAGGTGCAGGAGTAGGCCATTTGGCCCTTCGAGCCAGCCATTCACTGTGATCATGGCTGATCATCCACAATCAGTACCCCGTACCTGCCTTCTCCCCAAATCCCTTGACTCTGCTATCTTTAAGAGCTCTATCTAACTCTCTCTTGAAAGCATACAGAGAAGTGGCCCCCACTGCCTTCTGAGGCAGAGAATTCCACAGATTCACAACTCTCTGGATGAAAAGGTTTTTCCTCATTTCCGTTCTAAATGGCCTACCCCTTATTCTTAAACTGTGGCCCCTGGTTCTGGACTCCCCCAACATCGAGAACATGTTTCCTGCCTCTAGCGTGTCCAATCCCTTAATAATCTTATATGTTTCAACAGATCCCCGCTCATCCTTCCAAATTCCAGTGTATACAAGCCCAGTCGCTCCATTCTTTCAACATATGACAGTCCCGCCATCCCGGGAATTAACTTTGTGAACCTAAGCTGCACTCCCTCAATAGCAAAAATGTCCTTCCTCAAATTTGGAGACCAAAACTGCACACAATACTCCAGGTGTGGACTCACTAGGGCCCTGTACATCTGTAGAAGGACCTCTTTGCTCCTATACTCAACTCTTGTAATGGCTTTCTTCACTACCTGCTGGACCTGATTGCTTACTTTCAGTGACTGATGAACAAGGACAGTCTGAAGAAGGGTTTTGGCCCGAAACGTTGCCTATTTCCTTCGCTTCTTAGATGCTGCTGCACCCGCTGAGTTTCTGCAGCACTTTTGTCTACCTTAGATTTTCCAGCATCTGCAGTTCCTTCTTAGACACCCAGATCTTGTTGTACTTCCCCTTTTCCTAACTTGACCATTCAGATCATAATCTGCCTTCCTGTTTTTGCCACCAAAGTGGATTACCTCACATGAATCCACATTAAACTGTATCTGCCATGCATCTGCGCACTCACCCAACCTATCCAAGGCACCCTGCATCCTCATAGCATCCTCCTCACAGTTCACTCTGCCACCCAGCTTTGTGTCATCTGCAAATTTGCTAATGTCACTCTTAATCCCTTCATTTAAATCATTAATGTATATTGTAAATAGCTGCGGTCCCAGCATCGAGCCTTGCGGTACCCCACTAGTCACTGCCTGCCATTCTGAAAGGGACCCGTTAATCCCTACTCTTTGTTTCCTGTCTGCCATCCAATTTTCTATCCATGTCAGTACCCTACCCCCAATACCATGTGCTCTAATTTTGCCCACTAATCTCCTGTGGGACCTTATCAAAGGCTTTTTGAAAGTCCAGGTACACCACATAAACTGGCTCTCCCTTGTCCATTTTCCTAGCTACATCCTCAACAAATTCCAGAAGAATAGTCAAGCATGATTTCCCTTTCATAAATCCATGCTGACTCAGACCGATCCTGTTACTGCTATCCAAATGTGCCGCTATTTCATCTTTTGTAATTGATTCCAGCATCTCCCCACCACCGATGTCAGGCTAACTGGTCTATAATTCCCTGTTTTCTCTCTCCCTCCTTTCTTAAAAAGTGGTATAACATTAGCTACCCTCCAAGCCAAAGGAACTGATCCTGAATCTATAGAACATTGGAAAATGATCACAATGCGTCCACGATTTCTAGAGCCACTTCCTTTAGTACCCTGGGATGCAGACCATCAGGCCCTGGGGATTTATCAACCTTCAGTTCCATCAGTCTACCCAACACCAATTCCTGCCTAATGTGAATTTCCTTCAGTTTCTCCATCACCCTTGGTCCTCTGGCCACTAATACATCTGGGAAATTGTTTGTGTCTTCCTTAGTGAAGACAGATCCAAAGTACCTGTTCAACTCGTCTGCCATTTCCTTGTTCCCCATAATAAATTCACCTGTTTCTGTCTTCAACGGACCCACATTTGTCTTAACTATTTTTTTCCTCTTCACATACCTAAAGAAGCTTTTATTACTTACTTACTTACTTACTAACTTACTGCCTATTATACCTCCTGGCATATAGGGCAGCAACGAAGGTCCTCCACTCCTGTCTGTTCCATCACGCCCACTAGTGTTGATTTCTTCAGTTGCTGTTTCCGTAACATATTTGTTTTACGAGGCAGGGTTTTTAGCCCTGTGCTCAACCTCCAACCTGGAGGACCAGTGGATCACTCTTCGTCTAGCCTCTACCCTTTGACCTGTCCAGCATGGGAGACCCTAACAGGAGACAAATCTCCTGCTGGCATAGCTCTAGGGGTCACTGAGATACACAAGCTCCCCGACCATGACAAGTTGCAATCCAATGGGGAAAAATAAGCTTTTATTATCCTCCTTTATATTCTTGGCGAGCTTACCTTTGTACCTCACCTTTTCTCCCCATATTGCCTTTTTAGTTATCTTCTGTTGCTCTTTGGATTATCTTCGGAATAACGGAAGATGATCCAGAACTAAATGTGTTTCAAAAGAAATTAATGGACTATGGGTTAATAACTGGAAAAAAGCTAATTCTAAAATTTTGGAAGAAGGCTCCAATACCAACTATAAATATGTGGATTTCAAATATGTTTGAAACATTACACCTAGAAGAGATAAGACTCCTCCTAGCACGTAAACCAGATCACTTCCACCTGACGTGGTCTGCATTTATAGAATTATTACAAACATAGGGTGCAAAAGTACTTAAAAAAAAAAAAAAAAATTGAGGTCAGGTAAGGGGGGATGATAGTTGAAGAGTTGGTATGTCCTATTTACGTGATGCTCAAAAAAAAAAACATTTGTTTCTTTTTTTTTTCTCTTTCTCTTTTCTTTTCTTAGGGCCTATTTCTTAACTCTTTTTCTTTTTGTTTTTAATTTCGCTCTTATAGGGTCTTCGTCCTCTTTTGTTGTTACATTTTCTACACTTTTCTACACTTGCACTTTTTCCTTCACTTTCTTCTCTCTTTCAATCTTTTCTTTTTCTAGTGTAAAAAAATAAATAAAGGGAGTACATTAATTGTAAGAAGATATAAATGACGAGTATTAATGTATGTGGTTGTAATGTAATGTACTTCTAATAAATAAAAATTAAAAAAAATTAAAAAAAAGTTTCCCAATCCACCCGCTCATCTTTGCTATGTTATCTTCTTCTCTTTTATTTTTATACTGTCCTTGACTTCCCTTGTCAGCCACGGTCACCTCTTACTCCCCTTAGAATCTTTCTTCCACTTTGGAATGAACTGATCCTGTTCCTTCTGTATTATTCCCAGAAATATCTGCCATTGTTATTCCACTGCTCACCTTCCCTCTCGAGGATGTTCTGATGTCGGTCTGAGACATCTTGAAACCTGGCACCAGGGAGGCAACAGACCATCCTCGAGTCTCGCCTGCCGCCATAGAATCTCCTGTCCACACCTCGGACAATTGAGTCACCCACCACTATGGTTCTGCCCGACGTCGGTCTCGCCAGTCGAGTCTCATCGCTAGGATTGGAGCCACCGACCTGTCCGCCGCTCGGACTGGAAACGTCGTCTGCCCCGACAGCTCCCATGAGGGTGTACCTGTTTTCATTAGGCACAGCCACCAGGGTCTCCTGCACTCCACGTTTACTTCCCTTTCTCACAGTCACCCACCTTCGCTCTTCCTGTATGCTTGGCGTGACGACCTCACTGTAGGTCCTGTCCAGGAAACTCTCGTTTTCCCGGATGGCCCTGAGATCATCCAGCTGCTTCTCCAGTTCCCCAACACGTTCATTCAGGAGCTGAACCTGGACACAATTTCTGCTGGTGTAGTTTCCAGAAGCTCCTACATCCCACATCCTGCAGGAAACACACTGCACCAACTTGCCTGCCATTTCTTCAGTGGACAAAAATCACAAATTTCGATCAAGTGTGGCCTCCTTGCCTCAGCCTACTTGCCAAAGACTCACACTTTACTCACCAAGGCACTCTGGAGCCAAAGACTTACCACTCACCAAGGCACTTCACCTCAACAAGGCTGCTCCTCTACAGCTGTACTTCTTTATCTGTTACTTAATCAACTACTTTAGGGCTAGTTAGTAAATTGAACCTGGGCCTTTGGCACTCTTTTTAAATCTTCTTTCCCTCTGACTCACCTACTTCCAGCCAATACTCACTCTCACTGCATCTGGCTGCTGCTTCTCTCCGACCTTCACAGAAAAACAGACTCGATGGGCCGAAGGGGCTGTTTCTGTGCTGTATCTCTAAAGTAAAGTAAAATGTAAAAGGGGGCAAAAACAAAATCATTCCTACTTGTTAGGAAATCTAGGACTAGGGAGTGAAATCTGAAAATCAAAGGGAGGCATTTCAGGAGAAGATAAGAAGCACTTCAGCAGAAAAACGGTGGTGGAAATTTGTTATTTTCTTGCTTCAAGTGAAGACTAATGTCTCGTTGATGAATAATTATAATATCTGAGGTGATTCAGTTTTGGTAAAAGGCTTTAATGGACATAGTGGAAGAACAGATGAATCAGAATCAAAATCAGAATCAGAATCAGATAGTATGTTTTGCAACATACGAGGAATTTCACTGGCCAGGTCAGTCAGACAATTAAAAGCAACAGACTCAAAAACACATTTTAACATGAACATCCACCACAGTGACTCCTACACATTCCTCACTGTGATGGAAGGCGAAATAAAGTTCAAGTCCTTCCCTTGTGTTCTTCCTTGGTTGGGAGCCTCGAGCCCCCGTTAACGGGATGATCTTGACTCCCGTAGCTGGTGACGTTCGGGGCCTCCACGTCGAGGCGTTCAGCTCCCGCATCGGGGGGTTGTCAGCTCCCCGCGCCGGGCGATTAAACCTCGCGTCAGGGCTGGTCGAGCCTTCCGCGCCGTTGGAGCTCCCAACTTGCCTCTCCCGAGACTGCGAACCCTTGATGGTAAGTCCGCAGGCAAGGGATCCGCTCCGATGTTAAGTCTGTGCCCCGCGGTGGGGCTCACGACAGTCCGAGGCGGCTCCCAGCTCCAGCGATGGTAGGCCGCAGAGCCCGGAGAATGTGATCCGAAAATTGATCACATCTCCGGGAAGGTAAGAGCTTGAAAAAAAGTTTCCCCCAATCCCCCCCCCTCCCCCCACATAAAACAAACCAAAGTACATTAAATCAAACTTTTAACAAACACTAAAAATAACAAAAGATGAAAAAAACGAACAGACTGCCAGCAAGGCTGGCCATCTCCCCGACGCACCTGGTGGTGATTTAACTTATCTTACAACTTCAAGTTAACACTTAACTTGAGTTAACTTACTGGAATGGAGAACAAAAGCTAATTCTCCTGTTTCTACGTTCCTTTGCATTCCTAATACAACGTGTTCTCTAAGACTCTGCCCAAAGAAAAAAAACAAAAGCCACTTAATAGGATTAAGTGTTCTCCAAGATATATCTAACAAGAATACATTATATCTCTATATTTTCCAGTTCATACATCTCAATGTTTTGTTTTTTGTTATTAACTGTGCTCTATTTTCACAAAGAAATTTAAATGTTGATCCTATTTCCAAGGATTAATGATGGCTTTTCATTTTATATCTTGTTTTCATTGTGCCAGACCATCTCCGATTTTAGATCAACAGGATCAAAATTATGAAAATTCTATCTGCCAAAATGCTCATTTTCATATGACCGATTTCCAACAATGTGTTCTATCTCTCGTCTGGATTAGATCTGAGCTGGGATGCTTGGACAAAGATATGAAGGATACAAACCCCATGGGAGCAAATATGAGCAAAGTGTGATTTCATTCCAATGGTGTTGTCTAATTTGTTTCGCAAGAGTGGGATGGAATTATCCATCTTGCAGAAAGCTGGAGGAGCTGCAGGGAACTTATATTGTCTTGTGTTTGTGCTTCTGGGAAATCAAGCAGACATTTGTAGAATTTGAATCGAGAGGGGTGGATTATATTTCACTGCGGTATGTTTGTATTAGTGTTCTTTGAGGATGCTCATGTAGAGTAGGTGAGGGGAAACTAATGGTTGTGCTGTATTTAGATTTTCAGAAGGTTTTAGATTAGATCACACAGGAAAGTTGCTAACCAAAGCCAGAGCACTCGGAACTGGGAACAACACCTGATCATGGATTGAAATCTGCTTAACAATCGGAGATGAGATGTAGGAAAGGGGCGGCACAGTGGCGCCGCGGTAGAGCTGCTGCCTTACAGCGCCAGAGACCCGGGTTCGATCCTGACTATGGGTGCTGTGTGTACGGAGTTTGTACATTTTCCCTGTGACCAAGTGGGTTTATTCTGGGTGCTCCGGTTTCCTCTCACACTCCAAAAACATACAGGTTTGTAGGTTAATTGGCTTTGGTAAAATTGTAAATTGTCACTAGTGTGTAGAATAGTGCTTGTGTACAGGATGATCGTTGGTTAGCGTGGACTCGGTGGATCACAAGGTCCATTTCCTCGCTGTATCTCTAAAGCCTTAAGTAAAGACTAAATAATAAATTACTCCTTGGGTTGGCGGTCTCTTGAGTAGTGGGCACTACTAAAATTATAAGATCATAAAGTATAGGAGCAGAATTAGGCTATCCTGGCTGATCTATTTTCCCCTCTCCACCCCATTCTCCTGCCTTCATCCCTTAATCTTTGATGCCCTTTGATTTTGGATTTTTTAGGAGGAATTTGATGGCCAAGCAGTAGTCATGCTTTACATGGACTTCAGTAAGGCTTTGGACTAAGGTCTCTCTTGGTAAGCTGCTCCAGAAGGTTAAGGCGCAGGGTTCCGAGGCATGTGTGTAAACAAGGTCTAAAATTAGTTTGGTGATAAGAGGCAAAGGGAAATGCTGGATGGATGTTTGTCTAACTGGAAGTCTGAACAACTGATGTACTCGCAGGGATGGGTGTTGGGACGTTTCCTGTTTGTACTGAAAACAAATGACTTGGATGAGAATGTGTGTGGTTGGATTAGTAACTTTGCAGATGACACAAAAACTAGTGTTTTGCATAGATAGTAAAGAAAGTTGTCTAAGGATACATCACCTGAAATTTGGGTGGGGCTTTGGCAGATGGAATTTAATCCAGACAATTGTGAGACAACTGGAGGGAAAGTGGTAGAGGCAGATACAAGTACATAATTTAAAAGATATTTGGAGATGTACTTGGCTGGGAAAAGTGTAGTAGAATATAGGCCTAAAGCAGGCAACTGGGATTAGAATCGATGGGCTTCATAATTGGATAAACGATATAGGCTAAAAGTGCCCATTCTGAGCTGTATTATTGTAGGAGTGCTCTCCAGAAAGCCAGCATGGACCCAGTGGGCTAAGTGGCCTACTTCTATGTCATTACAAGTATATGTATAGGACAATCAGATAACTGCGCTGGCAATAACATAGCAGATTGAATACAATGTGGCAAAATGAGAAATTATTCACTTTGGTTGAGAAAAAATAAATACCTGTGTTTTTAGATATGGTTTTTATATATGGTGTGAAAATTGGAAGTGTTACTAAAGGCCACATGAAGGTCCTGTGGGCAGATGGGATGTTCATCTTTGCTTTCTAGAAGATTTAAATACAAAAGTAAAGATGTCTTACAGTAGAAAGACCATACCTGGACTATTGCACACAATTTTGGTCTTATTACCCCCAAATTGTAATTGATGCTTGAAATTGATGGAGCACAACAAAAACTCACCAGACAAGTCCGTGCAACAGCTAATTTGTCAAAAGGAATTTAGCAGGGGACTCTCCAATCTTTAGAATTTAGAAGAATGAGATGTGACCTCAAAGAAACATTCAAAAATCCTCGAGGGCACAAAAATATAGAAGAGAGAAAATGTTTCTGCTTGGTTGAGGTGTATAGTACGTGGAATAATAGTCTGAGGGGAATGGCATTTAAAGTCTGAAATGAGGAAAAACCTCTGCAATCCAAAAGTGGTAAATCGTTGTAATTTTCTACCCGGAGCACTTAGGTAGTTTGAAGAAGGGTCTCGATCCGAAACGTCACCCATTCCTTCTCTCCAGAGATGCTGCCTGTCCAAAGAGTTACTCCAGCATTTTGTGTCTACCTTCGATTTAAACCAGCATCTGGAGTTCTTTCCTACACACTTAGATATTCATTTTATTCAAAACCGGTCATTAAATGTTTAGATAATAGAGGAATCGAGGGATATGTAGAGAGGGAAGGAAAATGCTGTTGTGATAAAAGATCAGCCTGGATGTATGAATGATGGAGCAGGCTTGAAGGGGCCAAATGGCCCACTCCTGCACCTACAGTATTTCTTTGATGAAAAGTTTAAAAAAGGATATAAAGAATTGTTTTCCCAGCAATGTGGCTAATTTCTGATGTCAATGACGAAAGTAGAAGAAGCTTAAACATTTTGGGCTAAGTTTTCAAATTTAAAAAAATCATTAAATGATTGCATATGAGTTGAGAGTGTGGGAATGCTTTAAAAAAAGTCTATGATCATGTATTCACAACAGCAAAGTCTACTCTAATGGATTGCAGGAAACATTGTGTTCAGCATCCAGCAGAGTTCCACCTGATCATAAATGGAATGACGAGGTCTGCCCATAAAAGCATTGGAACCACGTCTCGGATTTCAATGTCTAAAGAAAACGAAATAAAACCAAGGCTAACGCGCTTCTAGTAATGAGTGCTAAACACAATAACCGGTTTACAAGCCGAGCCAAACTCGACTTCTGGATCGGAACTGAATAGTTCAGATGCATTTGATTTGCTGGCGTTCAAATCTTCAGCTCCTGCTGCTGTTTCAGACAAAAGGAAAGAGGGGAATAAGAGATTTAATTCTGGAAGGTTTTAGTTTTTTTTTGTCTCAGCATGATTTGACCCAGATTGAAAGCAAAATGAGAGCCCTTCAGATTGCCAGAACATGCTGACACCTGCGATAGCAGCGGGGGTCAATTAGATTTAATCCTTTTATTTATAAGTGAAAGAAAGTAAACCTTGATTTTGCTGGAATGTTGTCACAGTGGTGAGGTAAGAACTACTGTAACTACAATCATTTTAAAGATCAAACTTCCCTCACAAGATTATAAATGTTACTTCTGGTGAAATACAAATCACATCTATGGCATTTGCAATTCATTACTGAATTAATTGATTCCTCCTGTTCTGAAGCAAGATGTCTTCCCTTAAAGCATGCTGGATTAATCTTTCAAAAAAAAAAAGAGAGAAAAAAAATCCCTACAAATGAGTCACTTTTTCCAGTCCTGCCTATTTAAAACTTGCTTAGAATCTTAAACAAATGCCTCCATGCTGGTATGTTACAGCACAGTTCCACAGTGTCCGGTTTCAGGCAACAATGCCAAGGTCATAATTTTCGGCCGCTGACGGGGCTCTCAGATGTCTTTGGTAAAATTAATCGCACTTTGCCAGAGGTCACCAGCAGGTAATCTATCAAGAAGTGATTTAAAATCGCACACTATGGCAAAAAACAAAACCGTAGCCATTTTGGTCTAGTTCATGCAGAGGTAACATGAAAGTGAACCGGGTTCTCCACTTTCCCTGTTGTTGGCCAGGCTGCAGTCTGTTTCTATGTTAAAGACCTAACGTGGAATTAAACTCCCCACCTCCACATTGGTCACAATTGAAATTCAATATGTTTCTTTTAAAATTTCGCACAATTTTCATTCCAGTAAGTTGTCATTAAAATATAGCGTTGCAGTTCTATGAATCAAGATCTCATGAATGCCAAGATAATGCTTTAACTCTCCAAGACAAACTTCATTTGCCAGGATTTTAAGTACAGTCTGCACTTGTCAATTAGCCTAACATGATCTCAGCTCTGAAAAGCAACTTTAACCAGTCTGACTGATGAAACCTCGTGTCAGAATTTATGTAATGATTTCCTATACTCATCAGGGATCAGAAATCTAAGCATCCATTAGAAACATATGCCTAGGTTATTGGGGCTGAAATTAGTTGGGGCACTGCTTCAAAAAACAATGTGGTAACTTCTGAGCTGCTGACCTTGGCTATTTACTTTCTGCTCCATTTACTGTACCTTGCTCAATGTTTTGCAGGAATGTAAAGACCTGAAAGTGGTTTTGAGAAATGTATTTTGTTTGTGAAGGTTTAATGGCACAGATTATGAGTTCAACCTCTTATCCAATTGGACTCTAGAAAATAATGGTGAGCCAGAAGCTAATTGTTACCTTTTCTCATTACTGACATGCCAATTTTGTTATTGGGCTTGGTCCAATATTAACACAATTAACATTGTTTTTTAACACTGGTGCCCCACAGAGTTACGTTCTCAACCCCTACTATACTCCCTGTACGATCATGACTGTGCAGCCAAATTATACCAGAACTCTATATACAAGAATGCATATGCCACCACTTTCGTGGGTCAGATATCAAACAATGATGAGACAGAGTAGAGGAAGGAGATAGAGAGCTTAGTAACATGGTGTCTAAGTTGTGGGTCGGATATCAAACAATTATTGGACAGAGTAGAGGAAGGAGATAGGGAGCTTAGAAACATGGTGTCAAGACAATACAACTTAGGGAAGCAAGATGGAGTAAACACCCCAGTCAGCATCATTGGTGCTGAAGTGGGGATAGTCAGGAGCTTCAAATGCTGAGGCATAAATATCACCAATAATGTATCCTGGACCAACCACATTGAAGCTATGGTCACGAAAGTACATCAAGTTCAGCATGTCTCCAATAACTTACCAAAGGCATAAGGAACAAAGCTCCTATTGATTTTTTACTCAGTGATGGTGCAACTTACTACCATTGTCGGCTCTTTAATGAATTACTGTTTGGAAATCTTCAGGAAAATAGAAATAACATTTGTGATGGTAAAAAATAATCCACTTGAAAAACACAAAATAACTGAGCATGTTTAAGAAAGAACTGCAGATGCTGGAAAAATCGAAGGTAGACAAAAATGCTGGAGAAACTCAGCGGTGAGGCAGCATCTATGGAGCGAAGGAATAGGTGACGTTTCAGGTGGAGACCCTTCTTCAGACTGTTGTTGGGGGTGGGGCGGGAAGAAGAAAGGAAGAGGCGGAGACAGTTGGCTGTGGGAGAGCTGGGAAGGGCAGGGAAGGAGGGAGAAAGCAAGGACTACCTGAAATTGGAGAAGTCAATGTTCATACCGCTGGGGTGTAAAATACCCAAGCGAAATATGAGGTGCTGCTCCTCCAATTTGCGGTGGGACTCACTCTGGCCATGGAGGAGGCCCAGGACAGAAAGGGAGGGGGAGTTGAAGTGCTGAGCCACCGGGAGATCAGGTTGGTTAATCAGGTGCGGAGGTGTTGGGCAAAGCGATCGCCAAGCCTGCGCTTGGTCTCACCGATGTCGAGCAGTTGACACCTAGAGCAGCGGATGCAATAGGTGAAGTTGGTGGAGGTGCAGGTGAACCTCTGCCTCACCTGGAAAGACTGCTTGGGTCCTTGGATGGAGTCGAGGGGGGAGGTAAAGCGACAAGTGTAGCATTTCCTGCGGTTGCAAGCAGGGGCGGAAAACCTGGGGGGGACAGGGGGGTCACTTCCCCCCTCGGATTTTAAAACCCAGTGAAATCTCCGCTTTCCGCGAGACAGTGGGGTGAGACTGCTGATTGAGGACGCCGATTGGAAGAGAGAGACGTCGGTCAGCAGGCAATGGGGGTGGGACATGATGATTCAGCGCGATCATTGTAGGAGGGAGGAGTGGGGGGGGGGGGTGGGTGGGACTGAGGATAGAGTGCGGTGATTGGAGGAGGGAGACGTGCCAAAACACTCTCGGCACAGACCTGCGCCACATCCACAGCCAGGATCGATCCCGGCTCTCCGGCGTTGTCCCGTCCCCTCCCGAGTACCCCCCCTCCCCCCCATGGGTGGCCAGAGAGGTCGGGAGTCAGACAGGAGCTGTGCCCCCAGGCCCACAGCCAGCGCAGAGAAGTATCGCTAAACCCAGCTCAACTCTGCCTGTCCCGCCAGGTTAACCTGCCTGGGCTTGCGGGAAATATGGCCAGTGCGGAGAAGCAGCGATGGTGTCCCGTCAGTCCAGGCAGGGTTGTAGTTAACCCGGCGAGACAGGCAGAGTTGAGCTGCATTAGCGCTAGATTCAGCCCTACGAAGCCTCGCGCGTGTGTGTGCGAGTGTGCGCGGCTGCAATAAATTGTGTCCCCCCTGTCTTCCGGTCCCCTCCATATTTTGATAGTGAGTTCCGTGCTTGGTTGCAAGGGAAAGTACCAGGGGAGGGGGTGGTTTGGGTGGGAAGGGACGAATTGACCAGGGAGTTACGGAGGGAGCGGTCTCTGCGGAAAATAACTGAGCATGAATTGTTTCACAAATGATGCCCACATGTTACATTGATTGCTACTGTGAAATTGTAAGAAAATTCATCTCGAGGCATGCCATATACAAAAAGGGAGCAGTGGCTCATTATAGTCATCTATAGACCTGAAGTCCTGAACCACTATTTATCTCATTGTGGACCCTCGGACTATCTTTGATCGGACTTTACTGGCTTTACCTTGCACTAAATGTTATTCCCTTATCATGTAGCTGTACACTGTGAATAGTTTGATCGTAATCATGTTTTGTCTTTCCACTGGCTGGTTAGCACGCAACAAAAGCTTGTCACTGTACCACGTGACAATGAACTAAACTGATACTGAGACTATGTAGATGACTATTCACCCATCAAAACTATTTTTAGAATAGTAACAGTCTAAAGGCTCTGTCTTACGTGTTTGCGGTCATCGGCGGTGAAGCGCGGCTTCGCCTGTAGAGTGGACCGCACGGCAACGGCGAGAGCGCCGAGCCTATCCACGGGAGCGCCACACGGATGCTGCGCGGGGGCCGAGTGATTCAAATACGGCTGGTCCCACGTGCTTGCGGTAAGTAAAAAAAAGGGCGGGCCGACTGCGATGACGTCGGCCCGCCGCACGTGACTCACGAGCGGCGGCTGTGGCGGCGGCCGTCCTGATCGCGGCGCTGTAGCGGTGGCTGTGCCTGCGGCCGTGCCGCACACATGCCTCACTGGCGGAGGCTGTGGTGGTGCAAGTTTGACGCACGGCGCTCGAGCCACACTGGCGGCGGCCATGCGGGCGGCCGTGCCGCACTCGTGCATCACTGGTGGAGGCTGTGCGGTAGGAAAATACTTTTCAACAGTGTAGGTTTTATTTTAGCACCGTGTGGTGTTGGGAACACCGCCGCACGGCCCCGGAATTGTGCGTTCTCACGAGTGGCGGCAGATTCTTCCCGTTTCGCCGCCAATGACCGCAGACTCGTGAGACAGGCCTTTTAGTTTCTCATCAGTGATAGATCTAGCTGCCAAGTATATAGCTGAAAGCATATTTTAATTTTTAAAAGGTTGTATTAAGAGAATGTATCAAAACTAGAGGTAGACATGAAGGGGAGTGTTTGGTGACTATTGTAAAGTGACTAGAAAGTCACCAAATGTGAAAATAAATGCTTTATAAGCATTTTCCCAGTTTGAACAAATGAAACAAAAATTGTAATGTAATTCACTTAAGCAGCTGTTATATTTTGTACTGCACCGTCAAAGAAACACAATTATCATGATCAGTGCACATATTTATAACAAAGTGATTTACTGCTATAATGTTCTGTTTTGGTTCATCCCGTACCAGAACGTATTAAAATAGATGAAATTAAAAGAAGATTCCAAGATTGCTTTAAATGCAATTTTTTTCATGTTTCCTCGCAATAATTGCAACTCAAAATCTCTATACCTATAAAAGTCTGATCTTGTGTATGTGTGTATGTGTGTCTGTCTGTATTCATTGTATCTTCCTCAAAATGCTATGTGGTTCACTTCTATTTCAAAAGTATTCGCGATTAAAGTTAAAAAAAACGCACAATTCCGGGGCCGTGCGGCGTTGTTCCCAACACCGCACGGTGCTAAAATAAAACCAACACTGTTCAAAAAACTTTTCCTACCGCACAGCCGCCGCCACAGTGAGGCACGAGTGCGGCACGGCCGCCGCCACAGCCGCCGCCAGTGGCACGAGCGCCGTGCGTCGAACTTGCCCCGCCACAGCCTCCGCCAGCGAGGCACGACCCGCCGCCGCAGCCGCCGCCACAGCCTCAGCCAGTGAGGCACGTGTGCGGCACAGCCGCCGGCACAGCGCCGCGATCAGCACGGCCGCCGCCACAGCCCCGCAAGATCCAAAATGATGTCATCGCAGTCGGCCCGCCCTTTTTTTAAAACTTACCGCAAGCTCGTGGACTAACTCACTCGGCCCCCGCGCAGCACCCGTGCGGCGCTCCCGTGGCATAGGCTCGGCGCTCTCGCCGTTGCCGTGCGGTCCCCTCTGCCGGCGACGCCGCGCTTCACCGCCGATGACTGCAACACCGTGAGATAGAGCCTAAAGGCAGGCCCTGTCTTGGGGGGGGGGGGGGGAGGGGGGGCAACGAGTGCCATTTGGTATGAGCCTCATGCCTGTTTGCTTCAAAGGATCTTGATTTGGGGGCCTCTAAAATTGAGGGGCCTCTGCTTGATCCTGGTTTAGGGGCCTCTGAAATTGGCCTGCGCCTCAGTTCATCATGAGAGGGCCTGGCCAAAGCTACCATAGAGGGAGAGAGTGAGAAGGGGGAGAACGAGAGGGAGAGAGAGAGGGGAAAGAGAGAGGAAAGAGGGAGAGGAGAGAGAGAGAGAGAGAGAGAGAGAGAGGAGAGAGAGAGAGAGGGGAGAGAGAGATAGAGAGAGAGAGAGAGAGAGAGAGAGAGAGAGAGAGAGGAGAGAGAGAGAGAGAGAGATAGAGAGAGAGAGAGAGAGAGAGAGAGAGAAAGAGGAGAGAGAGAGAGAGAGAGAGAGAGAGAGAGACCCACACTCCCCCACCGCCTAGCCCCACCCCTGCGCCCCATCCCCCCCCTTCCCCCACCCCCGCCCCCCAACGTGGGGACGATTGATTGCCTCCATATATTCCATATATGCCGACGCCGCGCCCCCCTCCCCCGCATTGGGGGACGGGGCCCAACGGGTCCAATTGGTCTGGTATCACAATAAAACAAAGTTGGTGCATTCTAGTACAGGCTACAGCCCATTCTGTGCTGTATTTTCTATGTTCTATTTCATGAGATTGACTGGCTCAAGTCAAGGCATTCATGTCAAAATACAACTTGTTTCACCCATATACTTTCAATCATACACTTTCCACATATGCATCAGGGTTTCAAGGGATTTCAGTAATGCAGAAGCAACCTCTGAAAACATGCAAGCACCTTCCTTACTCAGGATTACACACATCTTGTCATTGTGGCCATTAGTTTGTATGCATAATGAACTTCCATTTCCATGCCTCCTTCCCAGAGCATGCACACACTGATTAGGTGAAAGCCATTTATTCTGAGTAAATTCTTTCCCTCCAAAGGAAACGATGGTTTGTAACCAATGTCACAGAAATACAACCAGGAAAGCATATCATTAAAAATGATACTGTTGAAGGAGGGTCAAAGGGGAGTTGGTAAGGGGGACATCCTGAATGAAGGT